>NPHX01000617.1:46424-76892 GCA_002271815.1 Eimeria falciformis
TACGTATATATGTATACAGAGAGAGAGGCAGAACGCGAGAGACAGCAACATCTAAAAGCATTAAAAGATATGCAGACTGTTCACCCGAATAGCCAACAGCAGGAAATGTCTCTGCACGTTGTAGCTAGCTGCGTCTTCTTTTCCCTCTCTGTGCTTGCTATACCGTTGTGTGTGTTTCCCTTATTTTACATTTCAGCTAGCTGGCCGCCAGTTTTTCTTTCTGGTTCGTGTTGGCGTGTTTGCCGTTGCTGCTCATTAGGACTTGTGAATGTTTGTTGCTCAGGCCGTCATGAGGCACACCTCTTCAAAGATGTTGCTGGAGACGTATGCCAAGGCAGGGGCTTTAGTTATCAAGGAAGGCTTACGCAATTTCAAAGTATAGACCGATATAAAAATACAGATATGTTTTTTATGTATAGAGCGAGAGGCAAAGAGAGCTACGCATGCGTATGTATCAACCGCGTTAAGCAGAAAGATAAGTTATTCAGGGACCTATACATTATATATATATATATGTATAATGTGTATATTGTATATATTATAAGTATTGGACTTGATATTTGATGGACAAGCGATGCACTTTGTGCTCCCTAACGGGTCTAGCCCAGCATAAGCAGTGGGTAAGAAAGCAGAAGCCCGTGAAATTTGCATGGCTGGCGCGCCTAGGCTAAAGACGTTTGGCACTGGGGACAAAATTATTGGTCACAGCAATCAGCAGCTAAGGCAATACGAAAAGGTTGGTCTGGATGCACGCAAATAGCAAGCACGTCTCAGCACCCTGCGAGAGGTTCCTCTCCATACATAATGTATATACATTATATATAACATATATTGTATATATTATATATGATCGTATATAATGTATATCCATTATATATACCAAGCGCCGCATGCCCAAAGGTAAAAAAAGTATTGTCACTTCTTACGGAGGCCCTTGATGCTCCTCTTCCTCAAAAAGTTTCCCTTGGGCGGCTTCACCCCCACCCGTTTATTGTGTCTTAGCTTCCACAGCTTTCTCCCTGATATTGCAGGCAGAGCCTCAGGAGGCACCTCGTCTACATGCAGTGGCATCTTGGCCAGCTGCCCCTGGCGGGTAATTTGGGGTTTTCCTTTGGAGCGCTTCCCGCCAGACACCCCGCGTGCCCTGCAATCGCAAAAAAACTTTTATCATTTTCTGTTTCTGTCATGAACTCTCAAAACAAAAGATCATTATTAGCATCGAACACATAAGCCACTATAAACCACCAACCCTAAGCCGTAAACCATATATGTGCATGCATAAAAGCTCTACTACTGGCAAGAAGACGTACACAGCGGCTTTGAAGGACTTGAGAGGGTCAGCGGCTGCGCGGCGGTGCGAAGCTCCCCGCCGTCTGGCGTTCTCTGCTTTGTCTCCTTCAGAGACTTTTTGCTGCTGTATCGCCAGCTGCACCGCTGTCATCTGCAGCAACGCATGCATGAATCATCTGCTTTTTTACTATGCATGGATAGATAGGTAGTTCTGCATCTATTCAAAAGATACCGTCTGGGGTGCACCTGCGTCTGTGCTTGCACAGGAGAGCTGCTGCCTCAGGGCTACCCCCTCCTTACCTGAGTGGGTTGGGTCTGTGAGCGAAGGTAGTCAGGGAGATGCCCCAAATGACCCTTTGAAACGTTTATCTCCTGAACGAGGAGACAAGAAACACACAAGACCTTTCTTTACCTCTTAAAGTTTTGAGTGGTGCTTTAGACATGCAGCGCGATATGTTTTGCCTCCGGCTACTCAATATCACTCTGTGATAAATGTAAATCATTCTCACACGAGTAAAAAATATGCTATTTAACTGAAAATCGAATACATGCCACAGCCGCTTTGGATATTCACTACACCCACAGTAGAGGCTGGCGCACACAGAAATGCCCTCTTCCATTGGTCTAAGTACCCGCACGCATTCATTTCATTTCCTCAGCTAGAGGGTTGAATTTGTTTAATAAATATAATAGAAACAAAGAAGAATAGTTCCATATATACATGTGCTGTACGATTTCGTGCTCGGTTTATATTACCTTGAGCTGTTTACACGCCCTCTTTAGCACCTCTCTGTCCCTGGGGTTTCGCTCAAAGAATTCCTTCAGCTTTCTTGAGTTGAGAAGCTGCTGCTGCAAGTCGCGCGCAACTGCAGCGGCAACGACGCGTTTCGTGAGGCCCCGGCGTACGTCTTCCACTCTGTAGCGGAAGCATTCGACGTCTTGCAGTTGCAGCGACAACGGTGTCAGTGCTAAGAAATTACAAAACAAGAAATAAAAACATTAAAAACATAATATCCATTTGCCTGCATGCATTAGTTTGTCGCATCGAAACACATCGCTGCTACCTGCAGCCTATTTAGGGACATCTAGCAATAGACGACGCACTGCTGTTGCCGTTGATTCCCGGCGTCTTTCGCGTTGTGAGGAGCTGCCGCAGCAACATTTGCTGGTCTTCCTGAGAAGAGTCTATGAGAGTCACGGCCACTCCCCCTGCACCCCCACGGCCAGTCCGACCAATTCTGCACGCAGATGCAGAAAATGGCAACGAATGCAAAATTTAAAATTTTAAAATACAAAACTAAAAAAGCTATTAAATAAGGTGCATGCATCTGTGGCGATCGGCTACAGCTGGTTTGTGGTAGATGTAAAGAAATGATAAAATTACATGGGTACGTAAGTGCTTGGAGGGTCAGTTGGGTAGGCATTAAGTGTATCTCTTTGACGCCTACTTAAATAACTATTTATTCATGTATCCGTGGCTGTACATCTTGTCTATAGAGTTATATACACACTAAAAGCATCTATGGTTCTAGGAAAGGAGAGAGATCCACAGGTAGCGCCGTACCTGTGGACATACGACTTTAAAGAGCCAGGCGCGTCGAAGTTGAAGACGCATGCGACATTCTGAAGGTCGAGTCCTCTGTTTCCAGCGAATTCTGTGTCCTTTCTCTGCACAAAAGGTCGGATATCTCGCAATTAAACCGTAAAACTCCGTCTATTAAACCGGGTGGACATATGCTTGGAGCTGACCAGGCAGGAAGGCACAGGAAACCTGCATCCTTGCACCTACATTGCCTGCAGCTTCGCGTTTACGCTTGCCGCTTGGCTGTGGCTGCTCCTCGTCCGGTGTCTCTAGAGGAGCGGCGGAATCTTTTTCTTTGGGTGCCTCCTGCGTATCGCTTGCCGCGTCTCCTTGCCCATCGCTTGTGATTAGAATATCAATAAGCCCTTGATTAAACGCCTGCAGGCAATGCACACCAGCATATGGAAAGTCGAAACCAGTAGCCCAAAGTACCAACAGCCCTAAACAAACACTTTTGCCCCAACTTAACGATAAACGAACAGATGCAGACCTGTAGTTGCTGCTCCCGAGCAGCCACAGGCAGCGTAGGGCTCAAAACCCCACTGGCGATGCCAAACCGGTCAAGGAAAAGACGAAGCGCGTAGACGCTGAAAGCACCAAGCATGCACAAACTCACTAATCGAAAAACACCAAAATGAAGAAATAATAACAAACAAACACTAGCAACATTTATACAATAATAACAAACAGACAAACATTAAAATAGTAAAGAACGAATATTCGTTGGATTCACCGGAACCCACTGGAGTGTCTTTAGCATTTCTCCTGACACAATTCCAATTTCGGCTGAAGTTGAACTGAAGTGGTTTAAATAGAGGGAGCGTGACCGGAAAAAACGCCTGTTAATTAAAAACTTGAGAATTAAATACTTTGATAAAAGTAGCATTCGTTAGGACTAGAGAAAGCACCGAAATTGCTGCAGCCTGGACGCACTTCGCGACGTCTTTGCAGAAGACAAGACATTTGAGGGGCACCAATCCAAGCCGAAGAAACGCGTATGCCACCAGCCATTTCTCTGCTTTTGTTGGCACTTGAAAATAAAACTCCCCAATAGATCCCGGAGCTCCAGGGCCTCCATGGGGTCTCTCCTTCTCCTCCATACGCACAATTAGCGGCTTGTGCAGCATCAGCGCCTGCAACTGCGCTAGCTGTTCACACCAATGAAAGTCGCAACAAAAGCAGAAACCCGAAACCATGAACGATAATACCTCAGTCCTAACCGTGCAATTCCTAATCCCAAGTCCTACCCTCAAAACCCTGGCTCTGGTTTTGAAAATAGAGGCGTAGTTTATGGAGGGTCTAGGACATGCAGGGCACAATACCGAGTGGTTTTGAGTGGCGGATACGAGTATGGATTGGTAGTGCCTTGATGCAGTGGAAGGCAGTTGCTGCAGAAGCCTCCTCGTGTCGTTTTCAAACCCGAAAGCAAACAAAAGATCCGCTTCATCAACAACTAACACCTGCAATGACAGCTGCAAGTCCATTCGATGTTGCTGCCTACGCAGCTGATCTAAATACTCTAGCATTCCCGTTGGAGTTGCGACCATGACGGTGGGAGGGGTAAAGAGGTGCCCCCCTGAACTCCCCTGCGAGCTCGCAGTGTGCGAAACCGTCACAATTTCATTTGTATACTTCAGCATCGCAACCAATACTTCGTACACCTGAAGAATACACCAATACCAGGCAATAATATTAAACCTTTGTCTATCCACTCCAACCTCTGCTGGCCCCAGTCACTGCTACATATGCCTTTAATTTCAATTGCTTTTCTTCGGCTTGTTTGTCTGCCTCTTCACCTGCCATCAAAGCCTAAAACTCCAGCCATAACGGGGTGTATGCTCAGTATGCTCAGCTTATGAATTCTCTGTGTGATTGCTTGCCTGTATGGCAAGCTCCTTAGTGGGAACGAGAACAATGCCCGAAAGAGGAGGTAGTGGCACACTGCCTCCTGTTTGCTGCTGCGCATGCAGTCGCAGCAGCCGCTGCAGCAGCGGCAGCACGTAAGCCAGCGTCTTCCCACTGCCGGTTTTGCTCCCAACGACCATATCGCGCCCACCTAAGGCACGCGGCACTACCTACGCACAAGACAAACAGCAAACAAGAATCATACAGCTATAATATCCACATATAAAAGTAATATGCAACCTCATTGGACCTCCAGAAGCAGAAACAGGAAAACGGCTGCTGACCTGCGTTTGCACGTGTGTTGGATGCTCTAGATGAAGAACATCAACAAGAACTTTCGTAAGGCGGCGGTCGAGGTGAAGAGCTCCAAATTCCTTGAAGCTTTGGGAAGAGTCCAGAATGCCGTCGCACTTGTACACTAAAGTTTCCACCCCTTGGCTGTCAGCAGCGGGCGCTTTCTGCTCAAGATCAGACTCTGGATCTGCAATTTCCGTTTCATGTAAACCGGGGGATTCCTCGCTTTCTGAATCCGACGGTTTGGTGAATTTTCTCTTATTTTGGACACTGAGGGGCGCCTCTTCGACATCGGAAGATACCGCAGGAACAGCATCATCACCACAGCTCGCCAGCTGCTTAGAAACCTTCTTGGAATCTGCACGGCTTCTCTTGCAGTTCCTCTTTTCTGTCCTTTTTTGGGAGCGCCCCAAAGTAGCGGGGCGCAAATTGCCCTGCATCCCTCTCATGATGGCGGCATATGAGTTGAGAAGAGACGCAGAGCAGCCTTGCTTGCTAATACGCAAAGCATGCAATTAATTAGCAATGAAAACCAATGCTGTTCAATCGGGTTTCAAGACGGCTAACCCTAACCAGCCGTAAAACCATAGTGCCGATCATATAGTGCATCTATAAGGCGGTGTCCGCGGATGAAAAGCCCTTGACGACACAAAACTGCAAGCGCCGTTCAACTCAGCTAAGGCCCTCTGTTTCTGGCGGGAATGTATGAATTTGGTTACTTTGTGATCATACGGATTCCGCAGCAGCCCTAAAGCCTGCCCAAAGGGCCTCCTAATGCGCACCCAGAAATACCCCCCAAAAATAGCAGTGGCAACATAAACAAACAGTAGGATTCTAATTCTTTGAGGAAGCTGTGATAGCATGGTAAATGAAGGGTATGTCACTTTTGTATTGTCAGCCCTTGCGCCCCACACAGCCCCGGGATACAATAGAAGGGAACGCTTATCATTATTTCTGTTTTTATAATTAATTGACTTTTGAAGAGCAATGTATGGATTTATGGCGGGAAAAGTTTCGGATCGCTTACTCAGCTAACACCCCGTCTCCCTCCTTAGCCCTTTCAGGGCCTCGATGCTCCTCTGGTTCAAGAGATTTATGCTGTAGGCCCTGCCTATTAATACTGAGTGCTATACAGGACGCTGAAAGGAATGTTTAAAACAAATCGTACACTAACGCTATAATTACGAGCACTCCTGTTCAATTGCGCTCGTTCACTGACGACGCAACGAAATCTACGGAAACGACAATTTGTTCCTTGCACCATAAAGGGTCACTGTAACTTCGATATTCCAGCTCTGATAAACCAAAGAGTGGTTGCACTATCTGTGGCATAATTGTGTCACCTTCGCACGCAAACTTGCCACTAGTCCTATCACAAGGCAACTCGAACTGCTTCAGATCCATCGCCCTTATACAGAACTTGTGAAGTTCACAAAAAAGTAAAAATTGTTTTAGAGTCCACAAAGAACCACAGACTCAGCCGGTGATACCCGCATCTACTCCATAAGAAACGACGGACTTGGCCCGTCGTGGCCGTTCAACTATAAGCAAAACCAAGCAGCAAAGTACAAACTAGCATGAACTCCGTTATAGTTTTACACGCAGATATGCCCTAAGATATAATGAACTTTGGTTAATAATTTTGCAGGCAGCTGTTTCCTAAGAAGGAACATATCGAGACACCGCCAGGTGTACAACTGTAGAAACGCCAAAAGCAAGGGAACTGGCGTCAGTGTAAATAAATATCACAACCCTTAATCATCCAAGTCCAGAGCGCACCACTAGAACGTCGATGAGAAAAAGAGATGACAAGCTTTTCGTGCGAACAATTCGAGGTACCAAATAACCATACAGACCGCTCCTAAAGATATCATGAAAAACAAATAAAAATGGATTTGCAACGGTCAGACAAATGCCTTCACGGAATCACATGCGCCAGTCAGTGGCAAGAACTGCCACGTAGGCGCTCATACTCGTCATCGTCTCATCATCCCAAATTCACAAACACCAAAATGCCAAGACAGCAACCAACATTCACCGCCACAAACAACGCCAATTGTAGCATTCAGCCAATCTCTCAAAAACAATAGCCCACCACACATAACAACACGCTACCCTGTAGTCTTGTCAGCCAGCAAAGTAAATTACGTGGAAATACAATGTGAAGTAGCAAGGCGACATACCCAAAACTGCAAAGCAGGCCTCAGTGTAACTATGACAAGCAACCCTCATGTGAAGAGGTCCACACGACAACGCCAGAACGGCATTGCCAAAAGACCCTCTCAGGGAAGCAAAGGAAAATTGCATCATCTCGCCCTGTAGCCAGTGAGCTTACTACCAACAATTTGACATAATAAGCACTATAATTTCATAATAAACAATATAATTTCAACTAAAACAATATTCTTCAACGGGATCAGACAAATGCCTTCTAGGAATCAAGAGCGGCGCAAGATGCCCAAGAACTGGAACTGCGCTGTTCATACTCGTCATCGTCTCATCATCCCGAATACAACTGAAATTAAACAACAAAGGCTCAATTAAACAACACTTAATTAAACGCCAAAGACTTATTTAAACAACAAAGACGCCATTAAACAACAAAGACTCAATTAAACAAAAACGGCTCGTTTCAGAAAATGATCGGCATCGGATATCGTCAAGAACTCGCCAAAAGGCAGAGTGCTCAGGCCTATCATTGAAATCATCATGGAGCCGTAAGCAGTACAAAGTGGAGTTATAAATATGGACAATACAAATAGATACACATTAATACAAATAAACAACAAACGCTACAGCCTAGTAGCTCTTTGGCTAGCAAGCTGGGCCAGGAGGAATGCAATAAGGTCTATTCTAAGATTCTGTCTGCAGAAAACTATAAAAAGCAAACCTAAGTCTGCTTGCTCACGGACCTATTTGGTTTCCACTGTTACCACTACACAGCAACACGCGTACAAAGTAGCAGCACAAAGTGCTGCACGCTGTACTCGCTCTTGGGCGAAAAAAACCCCATCTGCCATCTCCTGTAGCAGCTGCAGCTTTTGCCTGCAGAGAAGCAGCAGCTGCAACCAACGTGCTTCTTAACTGATCTTTTCATGCGGCAGTTGGCCGCGTGAAAATATAGTGGGAATGGTGCTGCTCGCCCACAGGCTTGATCAAGCCCTGGCTGTGCAGCTCCCGAATACCACGACGAGCAAGAGAAGCGTTGATACGCAGACGCTCGCAGATTGTGTAAGGAGTCACCAGCTTCATCTTTGGCACCTCTGCCATCAACTTGTCAAGAGTGGCTTTGTCGAACATAACGGCATAGTTCAGCTTCTCCTTGCTTTTGCCTTTGGACCACTTCTGAGCACAGCAGCCGTTGCCAAAAACGTAAAAGATTGAATGCAGTGCATTGACAGCGCGTGGTACATATTAAACTGCATTCAATAAAAACTATTCAGCAAACAGAGAAGTATTTCACCTTTTTGTTTTTTTTGCTGCCGGCGGCGGCGGCCGCAGCGATCTGCTCTTTAGTCTTCTTCTCTTTAGGTGCCATCCTGCGGCAAACCAGCAAAGGGAATAAGAAAAAAAGAGCTTCATCAAGTCCATCACACTCAGCAAGCGCCAACTTGCTGCCTTAACACCCGTTCGGCCATAGACACAGACAGTAAAATAAACACAAGCACAGAAAGCCCCCCTCTCAGCCTCCAAGCCAGCCGCTGATTCCTCGGGAAAGCGCCACTTTTGACCGAAATCCGCAGAGAACAAAAGCCCTGCTAGATAAAAAAAGTGTTGATACAACAAGCATGCCACCAGCGGTGGCGTCTGGGATCTACAAGTACACCCGGAATCGTAACCCCACGTGAACTAAACAAGGAGAGGAACAACCGCTCAGCAGGGGTTGTTGGGTCTCACTTCAATCACAAATGGCAATTATTCTTCTGTAATTAAAGAGAAAGAAGCACAAAAAGGGACTTGGGAAGGGCGTGCAGACATAAAAAACCTTTTTGAACAAGGATGCTGTAGGGCTCGCCCCGCAGTGCCACTAGGGCTGCTCCAGCCCCGACCCTCATAAAGCTCTGAATAATTGCCCCCAATTTTTCCCTATAAACTTTCTAAAATACATTTACTTGTTGGATTGAACGGGCACAGCTGGTTTTTTTGCGGAAATACATAGGGGCTTGGGTTTTGTTCGGCATAAGTCTGGGATTTGCCAGGTTTGTATGCACTATGGATGGGTATGTTCCTTATCACAGTGTTTGTCTGTCTGTTATAACTAAAATTGTTTTATTTAATGCTTTTGTTTATTTTTAAGTGGAATTTTTTTTATGTGTGTTTATATGAGGGGCAGCTGCCCAGCCCCTCGGTTTGTGAGAAAGTGTGTAATTGAGTGTACTTTTGTAGAGTTCCGCTCCAGCCACTTGTTATTAAGTTGCGCCACGCTCTCACATGAAAATAAAAATACACAATGATAAAAAGGATTTTCAACTAATTATAAACAGATTTTAAAAGCATAGTTGCCCACGCTTTGCAGTTCACAGACAGCAGAACAAGAAGAGTGCTCATGTTGAATAGTAGAAAATGAAGCCATAAAGTTATTTCCTGAACATTTTCAAATTGAAATTTATTAAAAAAAATTAATTTTAGGAACAGTTTCTACCTCTCTCTCTCACAACCGCTGCTGGGTTTCTTTTCGAAGCCCAAAAGGTTTTCATATACTTTTTGGTTTACCTCAGCTTAGAGTACAAAGTTCCGTTGAGGACTTCGCGGTATGCTGCACGTTTTGTAGTTTCTCTCATATTCTGTTGGAGTTTCGCGCATGTGCCAACACCGCTGCTGGAATCCCACAAATGCCTGCCAGGGCGAGAACTTGTGCACCAAAGTTCCATGAATATGGTACGTACACGTGCGCTGCAGACCAGGTGATGAGCAGATGATTCAGCACTTCTGTGGTGAACTTCATTTCTATTATTCTTATAACGGCTCAGGAAGAGCCTCAGCCTGAGCCCGTGCCGTGCGCGTTTTAATTCAGTGATTCCTGGGCTTATTTAAGTTGAAATTGGTGGCAGTAGTCTTAGGGTTGGTAGCTTCTAAAGTACAACGGCGTATTACGAGCAATAAGACTATTGTGGAATACATCAAGGGGACAGGGGAGACATGAGTGGCATCGAAGTATCGAAGTGTGAGTCTCGAGGCCTTAGGCTAAGGCGTATCAAAGAAAGATAAAAAGTGAAAGAAGGCCCAAGGCCTTACGGGGACACGGGGGAACAAGAACAGCATTGCGGAATCTAACCGTGAGGGCCAGACAGAACATTTATACTGTGTGTTTTGGGCATCCATGTTCTGTTGCGAACCCATCTTTAAACTATTTAGAATATTTTAAAAGTTCTAAAAATATGTTAAAAACTGATGGTCGCTGCCAATCGTTGTTGTGCGTGTTTCATTGTCGAGTGTAGACTGCACATTAAGTTGTACTCTCGACGACGATAAAGAATTAACTTTGCAGTGGCAGCTACAATTCCTGATTGGCCTTGGGGCCTCCACTGGCAAGCCCCTAGTATCTGCCTGCTAGACACACCTCCAGGGGAAACTTCTCTGATAACTCTGAGCGTCTAACCCATGTGGTGCATGAGGTATTTTTGTTTCTCTTTTTACCAATTCTGTACTATGGGGTATTGGGGAGCAGCTTGGCTTGAGAGAGAGCCAGAAGACCAGTGGACCACCGGCAGCCGCTGAAGCAACAAAAACCGATGCCTGATTTTCTCTGTAGCCCCTCAGGTTTTTTTGTTGTTTTTAAGGAATTTGGGTCGGTAAACAACCCACCGTAGGGAACCCCAATTCCATGGATGGTAGACTCAGCGGCTACAGCGCATCAGCAACAACAATAACGAAACCTCGTAGACCACCGTCTGTAAAGACACATGAAGTTATGCGTCTTGTGAAAAAGACAGGTGGAGAATGTTGAATTGTATGTTCGCTATTCCAATGTTTGTTTGTTTGTCGTTTGTTAGCACTTCAAATTACCCAAATTAATGGCCTTTTTTATCCAGGCCTAAAAGGGTTAAACCTGTCTATGAGACAAGCAGTAGCCCAGCTCCCCCGGATCCAAGTTGGGATGCCTGCTGCCCAAAGTAGAGCTGGCCTGCCTGCACCTTTGCTGAATCTTTTTGTCGCATGGCTTTGCTAAGGCCGGCATCACCTCCGAGCAGCAAGCCGGAGATCAGACTTTTTTGGAAACGAACTATTTTTATATTGTTGATTTTTATGTGAGCATTTATGGCCGTTCAGCAGAAGCCTAATTACATGAGTTGCACCACAAATACAAAAGGACAAATTGTTGTTTTAATCCGCGCTGCGAGTGCAGCAAAGAATCTTCACAGGAATAAACCCTTAGGCAACATCTATGGTGTAGTGCGTTGTTGGCATTTTTGAATAAGTGGGGAACTGCTTGGGTCTGTCTGGGTTGTTGTCTCAGCCTAAAAGGAGAATACTGCGGTGTCTATACAACAGTATGCCTGCGATTCAGGCAAAGAAAAGAGCCTGTCGGTGACACTTGTTCTTTCCACTCGAACTATAAGCTAATTAACATCTGAAAAAGGTTAAGTTGATCGTGGCTCTGTTTCTAGCTGCGGCACAGCCTCTGAGCGCTATGAGCGTCCCCCGCCTGCAGCGCAGGTGAATATCTGTGAAGTTTTCTGTCAGAATGGAAAAAGATGTTTATTAATAAACTGGCAGAGAGGGTTTTCTTTGGAATTGGGAAAAGAGAAGAGCACAAGAAAAGATTTATTTCCCCAAGCCTACTCTCCTGCAGCCCCCACCTAAACAAACAAAACCCAATACCCCTTCATTTGTATCCTGTCTGCTTCAGAGATTATCTGCCGCTCTAAGACAATCTCCTTCCTTAAGCTGTCTGTCCTTCCCTAAGGAGGCCTCTGATTTCTGAGGGGTCTCGGGCTCTTTCAACCCGCCCTCTTTTCAGTTTGTGTTGACGCTTTCTGCTGACTTATTGCATGCAATTTTAGCTCATCGGGAGACAAAAGCCAGCAAAGAATTTTTTCTCTGCTGGCAGCCGTGAGCCTCAAGATCGGCTAGTGGGACAGTGGGGAGTAGAGAAGATTGTTTCGGGACCGGCAGCCTTTCAAAGTAATAAATCCGAAACTTTAAACTCAAATTCTGTTGAAATAGTTAACAGTTTTAATCTTGTGGCTCCCCTGGCAGCACGCAGCTAATGACGGGTGGTGTGTTAGGGGTGGTGAGCATAGGGCTGCCGTCTGTACACCAGAAACTTCAAGCTATAAAAACTGAGTTGTTGGTTTTTCTGCTATATTTGGGCTTTTCATGGAATGCATGCAAAACGAAAGAAGAGCCGCTCTGACAACGGACTCTTCAGAGCTTGGTACGGCATCGTCTGAAAGCAGCAATACCAGCAGCAGCAGCAGCAGCGGCAAGCGGCGGATGAATAGCTTTGAGAGCGGCAGCGCGTTGTGCACATGCAGCAGCAACAGCAGCGGAGGCACCAGGGTTTAGCGGCACGAGCTGCGTTCTCCGGCAACCATTGAAAAGCCAGCCCACCAGCAGCAGCAACTGCAGCAACTGCATCAGCAACAGCAGCAACACGCACCCTTTGGGGTTGACTGCGGTTTTCTGTGCATCAGTCAAAGAAGCAGCAGCAGCTGCAGCAGCAGCAACTGCAGCAGCAGCAGCAGCTGCTGCAGCAGCTGCTGCAGCTGCAGCAGCACGCCGTCCCCAGGCAGGATCAACACCACTGGAGACAACCCCAGGGAGGGCTTAGCACCTGTGCCAGCAGCAGCAGCAAATACAGCAGCAGCAAATACAGCAGCAGCTGCAGCAAATACAGCAGCAGCAGCAAATACAGCAGCAGCAAATACAGCAGCAGCAACAAATATAGCAGCAGCAACAAGATGGGGAATGTGCAGCAGCATGAGGCACACGTGCACAGCAGGGCCTCAACAGGCCGCCGGGCGTGGCAGTCGATGGTCCAGTGGCCTGGCGGCAGCAGCAGTGGCGGCAGCAGCAGCATCAGCAGCAGCAGCAGCAGCATCAACAGCACAGCCTCACCTTCAGCAGCATTAGTGCCAGGGTCTGCGCAGTGCAGCATTACTGAGCCCGCAGCAGCAGCGGCAGCATCAGCAGCAACAGCAGCAGCAGCAGGAGCAGAGCTGCTGTCCATCTCCCCCGAGCAAGCGCGAGAAGACTTGAAGCGCAGATGGGGCAGCACCACAATGTACAGAAGGCAAGCGGTTTAGGGTTTAGGGTTTAGGGTTTAGGGTTTACGTGCTGCATGATTGTAGCCGCACTGCCTGCAGCAGTGGATGTTTCTGTTGGGCCTCATGGTGAGGCCTTTGAGGCTGAGGGTTTGTGCGTTTCAGGCTGGAGAAGGAGAGACAGGTTTTTATCCGTGAGGCTCTCGATGGAGTCGTTCTTGTGCTGCCTCTAGAGTATGCAGATGCTGACGCTGCTTCTTTTCTTTCTGCTGCCCATCCTCCCCGGTGGCAGCAGCAGGAGGAGCAGCAGCAGCAGCAGAAAGAGGAGTTGACAGGTAGTACAAGCAACAGCGGCGATTCCGCTGTTTCAAGCGGTAACAAGAGCAGCAGCTACAGCAGCAGCAGCAGCAATTCTGCTGCTGCACAGCTGCTCTCACGCTTTCCTGCAGCAGCGCTGCAGTACAGCGCATCAACAGCTGAGGGAATAAAATGGCTAGTGGCCATTGAGGGCGCTCCAGATACGGCCTATGCCGGCGAGGCCTTTCTTCTTAGCTTCCAGTTCTTACCTAAGTACCCAATCGGTAAACCCTAAACCCTAAACCCTAAACCCTAAACCCTAAGGGCGAGAGTGCTTGAAGTCTTGCTTTCTACGCGTGGTGCTTTCCATGTGTCTCCTTTGGCGTTTCTGTCCCTCCTGTCTCTGGGCTGTCTGTTTTTTGAATTGATGTATCTCTGTCTCTTTGTGCATGTACGTTGGAGTGTACATACACCTCAGCAGCTGTCTCTTGGTTGTTTCTGTTCAGACTCTCCCGAGTTGGTTTTCTTGGTTCCCTTTGTGCCGCTGCACCCCCACGTATACAGCAACGGCCACATCTGTCTGTCTATCCTGTATGACCACTGGTCTCCTGCGTTAGGGGTGAAGGCTTGCTGTTTCTCGCTGCTTTCAATGCTCAGCAGCAACGTGCACAAAGAGCCCCCCCCCGATAACAGACTCTACTGCCAGGCCAGGGGCAAGAGGGGCCCTAAGGGCGTCCGCTGGATATTCCACGACGATAGGGTTTAACCCTCCTGTCTCCTTTTCTGTCTCCTCTGCTGTCTCCTCCTGTCCCCTTTGCTGCACGTTGTGCTCTAAGCTTGTCACAGCTCTTTCTATTGCTGCTGTGCGGCAATTGCTGCTTCAACTGCAGCAGCAAATGCGCGCCCAAAGCGGCGTTTGCAGCACCAAGACTCGTGCGTTCTTAAGAATGCCCTGAGGTGTCTGTAGACCTCAGATTGTCTTTGGTGCAGCGGCAACAGCAGCAGCAACCGCCTGTCTGTTTTGGCCGTGCCTCTGAATAAACCTTTTTTGTTTCCAAGTAAATATTCAGAGACATGCGGAAGTCTAGTTTCTAGTTATCTAAATTAGCGAGGGCAGCTGGGGTGTATGGACAGACACCCCAAGTGCATGCAGGCAGCCAGCGAGAGAGAAGACAGGGACAGAGAGGCAGACAGACACAGGGAGACGGAAAAAGAGACAGAGAGACAGACAGACACAGGGAGACGTGTGCAGCAAAACAGAGGAAGGGCTGCAAGCAGAAACAGCAGTCTCCTTTCTCTGTCTCGCTGCCGGTGCGCTGTTACAGCAGCAGCTTCTGCCGCTGCTGCTGCACCTGCTGCTGCTGCTGTTGCTGCTGCGCCTGTTTCTGCTGCTGCTGCTGCTGCTGCTGCTGCTGCACCTGTTTCTGCTGCTGCACCTGCTGCTGCTGTTCGTGTGTCGGCACCAGAGAGACGAGAAGGCTGCAGCAGCGGAGAGTCAGAGAATCGTTATGAGACAGCAAGCCCATTGCCTCCGGCACGCACCTGTTTCTCAGTCCTTCTTTGTCTCTCTTTGTCTCTTTTTGTCTCTTTGATTAAGACCGACAAAGCGCATTTACACTGCCCTGAAATCCATCATCTGTCGGCGTGTGTCTCTTCTTGTTTGCGGAGTCTGCGCTGCTCCGCTCGCCGCTGCTGCGGGACCTACGCCTTACCCTCCCATCTGCTGCAGCTGCTGCTGCCACCCGGTGCTGCTGCTGTTTGCTGCTGCTGTCGATGGCCCCCCGTAGTGGTGAAGAGCTCAAGGACCCCCCGAGGCTCTTCGGCCTTCCCAGACGTTGGGGCTGTTGAGGCGTTGCTGCTGCTGTTACTGCTGCCGCTGCTGCTGCAACAAGCCTGGCTCCCGCAGCCTTTCTGCTGCTGTTGCTGCAGTTGCTGCTGCAAGCAGCAGCAGCAGCAGCAGACACAGCACGGGAAGGACTTGTCTCTGGGGTTTGCGGAGGACTGTTTTCTCTGTGCTCGTCGCTGCTGCAGCTTGTCTCTCTGCAGCAGCACACACACAATGCGATCCGTGCATGCGGACCCCAACCACCAGCAGCAGCAACAGCAGCAGAAGCGGCAGCAGCAGCAGAAGCGGCAGCAGCTAACCTGAGAGTGGAGATAGAGAGCAACGGGGGAAGCTCGTGGGGCTTCCACGCTTGCCAGCGCTGCGCTGCTGATGCTGCAGCACATGCGCTGCAGCAGCAACGGGAGCTGCTGCCATTGCTGTTGCTCGCTTCGCTGCAGCTCTCTTTGATGCTGCTACTGCTGCTGCTGCCGTCATCTGCTGCTGCCCCCCTACAGGTCCGCAGCTGAGGCGCAACTCACAAGAGAAGCAGCAAAATTCAATAGCAGGAGCAGCAGCACTCGCTATTTATCGTGTTGCTGTTGCTGCTGCTGCTGCTGCTGCTGCTGCCACCTGCTGCTGCTTACCTGATGCTTTGTGTCGGCTGCAAATGCTGCAGCACGTGCTGTAGCAGAGGCAGCCTGTTTTTCGCAGCAAGAGCTGGTGCTGCTTGCAGCAGCTGCTGCTGCCTCAAGGGCAGCAGCAGCAGCAGCTGCAAACTGTTGTTCCTGCTGCTGCTGCTGAGCTGCTGCGGAGTCTGCCTGTGCTGCTGCTGCTGCTGCGGCCGCCTGTGGCTGCTGCTGCAGCAGAGTCTCCAGATGGTCCAGCAGCCCTTCCTGCCCTGCGCTTGTCTGGTGCTGCAGCAAACAAAAAAAAACAAAAGGAGACTCTGCTGCTCTGTCTCTTGCTGCAGCAGCAGCGCAGTTGCAACTACCAACAGTGCTGCAGCAGCAGCAAATGTAACAGCAGCAGCAGCAGCAGCAGCAGCAGCAGCAGCAAACGGACTGTTGCGTCGCTGCAGCATTTGCTTATTGCTGTGAGGCGTTGAAGTGTCTCCTCTGTCTCCTGTTGGCGTGCTGCGCCAAGTTGCTTGTGCTGCTCTGCTCCAGCAGCAACAGCAGCAGCAAACACTTGCTGCGTTGCGCTGGTGGCCTTCGCAGAAACATCATCTGCTGCTGCTGCAGCAGCTTCAGCAGCAGAAGTTGCTGTTGCGCTTGCTGCATTGTGCTCCGCTTGCTGCTGCTGCTGCTGCTGCTGTACTACAGCGAGCTGCTGCTGCAGCAGAAACTGGTGCTGTTGCGCTGCTGTGCGCTGAGCATCCACAAACGCCGTAAGCTGCTGCTGCACTGCTGCTGCGACTGCAGCTGCTGCTTCCTCGGTCTGCTGCTGCAGTGATGCTGCATCTGCCTGCAATTTCTGCTGCAGCTGCTGCAGTTGCTGCGCTGCTGTTGCACCCCCAGCAGCAACAGCAGACACCAGAGACTGCAACGCCTGCTGCAGCAGCTGCTGCCTTTTGCTACTTTCTTGCTGAGCAGCCTCGACTGTCTCTGCGGCACCAGCAACAGCACCAGTGCTAATCAAGGTGCAGCAGCAGCAGCAGCAGCAGTTCTTCCGGCTACTACTATCAGATGCTCAGAGACAGTAGCAGAGACAGAATGTCCAGCCGCAGCAGCAACAGCAAAAACATACCTTCTGCAACACGGAGACTGTTCTGCTGCTGCTGCTGCGCCGCATTTTGCAGCTGCTGCAGCAAAGCTGCATGCTTTTTCTGCTGCTCCTGCAGCAACACAAACCCTAAACCTTAAACCCCAAACCCTAAGCCCTAAACCCTAAACCCTAAACCCTAACACGAGGTAAGATGCGCTAAGTCAAGATGGAGGGCTTGCCTGTTCTGCTGCCTCGCACTTATGGGTTTGCTGCTGCAGCTGCTGCAGTTGCTGCAGCAGCAACTGCCGCTGTTGCTTCTGCTTTTCTTGCATCTCGAGCAGCAGCTCACACTGTCGCTGCAGTTGCTGCTGCAGCAGCAGCAACTGCTGCTGCTGTTTCGCTGCAGCTTCGGCTGAGTCTGCCGCGGCTCCTTTACGCTGCTGCTCGGTCTGCTGCAGCTGCTGCAGCTGCTGCTGCACTTGCTGCAATAGCTGCTGCAGCTCTTTTGTCTCTGCAGCCGTTGAAGCCTACGCGCCTCGCACACAGATAGAGAGCAGCAAACAACCCTAAATCCTAAACTCTAAACCCTAAACCCTAAACTTTATAAGGGGAAGCGCTGCTGCCACTGCCTACCTCGAAAGACATGACGAAGGCAGTGCACGCGTTTGCTGCTGCTTGCTGCTGCTGCTGCTGCTGTTCTTGCTGCTGCTGTAGCAAGCGGACGTCCGCAACAGCGTGCTGCAGAGAGTCAGCTGCAGCAGCTGCTGCTGCTGCGTGCTGCTGCTGCTGCTGGTGCAGCGACTCTGTCAGCTGCTGCTCTTCCGTGAAGCTCTGCAACAGCACAGGCAGCAGCAGCAGCAGCAGCAAGGTCGAATCAGCAGCAGGAGCAACGCAGCAGCAGCTGCTGCTTCTACTGTTTCTGCAGCAGCAGCAACAGCACCAACGTACCTTTTGGCTAAGCTGTAGAGACACTTGCAGCGCTTCTATTTGCAGGACATGTTGCTTCTGCGTCTCCAATAGCTGCTGTGTTTCTTGCTGCTGGGCCTTGAGCTGTTGCTCTAGCTGCTGGACCATGAGTCCCTGTTGCTGCAGCAGTTGCTGCTGCTGCTGTTGCTGCTGCTGCTGCTCGCTGAACATGTCTAAGGGAAGAAATACGCCATCCCGCTCCCGCTGCAGCTGCAGCAGCAGCCGCAGCTGCGCATTTTCTGTTATTAGCTGAGAGAGCAGCGCGTCCCTCGATCGTCGCAAAGTTGCAACTGGGCGGGTTGTGATGCTCTTGGCTCTAAAGGCGTAGTCTGCAGCAAACAACATCAAAGAAAGGCAGCAAACAATCAGCAGCAACAAGGAGACAGAAGACAGACACCCCAGCAGCAACAACATGCTGCAGCTACGCCAAATTCGCACCCCAGCAACAAAAACAACGACAGATGCAGGAGCAAATACCCAAGGTACAAAGCGTCTCTTCTACGGTGTCTGAGGCCGGCCCGATGGTAGCAATCAGACACGTCTTGGTGCTCCCGCCCAGACTGTCCTGAGAGCCATACAAACCCTAAACCCTAAACCCTAAACCCTAAGCCCTAATCCTTACAATGTATGTGGAAGTAAGGTGCGCGCTGGACCCTGATAAAGATGTGAAAGCCAAGTCGTAAACCCTAAACCCTAAGCCCTAAACCCTAATGCAGACCTGCAAGAGTCTGGTGAGTTTGGAATCTCTAAACGGGATGTAAGCATTTTTTTCCACGAGAGCGTTTATGCAGCGGCCGAGGGTCAGCAGCGATTGGTTGATAGCTGAGGCCTCTTTGCGACGCGCGGAGTCGGCACCCCGACCCCAACTCTTCTCAAGATTCTCACTCCCTGCCAACAACCACAAACATAACAAATACTGCTGCTGCTGCTGCTGCTGCTGCTGCCCACCCTGCTGCTGCAGCAGCAAAGAAAGAAAGCAGAGAAGAAACGCCAAAAGAAACGCAAATCAACAACTGCTGTTTGCAGCGCAGGGTTTGGGGTTTAGGGTTTGGGGTTTAGGGTTTGTGGTTTACCGGCTAGATCTACAAGATTGAGTTTTCCAATCCTTAGTACTTCTTCGACAGCAAGCGCCCCTGCGGCCTCTTGCTGCTGCTGCAGCGATGCGCCGCTGCTGCCGCTGCTGCTGCTGCTGTCTCCTCCAGTGCCAACAGCAGTTGAGGCAGGGGAGTATTTAGGAGACTCCGTGATGCAGACAGACAGAGAGAAGATCGTATGGCTTCTGCTGCTCCTCGCGTTGCTGCCGCTGCATGCGAAGCTCCGCCGGGGGGCAGCCCCCAACAGCAAAGAAAACACCTCCTGCAGCAGCAGCAGCAGCAGCAGCAGCAAAAGCAGCAGCAAATGTGCAGCAACATCCGTGGTAGAGGAAGCGAAATACAGCCATCCGGCACAAAGAAAGACACTAGGCAGAAATCGTCCTTTAAACCCTAAACCCTAAACCCTAAACCCTAAACCCTAAACCCTAAACCACCCTAAACCCTAACCCTAAACCCTAAACCCTAAACCCTAAACCCCCCACCGTCTGTCCACAGTAGCAACAGGGCCGATCAAATGCAGCCCTGGATCCTAAACCCTAAACCCTAAACCCTAAACCCTAAACCCTAAACCCTAAAGTAAACCCTAAACCCCAGATTAGGCTCCTGCTTTGTCTCCGTTACGTTCCCTCTAAACCCTAAACCCTAAACCCTAAACCCTAAACCCTAAACCCTACACTGAAAAGCACACGGAGTGTCAAAGTCTTGTCAGGGTTTGACTGTAGACCCTAAACCCTAAACCCTAAACCCTAAAACCCTAAACCCTAAACCCAAACCCTAACCCCTAAACCCTAAACCCTAAACCCTAAACCCTAAAGTCTCACTTGTGGGCTGTGCACTCTTTTCTCCGTCAGCCCCTCCACCCTGACCGCCCCGTGTCCCTTCGTTGCTCCCCAGCTGCTGCTGCTGCTGCTGCTGCTGCTGCTGCTGTCCGCATGTTGGTCCTCATAGATCCTCAACTTCTGCTGCTGCGTGTTTGCTGCTGCTGCTGCAGGTGCTGCTGCTGCGGCTGCATTTGGGGCTAGCAAATCCACAAGCTCTTCGTTGTAAATTTCGAGGAAGCTGCAGCGCAGCATGTATTCGCTGCTGCTCCTGCTGCTGCCGCTCTCAAGCTGCTGAAACATATAAGAGACAGCACGCGGTAAGATCCCTGCATCCGGACTGAGAGCGATGCTGCTGCTGCTGCTGTTGTTGTTGGTGCTGCTGGGGCTGTCGCCAGGCGTGTTGGTAATGCTGTTGCCGTTGCTGCTGTTGCTGAGAGCCGCATCGGCGACTCCAGAATGCATGCGGGTGGTGCTGGTGCTCCTGGTGCTGCTTGTGGTCCCGCTGCTGCTGCTATTGCTGCTGCTGCTGGATTTTAAATAGTCAAAGTACTGGTCATGCGGCCCCTCGATGGTGTATGTCTTTCCCGTCCCTGTTTGCCCATAGGCAAACAGAGTGCAGTTGTACCCCTCCAACACCTGAGAAACGCAAACCCTAAACCCTAAACCCTAAACCCTAAATCCTAAACCCTAAACTCTGACAGCCCGTGAAAAAGCTGTTTAAGGGTTAAATCCTCGAGAAGTAGTGTCTTCTAGTCTTCATGGTTTGCAGTAGCTGAATGCTCAGAAGGGGTTTAGAGTTCAAAATTTACCAGCGTTTAGGGTTTGCGAGAATTTAGGGTTTAGGGTTTACGAGGACTTAGGGTTTGGGTTTACTTGATCAATAAGGGGCTTGACATGCGTATTAAAAAGTTCTTCCTGTTGGACGCTGACAGGGCAGACACCGTCAAATCTGTAGATTCTGCTGCTGCGCTGCTGCTGCTTTTGCTGCTGCTGCTGCTGTTGCTGATGGCGGTGGCTGCCAGCAACTGGCAGGAGTACAGACACCTGCTGCGTTTCTGCTGAGATGTGCACGGCGCTGCTGCTACCATTGCGCTGCTCTGCTGCACTGATGGGTCTGCAGCGAACGACCACCTTAATGTTTTCCGTGCTGCTGCTGCTGCTGCTGCTGCTGTTGCTGCTGCTGCTGTTGCTGCGGTTGTACTGGATGCTGCTGGTCGTACTGCTGCTGGTGCTCCGCTGCAGCAGCTGCTGCTGCTCGCTGCTGAACTTCGGGCGCCGAGACGTACTGCTGCTGCTGCCGCCAGGCCTGCTGCTGCTGCTGTTGTTCAGGTCCCTGTACACCCCAACGCTACAGCTCGTACTGCCCTCCCGCTCAACGCTGCCGCCGCCACTACGAACAGGAGTGGACGCCATGTTGCTGCTGTTGCTGCAGCTGCTGTTGCTGCTTTGTTGCTGCTGCTGCTGCCGATGTTGCAACTATATCACCAGCAGAGCCTACAGAAAAATGCAAATTCTGTAGCAGCAAAGCGGTGGGGCCGATTTGGGTGTAGAGTTCAGGGTGTTCATGGGAACGTACAAACCCTCCTGGGAACTGGCCAGGTCTAGCCCAGGCCCAGACCCTAAACCCTAAACTCTAAACCCTAAACCCTAAAATGCCAGAGATCATCTATGTAGAAAAAGAGATTTTTTGAAAGAAACAATGCAAGACAAACCCTAAACCCTAAATCCTATACCTTTCCAGTGGTGGCTGTGTTATGGGTGGTAATGTGGTTATAGGTTGTGATCATTTAACAACAAAACCCTAAACCATAAACTCCAAACATTAAAACTTAAACTCCAAATTTTTAAATTGGATGTTCCTTTATATAAGAAACAAGAAAAGGCGGGAGAAGACCCATGGTTTTCGATTGTGAGGGGGTTCGATTGTGAGGGGTTTTCGGTTTAGGGTTTACTGCATAGTGCATAGGGTTTAAGCCTCCGAATGACATTTCATGGACGGTTCTCAAGGCACTTCTTTTGCTTTTTTAGCACAGGAGACGCCAGTAAATCCCAACCCTAGAAGCAGCTGCAACAACAGCAACAACAGCAACAGCAGAAACAACAAGACAACCCCCGCATAGCAGTAGCAGCAGAAGCAGCAGTAAAGACGACAAGGCCTGCAGGAGCGACAGCAGCAGCAACCGTAACAACCGTATCAGCAGCAACACGACTTCAGTAAAGGCATGGATCCCTCCAAGTAAACCCTAACTCATGGACCCTAACCTGCGGATGTGCTGAGATAGGAAGTAGAGAGGCATCGGCTGCTGTTAGGGTGTATTGGATGGACTTTAGGGTTTAGGATTTAGAGTTTAGGGATTAGGAGCGTGACACTCAGGGTCCCTGGGAGCGCCTTTGCTCTTTTTTGTTCTCGGCGGCGTCTGGAGGCAAAGAAAACCCTGGAAGAGAGAAACCCAAATCAGAAGGTAAACCCTAAACCCTAACCCCTAACCCTAGAAACCATCCCACACACGAAGCCAAACGCTAGGACAACAAAACCCTAAACCCTTTTCTTGTTGTTTGATGAATGCGGAAGCTCTGCCAGCGCGGCCTCCTTGTTCTTTCTGCGCAAGGGTTTGAGGTTTAGGGTTCAGGGCTTGTTTGCTGCAGCCTCAGCTGGGGGACGTGCAGAAAGAGCTCTCCACTCAATGGAAAGACTTAAACCCAGTAGAGAAGCAGGTAGGATCAAAAACCCTAAACCACCTCAAACCCCCAAACCCTAAACCACCTTAAAACCCCAAACCCTAATCCTGAACCGTGGTGTGTGTGGCGCGGTACATGCAGGAGTGGACTGAGGAATTTGAGGCCCTTAAAGAGCAGCATCGCCAGTGGCAGCAGCAGCAGCCGCAGCAGGAGACATCATCTCCGGTGTCTAGGTAACAATCCCAACTCCCCGAGTACAGCCTAAACCTCCAAACCCTAAACCATCAAACCCCAAACCCTTAACCCACAAGCCCTAAGGTTTTTTAGTTGTTGCGCGCAGCTCGCTGGCCACCACAGAATTTCCCCAGGCGCGCATCACTAAAATCGCTAAGCTCACGCCGTCTGTCAAAAAGGCAAGGCCTAAACCGTCGGGCACTCCGTCCTCAAACCCTCACAGCTAAACCTTCGTCTTCTTCAGTTGCCTTGGGAACAAGGGTTTATGGGTTTGTTTGGGGCGGTTTGCGCTGCAGCTCTCAGCAGAAGGAGCTCGCTACCTCAACCGCGCCACGGTGCGTCAAGCGTCTAGGGTTTAGGGTTTGAGATGCTTACTATTCGAGAGGGATATGCGCATCCTCAGGGTTGCCAAACTCGGCACGCTAGTACAACCAGCAGCTAGGGCTTAGGGTTGTTTTAAAGTTTAGGATTTAGGGTTTAGGGTTTGAGGTTTGTGACGCAGGCGGCAGCTTTGAGGCAGTTCACGATACAGAGTCTTTCGGGCAGAGAAAACGACAAGACGCTGAGTGTACAAGACGTTTGTACGTTGCGAAGCCCAAGTCTCAAGCTCTAAAATAAGGTTTGAAGGTCTTAGGGTTTAGGGTTTAGGGTTTAGGGTTTGCTGTGATATGGGCACAGTGGCAATGATCAACCGAGGAGGGACGCCTTTGAAGTTCCTTCAGGGTAAGATTCAACGCTCTTGGCGGCAGCGTCTTTGATTATTTACTTAGGGTTTAGGGTTTAAAGTTATGGGTTTAGGATGTACTTTTTGCGTGCAGAGTGCAAGTACGCGATTGCAGATGATGGAGATGCAGACATTCAGGATCCACTGGACGACAGTCTTCCAATCCAAGTCGATGAGATCGGTAGGCACAAACACTAAAGCCGAAGACTTGTTTTTGTTATTTAGGGCTCGCTGCATGGTGAAGATTTTAAGCTTTATAGTGGTATGTCTATTTAAACAATGTCATTAATACGCTTTGGGGTTTATGGTTTTGATTCTCAAGTGGAGTTTGTTTAGGGTCCAGGGCTTTGTTGCGTCTGATCAGACGGAGAGGCCCCTTCTCCCACCCGTCCGTTTCCTCGGCCACTCCCGCTTTCAACAAGTCGGGGGCCCTCCAGCAGCCGGAAGGGCGGCCCCAAGGCAGCAAAAAAAAACTCAATGCGCACTGCGGATATTGCATCATTTTTTAAACGCGCTTAGAGGCCCCAAATGCTTCTATAGCAATTTCAGTTGTTAAGTACTAAACAAGAGAAAGCGACGTTGCACCCACAAGTTTAGTGTGAGGCACAATGGGAGATCGACACAGAAATAGATTAAAGACTGGAGAATACTTTTCAGAAACAGACAGAGAGGTGCAGAATTAAGAATAATGCGAGATAGAGAGGAGATACAACACGTCTTTTGAAACAAAACAAACGATAAATACAACTTCGCTAGCCGAGACCATCGCTATGATTTCTTTGAGGTTCATCACTGATAAGCCAAAGCTAGCTTGTAAAAGCTAAAATTACCGTAGAAGACGACATTATATTTCATGAAATTCCAGGGTTTTAGAGCAGCATGGTGCAACTACAGCTGCTTGTACACTCTACACCTCCACCAGCAGGTTCAAAACGTGTAAACGGGAAGGAGGACGACCTCTCCTAATTTCAGAAATCGGGCGAAATTGCGAATAATTTGAAATGTTGAAAGCTGCTCTTCTTCTGCTCTTGTCCCAAATTTGCCCTTCGCACCCTGTGCGCACCTCTCGGGTACAAGTTCTGCCTTTTTGTATTTAACCGCAAGCATTCACGCATTTTAGAGGATTGAAACTCCACAATTTATGAGTCCGCAACGCAGCGGCAACGAAAATCTTCCCGAGGGCTCTGTTGAACCGCCAGTCGGTCAAGAGTTGGGCCTGACATATGAGCCATGGTACGTCGCATGGGCTTTAGAGTTAATTAATTGATTTGAAGTGGTTTTAAAGGAAAGGAACTGACGAAGATGACTTGGACTTTCCTTCTATCAACGTGATTGCGAATTTTATTCATGGCGTCGTTCCCAAAAACGCAACTTTTCATTTTGCACCCTGGATGTCCAGCTGCATTTCGACTACGAGCCGAAAGATTGGGTCCGCAAGACAGCCGAACTCAGAGGTTTCTCAATGGCTTGGTTTGTGCTTTTATCACATTTACTTGCTCTGCTGCAGAAGAAGAAGCGCTGAGGAGAGAAGCAGGGAAAACCATCACTAATCTGGTACCTTTGAACTCATATAGATAATTTGAAACGTCTGAATCTTAAACGCAGAGAATACAAGGCTGAAAACAAAGTAAAAGCGAGGCTCAAATGGGATTACCATAGCTATCTTCCCTAACCCATATGCACTTGAAAGGAAAAGATACAAGACCTCCTGAATGGGCATATTTCAGATGTACAAGGTGCCGTTTTTCTCCTCCTTTCCTTTTAGCGAATTCTGATAACTAGAAACAGACATGAAGGAAGTGCTCTACAGTCAACTGATGCAGGTTCGTCCGTTTTGTCTTCTTAGATACAAATCGTGTGACTCTTGCTTAAATCTATGAATTGTGATTGGCCATTAGGCAAGAGGAAGAGCCACGGGTAAACGAACTCGAAGCTTTAAACTTCAGATGTAAAAAGAACCATACACGCAGGGCAGCAGAGCCTCGCTAGACATCTCCCGGACGCCATAAGGACGGGTTCAGGCATGCCATACTAAGCTCTAAAACAGCCCTTTAACCTCTATATCACCATGGCAGGGCTCGACACCCCACGCGCAAAGGAAATTAAAGAGGAGTTACTTAAGAAGGCTCCCCAAATAAAGCAGACGGCAAAAGAATACCAAGGAGCCCTCTTGACTGCCTTCTCTCCTGACGACGATTTCCACTTGTAAACGAAATGCAAAACCATAAACCGTACAGCAATATGAAAAACACGACATCTACAGGCATATGGCAGACGAATACGTAAGACAAGCCCTCAACTTTACAGCTTTATAACAGGGGAAAAGGGATATTTTTGTTTTAGGCGATGCTTGGAAGCATCCCAACAGCAAAGGGACAAAGCTGAACAAAGAAAAAGAAAGATACCATATGTTTAATAAGTCGTATAATGAGGTGTACATTAAGCCCTGTGTATAAAAACAATGAAAAGCAAATATGTTCCAATTCAAAAACCTTACAAAACAATTGTACTTTTAACACAAAGTTCTTCGTTACTTCTTGAAAAAAATACAGGTTTAGGGCTTAGGGTATAAGAGAATCAGACACTGAAAATTCGAACTAGGGTGCAAAGATTAGGGCTGGCAGCTGCTTCTTCTGAATGGCTCATTCCCTGCCCTGTTAATATAAAACTACTTTTTAAAAACCTTTTTGTTTGTCAGATTTATTTAGGGTTTAGGATTTTACGTCCTAATCACTACATCCTTTGGAGTAGGTAATCGACTGTGTTGTCGAGTGGTCCACTGGTGGACACCACACAAATGCTGCCTTCATGTTCTGAACAATTTCTTTCTAGTTTCCTTCTGTAAATAAAAATAAACTGGAGAACAAATTTCCAGTGTTGGCTTAATTTTTGGAGTGTCTGCAGCGCGAGGCAGCGCTGAGCGTCGTTCGCTGTCTGCTGTGAGCGTGTGTAGAGAAAGCAGCGCGAGCTTTCCTTGATCAATTCCTTGCACCATTGCCGCCTGAAACCACGTTGGTTCTTCCATTGTCTTTTATTTGTATTTTCAATTTTGCAAAGTTTTAGGGTTTGTGGTATAGTTTTGCCAAGGAGAAGTCTGCTGCCTGCTGTAGAGCTGCAGGTGTCACCGCCGCCATTTGGCTGTGTGGGCTGGCGTGTTGAGCGCTGGCCCGCTTTATTTTTATTTTATATTTTATTTTAATTCTTATTGTCGTGTCAAACAGGAAAGGGCTTGTTCCCTTTTTGCTGGGGAGATAGTCACTGCAGTTTGCCTGCCTTGAACCCTTCGTCGGCTGCGCCATTCCTCAGCTGGGTACGCTTGGAATCTGCTGTTTGCTGCTCTCCCCCTTTTGTTTTTCTGGGCCTTACACGCAGAAAAAATCTGCATTTTGGAATTGCGGAGTTTTATTTAATCTGTCATTCCACGCAAAGTTCGCCCTTGGCTCTCTTGTCGTACTGACTGGTCAGTAGCTGCACACGCCAAAATACGCACCCATCTCCGGAGCTTCTCCACTGTTTCCTCTCTTTTTTATTTGTAAACTCTTGGCTTTTTTCCTGCCGGCCAGACTTTTTTCTGCCAAGCCAGTTGACACTCCGAAGGCCCCCCAGCTGCCCGCGCTAGAAATGAGTTCACCTCCAAGAAGTGCAGAAGGAAAGGTTTTGTCCTGAGGCGGATTCTCCAGCATTAGCAAGAAAAACCGGCCTGCATGCTAAGTGCTGCTTTTCCGACGCTCAAGTGTGCATACACTCCGCAGCTTTCGGGTCAATACGAGTTTTCTGTTTAGTAGGAGATTGAAGATGGTGATGAATATCCGGGTGTCTGAGTCCCGTTGTGAGGATTGGTATTCCCGGTCGGTCTCTTCTGTAGAAAGATCAGCGGTCCTCTCTCCCATATCGGGGGGCCCCCGGGGAACCCCTTCCGAGGGTTCGCACTGGAGGATGTTGGCTGGGGGCCCCTCGCGTCCCACACACATTTGCAGCGACGCCAGCAGCATCAACAGGGCCCCCCTGCCTTGTGTGGCCCCTGCGTTTTCTCCAGAGAAGGGGGCCCCCCGGGAGCCTCCGAAGATGGGCGAGGGAGGCAACTGGCAGTGCCACGTTTGCCTCAATGTAAATTACCCAAGACGCATTGCATGCAATCGGTGCCTCACAGAGAGAAGCAAAGAAAATTCTCAAAGAGTCGCAGAATTTCTACGCCTTAAAGAAGGCTTCCTCCAGATGGGCCTTGACCAGCAGACAGCCAGTGCCGCTGCAGCAGCGCAGCAGGCAGCAAGGTCTTCCAGTCTCAGCAGCAGCAGCAACAGCAGCAGCAGCAGCAGCAGCAACAGCGTTTTGAGGGGGGATGGTTGTTCGGAGAGAATTAAAAGCAGCAGCAGCAGCAGAGGCAGCGTGCTGACCCTTGACAATGAGGGTTTGCGGCTGCTCTCTTACCCCTTAGAGCAGCAGGTGCAGCAGGGGCCCCCCCCGCAGCGCCAGACCTTCTTTGATCAGAAGGCGCTCAGCTGTCTGCTGCAGCAGACGCAGCAAGAGTCGCTGCCGTACCTCGACCAGCAGCAGCAACAGCAGCAGCAGCGGGACTTATGCGGTGTATCCAAGACAGCATGCAGCAGCATGAGGGAAGCTGAGGATTTAATGCGCTCCAACAGCGGCGGCAGCAACAGCTGCTACAGTAGCATAGACTGCTGCTCAGGTGGAGACCTGCCGGGTGCTGCTCTTCTGCATGCAGCAAAGCGAGAAAGCAGCAGCAACAGCAACGGCAGCAACAACAGCAGCACCAACGACCCAGACTTCCAGGGGGTCCTGCTGCAAGCAGGGATCCTGTTAAACAAGCTCCTCAAAGAGTTTGGTGAGCAGGGCATGCAGCAGCAGGAAGCAGCAACAGCAAACATGACAGCAGCAGCAAAAGCAGATGGAGTGCTACGTGCTGCTCTATGCATACTAGGGGACACGCCCGGTGCAACAATAGGAGACAAGCAGCAGCAGCAGCCACCGTCCCTCACTGCACTGGACTGTCTGCTGCCACAGCAGCAGCAGCAGCAGCAGCAGCAGCAGCAGAGACAGCAGCAAGTGGGCTTCCCCCAAATGCTGGCGCATCCTGACGAATTCCGAAACCCCTCGTCTTTTCTAAAAATTTACGGAGACCCCCTTTGTTCGCTGTCTCCTTTTCCATCTGCTGCTCTTGCCGGAGGCAGCAGCAGCAGCAGCAACACTAACATGTCTCCAGCAGCAAATAGAGATGGCAACTGGGTTTGCTGCTGCTGCGGCAATGTCAATTTCCCCCGGCGGTTTCGCTGCAACAAATGCAATGAGCCACGAGGACCCGAAGGAGACAAAATTGTTGCCGAGTATGCGCGTGCGGTGTATGCACACCACGCCGAGAGACTGCGACTGCAGCAGCTGCAGCTGCAGCTGCAGCAGCTGCAAAAGCAAGATGTGCAGCAGCTGCAAAAACAAGATGTGCAGCAGCTGCAGAGGCAGCAGCAGCAAACGCAAATGCAGCAACAAAAGCAGCAGCACCACCAGCAGCAGCAGCACAAGCAGCAGTTCCCCAGTGTCTCTACATCTGGACCCGTCGGTCCTGCTGCTGGCACAGTTTCGAGGCCGCTCGGAGGGGCAGCAGCGGCTGCTGCTGCTGCTGCTGCTTCTGTTGCTGCAGCAAAGCCTTTGGGAGCTGTTGCTGTTGCTGCAGGCAAGCGCAGCACTGCAGCACGGACCCTCAGTGGCACAAGCCCTGCTGCTGCTGCTGCTTCTTGCTGCCTGGTGCAGCAGCACCAGAAGCAGGAAGGCCAGCAGCAGCAAGAAAAGCAGCAATAGTCGCAGCCGGTACTACGATTGTAGACTTCTCGCAGGTGTCTGTACACCCCAATAGCCAGTAGCTGCTGCAGAGCGGTGTGCAGCAGTTGTTGCACTTGCATTTGCAGCAGCATAGATGTCGCTGCATCTTTTGCCTTTTAATAGATTAAACTTGTTTCTGTTTTCGATGAGGCGAGGCCTCAAGGGTGCTGGGCAATCCGTGGGGCAGCTTATTTCTGCCAAGTGTTCTGGGTGCTGCTGGCAACAGCAGCAGCAGCAGCTAGCTGCTGCTGCTACTGCTACTCATCGGCAGCATTCTCGGCTGCATGCGTCGCCGCTGCGTTGGCCGCGCTGCCTTGGTGCGACTTTACGCAACAAAAGCGTCCCCTCTTAGGCCTTTGAAAGTGATCTGGATGCCACGCTTGCTGCTGTTGCTGCTGCTGCTGCTATTGCTGCTGCTGCTGCTATTGCTGCTGCTGTTGCTGCTGCTGCTGTTGCTGTTGCTGTTCCTGGTGGGGGGCTGGTGCCTGGGATGGATGGAAGAGACGCTTACTGCCTTCGGTGGGTAACAGACAATACGCGCATGTAGTGACTAGCAGAGACAACAATTCTGCTGCTGCTGCTGCTGGCGTTTCCACTGTCTGTACAGTTGCTGCCCAGGCTATGGCTAGTGTACGCGCTGCTGCTGCTGCCTTTGCTGCTAGTGCTGCTTCCAGCTGCTTGCGCCCACAACAAACGTGGGGGCTACTCTCCCTCGTGTGTTCTGTGCAGAGACACCCCAAGAGCTTTTGCTTCAAGGGTTTAGGGTTTATTTAAAGAATAAAAATGCAGCTGCAGGCCACCATAAAGTTTAGGGTTTAGGGTTTGCATTTCGGGGCACAGAGTGTCTCTGCCGTTAAGGCTTTTTAGGCCTTATCCGTGGGATCGTTTTCCCCGCCGTCTCCGAGGAGGCGGCCCTCGCCCCTGAAGGGCACAAAGGTGCATTCAGGGCCCATGTTGATGGTTTGCTGCTGCTGCTGCTGCTGCTGCTGCAGCTGCTGCTGCTGCTCCTGCTGC
>NPHX01000617.1:77042-90707 GCA_002271815.1 Eimeria falciformis
CTGCAGCAGCGGAGTGTCTTCTTCTGCAGCAGTAAAGGGATGGGGGAATAAAAAGTCTGCCTCATGCAGCGCACTTGGCAGCCGTTGTTTATAAATGCGCCATGCGAGCCACGCCCCAAGGATGCTGCACACAAACCACACCAAAAAGGTGTATATACACCTAAAAATCGGTCTTTCGAAGCTCCTCAAAAACAGAAAACCCGAGTCGCCCCTGCCCAGGCAGTTGGAGTGTATGGACAGCTTGGGTTGGGGCATGCAAAGGGTTTGTTTGCACCGCGTTAAAGCCCCGTTTTCTTTCCGCTTACCAGATAACAGGACTGATGCAGAAAGTGCCAAGTTCCAAATAAATCTGAAAAAGAGCAGGTGGGCGCTCAGGAGGCAGCAGCCTGTCGTGTTCTTTGCCGTGTGCTGCACCGGGAAGCGGCGATCCGTCGACCCCCGCACCAGCAAACCCATGGTGCCCGTAGGCAAAAGGCTTCCAGTAAAACTTAGGGTCTAGCCAAGCCATGCCGTAGGGGCCTGTGCACTTCACCACCAGCCAAAACGCGTCAGAGACACCTAAAACTAAACTAAAGAAAGCTAGGAAAAAGAGACGCACAAGAGACAGTCTCCTCCCGCTGCCCCACCCAAGAAACACCAAAAATACATTGCCTGAGGCCAGCAAAGGCCGAGGAGACAGAAGCCGCAGCACGGCTATTAGCAGCTGGCAAACAGTGCAAGCCTTTAGCCAACTCGCTGCATCGCAGCGGCAACAACACCCAGAGCTGCTCGGCGCTGCTACTGCTGCTGCTGATGCTGATGCCCCTGCTGCTGGAGAAGCATGGAGAGCCGCGGAAGGAAAGGGGGGGCCCTCGGCTGCTGCTGCTGCTGCTCCTCCAGGAGAGGCAGGAGGAGGCATTCTCAGGCTGCCGTTGTTTGCAACGCCAGCATCAGCGCCGATCCCCATTCACCGTTAAGGCATCAAAAAAGCCAACTATGTCTTTTTTATGCACGTGTTGGCTGCCCTGCTGCTGCCGATGCCGATGCAGTTTTTGCTGCAGCGTGAAAAGGCAGTAGGAGTCTGCTGTGCTGCTCTTGTGCTCTAGCAGCAGCACTCAAGGCAAATAAGAGGGAAGCAAAGTTACAATGAGTGAAACGTGAGGGAGGGGACATGAAGCGTCACAGCCAGCGAGGGGCCCTGGGTGGGTGTCTTATTAAGGCCCTGGAAGCTTCAACCCCAAAATACAATCGAAGGCAACGCGCGTTTTTAAATGGGTTCCCTGCGCGTTTATTAAATATAAACAGAATAAAAGAGATTATATGGCTAGAGGTTTAAAAGAAAATTAAAACAAAAGGGTTTTTAGCAGCCTCTATGAGTAGACCAGCGGTGATACCACCAGATGACAGTGGAGAGGCGAGGGTGAGAAGGCAGGCCTATGCGATGTTTATGTTCATGAATTTTTATGTATTATTTATTATAATTTATTAATTATTAAAAATAAATTATAGTTCATGGAGAAAGGACGCCGTACATGGGCTAACGGCAGTGTTCCGTCGTTTTCTTTGGTTGTACAGACACTAAACTGCAAAACGGCGATGGGGAAAAGCGAGAGAGAAATTAGCTGCGGATTGAAACATGCTTTCCAAAAGTAAAAGAAATTAAAATAAATGCCGGCATAAGTATGTAAATAAATGAATAACCAAGTTTCTTGCTCCGCATCAAACCGCAGGAGGTGTAGCATGTTCGTGTGTATGTTCAAAATTGCAGTGTATGTCTGTCTGTTACCACACAGAATTATTGCCTAATAAATAGTTTAGAGTATTTATACATTAAAGCGTTAAACCTGTAAATGTGAGGAGCAGCAGCCCAGCTTCTATCTGGACGTAATTATTCACCTAATGCAGCTTTCTAACTTCAGATCGGTATCTGTAATAACGCCTCTATGGAGTCAGTAAAGCTTCTAGACAAATTGTTTAAAAGTCGTTTTGCCACTTTCTTAGCCGCTATTGCGCTTGAGCAGGAAAAGAAAGAGTTTATTGGTTTATCTTATCTTCATCAACTTCCTGCCGGCACCACCGCCATCCTCTGGTAGACCAGAACGCACCACTTCCACTCACCCCCCCTTTAGCAATTCTGTTTTCTCTGTCCCGGCTGCCTTTGACTTTACTGTATTCATTAACCCCTGCCTTCGCCAGGGTCAGCAGCAAGCCCAGACACCAAGAGTCGTAGCCCTGAAGCCACCCGTCAGGCTGTGCTATCGCCAGCAGGCAGAGATAAAGTGAAGAATCAATGGATCTAAAACTAGTCGTTTTCAACAACTATTTTTAAATGGTTTATTTTAGTTTATTGGGACTGGCCGCGCAAAATCCGCCGACAAGGCGCCGCTCTAAAGGGGTGGAGATTTTCGCGGGTTATCGAGCTGGGGTTTGGCCAAACTAAAAAGCGTCTTTTATAGACTAGAAAAAAAATTAAGATTAAAATAATGTTAAAGTAATGTTAAAGTAATGTTAAAGTAAGGTGTTTTATATTGATAAGTTAAGAGATTCCTGGAAAATCTGTGGGTTTGCAGCCCGCCCATCCTCCCCTTCCAACGGTGTAAGTGCGGCTGCCTGTACACTGAAATCACGCGGTGCTACCAAGAATAATGTTTCTACGTAATTCTCTGCTTAAAGGCCAAAACACTACCGCAAAAAAACAAAACTTGAAGATATTTAGTTTTCTAAAATGTCGCTCCCTATAAGGAGTCCTTCTCTAAAGCCCCACAGGCCTTATTACAGCAAAGCGGGGAAGAGATGCGGCCAAGGGGCAGCTGGCCTCTCTGCCTTGGGCATACACACAGCTGAACACACAATCCGAGGAGACAGGCTACTGCTCCTCACATAAAAAGGCTTAACCTTTCTGCTCATAGATAACTCAAGGAATTACCCAAGTCAATTAAGTGTTAGAGAAAGAAAACTTGCGAAGATTGGAGTGCAGGACACACACAGTCACACATGCCACAGTGTACGTACACCACAAACACCAATGGTCATGTTGCCATCATCTCCACACGGATCCAGCAGACCAAAACAAAACGCGCATAAAATTAAATACGTTTTAAAAACTGAATGTAACGCGTTTTAGGGAGGAGCTGCAAACTTAGGGGTTTGTCCACTCAAAGAATCCTCGCCAACCACCGACTACATCCCAAGTCGCATTTCAGGTGTATGTCTATCGAGTTTAAATGAAACACAAACTCCCTTTACAAAACTAAAGTTTTCAAACAAAAAAATCACATAAAATGCTTGTTTCCCCCGCTCAATCCGGCTCTTGATGCTGAGTAGTACTCTCGCTCCCACGTTCCCGTAACATTTCTTTCTTTCCATGGACCAAAACTAAAAGATTTAAATTTTTTGTTTTACAAAAATACATTAAAACAAACAAAAATTCAAAATAAAATGCAAATTTGTGTGTTTTGTAGTAGGTGATGAAATGAGGGTTGGGCCGGTGGTGCTGCCGACTGGGCAGGAGCACCGGCCAGCTGTATCGCGAGTTTCTTTACGTGTTTTTTGTCTTGTTTTCCAGTAGCAATAACGCATGAAACCAAAGTATATTTGAACACAAGGTATTTAAAACGTATTTTTATAGAGGTGCTCTAGCCTGGAGGTCTACTGTGTTACCGAACAAGCGAGGCGGCTGTACATGAGTTGGGGGCCAATCGGGGCTTTGATATGTCCAAGAAGAAAGAAGCGGAGGCTCTTGTTTGTTTAACTCTGAGCGTCTTTTTGTTGGGTTTGTTTGTTGCTGGCATTAGAGAGGCTCCTGCTGCCCGACATCGCCACGTATGGAAATGGGCGGCTCTGCTGCCGCTGCCCTAGGGGCTATTTTGTAGGGGTACAGCTTCTTCCTGTCTCCTTTTGTTGTTGTTTTTCTTTTGTAGTTTCAATTTTTCCGCTTTCTTTTTGTTTCGCTGGCCCTACCCGCCAGTCTTTCAGCGGCTTGTCGCCGCTGCCGGTGCTGCTGCTGCTGCAGCAGCAGCAGCAGTTTGATTGATGCAGGTGCATGCATAGTTGTCTCCTTTCCCGCGTCCCAATGAGTGTGGAAGTGTCCCTCCCCGCGTGTTTTTTTGGGGGTCACCGGGGGCCCCTGCAAGGACGTGTGCAGGGGCCCCCCGGCAGCCCGCTAGTACCTCGTGGGTGTAGTAGGGGCCCCTCTCCTTCCCTGGCCTCTCTGTTGGCATTGGTGGGGTTGTTGTTATTGGCTGTGCCCGTGGATGCCCGCGTGGCCATCCTCTCTTCGCAGGTGGGGCCGGTCTTAGGTGTCTCTGCGTCCTTACACTCGGACTTCGCCCCTTGGGGGCCCCCCGTGAAGCAGGTCGTTGGGCAGCTGCTCTATAAAGGCAACAGGTGCAAAGCGGACGCGCTGTCTCCTTTTCTTGTTGTCTCTTCTCCTGAATTTCGGCCAAAGCTGTTCAGGCTGTCTCTGCTGCAGGGCGCAGCTTGGCTGGCCCAGCAAGTCCACAAGGCGTGTCTCTTTGTCTCCTATCCCCTCTTCTCTGCGTCTTCTCAGCCACCTTCTTCAGAACGAAAAGGAGCAGCGCCGGCTGCAGCCACTGCAGCAGACCACTCAGCAGCAGCAGCAGCAGGGCCTGGGAAGCCTACGAAGGGAGACAGTTTGCGATGGGCCTCAAGTCTCACCCTGGCCTTGCGAAAAGAGGCCTTGGCCAGCCTCGTCCCCTTCAGTTCCGTTCTTTGGACGGCAACGCCCATCGAGCAGCAGCGGCCAGCAGCCCCCAGCCTCCGCAGTTTATGGGGTGCCTCCAAAGTGTCTCCTTCCCCTCCCACTGACGAAGACAATGAGGAGACAGCAGCAGCAGCAGCAGCAGCAGCAGCAGGGGGAGAGTCTCCGCCGGGAGAGACAGGAGAAGAGAGTCATTTCTTGTCTCTGAAAGGCAGAGACAGCGGCGGCCTTGGCGTGTTTTCGGGCCTCACGGAGAGAGCCCTCCTCATAAGGGAGACAAACGAGAGACACCTGAGCCGCAAGAGGGTTTGGCTGTTTGATTCCTGCACCGAGCAGCAGCTAGTCGATTTGATTAAAGCAGCAAACCTCTCAGGCGCAGCAGCGCTGCTGCTGACAGACACCCCATTTAAAGACTATTCGCTGCCCCTGCTTGGCAATGTGCTCAGCCCTAAGCCCCTCATGCCCGTCGCATCGATCCCAGATTCGCCTCTGCTGCAGCAAATCAAGAGACAGGCAGCAGCAGCAGCAGCAGTAGCAGGGCCTCCTATCTTCGTGCTTGTAGACTCGCTGCCCCCAGAGGCAGCAGACTGCTCAGCACAGAGGCCTGTGCTGTATGCGTCTCTCCTTGCCGCTTCTCTTTGGGGTCTCCTGGCCGTTTGGTGGAGACACTTGTGCTGCAGAGACACCGGAAGAGACACCACCGCCCTCCACAAACTGATGCTCGTCCCCCCTGCCCTCAGAACGGCTGCTGCTGCAGCACAGGCTGCCTACTGCATGCAGTGCCCCGACTGGGGCAGCCCCAACATGCAGTACCTCGTGATGGGGATGATGAGTTTGGACACGCTCTTTCAGACGTTCTTCTTCGCCTGCATTCTCCTCATTAGCCAAGGCTATCTCCTTACAAGAGAGACATTTGATAGGAGAGAAGGGTTTTTTACTGCTATGCTGGTCAGCACATACACGAAAGCAAATGCATCTCCTTGTGTTTCCTTGTGTCTCCTTGTGTCTCCCCGCCTGTCTCCCCCTGTGTTTATCTGTCTCGCTCTGTCTTGCTGTGTCTCCTTCTGTCTTTGTGTGTCTCCCTTTGTCTATTTCTGTCTGCTTCCCTCTTTGTCTGTCTCCTTCTCCTCCTGTTTCTCTGTCTCTCCCTCTGTCTCTCTATGTCTCTCTATGTCTCGTGTCTCTCTGTTTCTCTATGTCTCTGTCTCTCCCTCTGTCTCTGTCTCTCCCTCTGTCCTTCTGTCTCTTTTTATTCGTCTCTTTAGCCTCGCGTGCATCACGAGCAGCAGCAGGTGTTGTTCCCCCTGCTGCTGGAAATAAGGATCCCCTGCTGCTGCTGCTGCTGCTGCTGCTGCTGCAGATAAGCTTGGTGTACGTGGTGAGCAGCATAAGCCAAGTGGAAGCCGAGGAGACGCTCCCAGCCCGCATCGGTGTCTCTTTGGGGACTCTTTTCGTTTCCCTCTCTGCATGCTCCAAGTGCTCACGCCAAATTCGGGTCAGCAGCTCTGCGGTGTATGTACACCTCAGCTCTTCCCTAGGGAGACAGACAGGGCACTGCTAGCTTCGGGGTAAAGGAGCAGGAGAGACAGAAAAAAATTGGGAAAGTGGTTGGCACAGCAGCAGCAGGCAGCAGCAAAATCAAGAGAAGGGTCTCTGACGTCTGTCTGTGTCTCTTTCGTTTCTGCCTGTCTCCTTTTGTCTCTTTTACTGTCTCCTTCTGTCTCTTTTGCTGTCTCCTTCAGTTTCGGTTGGACTACGTGCGTGGTGCTGGTGTGGAGGATCTCGTCTCGGTGTTGGAGTTCAAGCTGCACATGTTTCGTGTGTTTTATGTCTGCTGTCTCCTTTTCTTCTCCGTGTCTACTGTCTCCTCGCTCTTGTTCTTCCTAGCGCTGGACAGACCTGATTGGGCTGAGGCGTCTTCTCTGCTTCTCGAGCTTCTCTTCTGGACGTCCATTGCCCTTACCTTCAGGCCTCGCAGGGGGATTGCTTACTTCTCTCTTTTGCACGTGAGCACCACGCTGCTCCTGCTGTTCTTGTTGCTGCTGCTTCTGCTGCTGCTGCTGCTTCTGCTGCTGCTGCTGCTGCTGTTGTTGCTGCTGCTGCTACTGTTGTTGTTGTTGCTGCTGCTGCTAATGCTGCTGGTGTCCCTATTATGGTGGTTTGTGGTGTCTCTCTAGTGTGTGCTTAACATGCTTGGGAGGACTGTCTCTTTGTGGTTGCTGCGGGTGTCCCTTTCAGTCAGGCGACACGCACTTCATCCTTCCAATGTTTGCAGCAAGCCCCTTGCTGCAGAACGGAGACACTCATTTGCTGGACCCTCAAGGAGACAGCGCGATCCCCACAAACTGTCCCGTTTTGATTGTGAACCCCTCAGCCTCTTCTCCAGCCTCCTCGCCTTTCAGAGGCCTCGCCGTAGGCACCCTCGTCTCCCCCCGCCAACCACCAAAATGTAGGACGCCTTACGCTGCTGCATGTACACCCGAGATCCCTGCTGCTGCTGCAGCAGCTGCTGCTTTTTTGGGGCGCGCGGCTGCTGCTGTGTGGTGCAGAAAGGGGCAGCCAAAGGGACGGGCAAAAAGTAGTCCTGCTGCTGCTGCTGCTGCTGCTGCATTGTGGTGTCTGCGCATATGCTGCTGCATGCGTGCTGCTGCACAGGCTCTCTGGAAGCCTCAGGGGAAGGCCAGCCGGGGAGCAGCGCCTCCCCGCAGGCCTCCCCAAATGCTCCTGGCTCTGAGGCCGTTGGGCCTTCGAGTGTAGGAGAGACAACCACAGCCCACCCACATCTCCAAGAAGACAATCCCTGACAGACCCCAGCAACAAGGCCGCAGAGGTTTTTTTTGTCTCCTCGCATTTCCCTCTCTGTCTCCTCTCATGCTGCTCTCTAGCTTACTGGCAGAGAGTCGCGGCTGCATGCAGGGCGCTGAGTCTCTTTGGCCAGTCAGCCGCCCACACACCTAACAGAAACGCGCTGCGCAACGTTGCAAACTGTAGCTGACGCACCCGTGCACCAGCAGTGCCGCATGCATGCATGCAGTTGCATGCAAGTGCCGCATGCATGCACCAGCAGCAGCCGCAGCAGTGCTGCATGCATGCAGTTGCATGCAAGTGCTGCATGCAACGCAAAAGGCCCTGCAAACACCCAGGGGCCCCCAAGCTGCTTTGCTGCAGTTCGCAGCAGCAGCCTCAAATTGAGTGATGAGGCGCAGCCGCTCCGTTTGCTGCTCTCAAGAGACACCGAAAATTCATTTAACCGAAAAACAACCACGAGAAGAGAGAGAAAAGAGACAGAAAAGAGACAGACAGAGATAGAGAAACAGAGATAAAGAAACAGGGAAAGAGAGCAGTAGAGACAGCCGGAGACTGCGCCGGAGAGAGGGGGCGGGACAGAGACGGCCTGTGCGTCTCCAACGCAGCAGCAGCAGCAGCAGCAGCGCAGCAACAGCAGCAGCAGGTTGGGGTTTGGGATCGTTTCGCCAGCAGTCTCCTCCCCATAGTACTTGGCAAAGAGACAGAAAAAGCTAAGCTATAAATTTGTTGGAGACAGTGGAGGAGACAGGGGATCTTTGCCATCTAAGGTGCATGCACTGTGGAATGAGGCCTAACAAAAGCTAGCTAAGAATAGACAGAGCATCCCCTGACTGCCAAGGGAGGAGACAGGCAGGTGTCTCTCCACTCCGAGACAAGAGTTTAATTCAAGTGGAAAGTTTTGCTGAGGCTCTTCCGGCTCCCCTGAAAGCAGCAGAAGCAATAGCAGGCAGTAACTGCCGCTACTGCTGCTGCTGCTGCAGCAATAGCAGGCAGTAACTGCTGCTGCTGCTGCTGCTGCTGCTGCAGCAGCTGCTGCTGCTACAGGCGAGAGCAGAAGTGCCAAAAAGAACCCCCTCTGATAAAAGCCCCTGACTCAGAGGCCCGACAAAGAGAGCGAGGGACAAGGGGACAGAGAGGAGGAGACAGAGAGGAGACAGAAAAGAGACAGAGAGAAAGCAGGCAGGGGGCAAAGAGAGATAGCACAAGAGGCAATGCTAGTTTAAAGAAGGATACACAGGAGAAAAGAGACAAAAGAGAGACACAAAGAGGAGACACAAAGAGGAGACAGAAGAAAAGAGATAGCAAGACCACAAGTGGTTTGTTTCTATGTTGTTGCCGTTGCCGCTGCTCCGACGGGAGACGAGGCGGAGACAACCAACTGCTAAGGAAAGGTGAGGGACAGGAGAGACAGCAAGCAGCCTGTCTCTCTTTAGCCTGCCAGCAGCTTTGCTGCTGCTGCTGCAGTGCATCCTGGAACCCGAGCAGCAAGAGACGACTCGAGCAAACTTCTCAAAGGAGACAAACGCGACGGAGCCTCGGAGCCAACCTGCTTCAGGATGTCTTGGCAAAGCTGAACAACACACAAGGAGACAGGAGGAGACAAGCAGGTGTTAAGGAGACAAACAGGTGATAAGGAGACAGGAGACAAACAGTTTACAAGGAGACAGACAGGTGATAAGGAGACAGACAGACACTTTATAAGGAGACAGGAGGAGACAGACGTTTGATAAAGAAACAGACACTTCATAAGGAGACAGTCAGGTAATAAGGAGACAGACACTTCATAAGGAGACAGTCAGTTGATAAGGAGACAGACAGGATGAGCAGACAAAGGAGGCGAGCAGTTTCTCCTCCCCTGTGTGTTTGTTTGCAAGTGTCTGTCTCTCTGTCTCTGTCAGTGTCTTGCTGACCTTGACAGCAAGGCTCTCTGCATCTGGGAGCGGAAACAGGATCCTCTTATCCTCAAGATACTTCTGCCCCGCGGCCTCAAAACTCTCCGAGCAAAAAAACCCTCCAAACGCGGCGCAGCAAATTTGAGGGGCTCTCGGATTGTCTACCGCCAAGTCCGCCAGCTGCGACAGCGTCAACACATCCAACCTGAACACCACACAACAACAACACTTTCTGTCTCTTTCTGTCTCTCTGTCTCTTTCTGTGTCTCTGTCTGTCTGTCTGACTCTCTGTCTCTGTCTCTTTCTCTTTCTGTCTCTCTGTCTGACTCTCTGTCTCTTTCTGTGTCTCTTTCTGTCTCGCTCTCTCTGTCTCTATGTCTCTCTTTTTGTGTCTGTGTGTCGGATAGCGATGACTCTGCGGCCTGCATGCGCCTGGTTGTCTCCTGTCTCCTTCTGTCTCCAGCAGTGAGGTGTGCAGCAAGGGTTTGCATGAGGAGACAGGAGTGATGCATCGGCTGCTCACGTGTGCAGCAGCAAGGAGACACTTCCAAAAGCAATGGAATGCTCCGTCAAAAGACGAGACAAAAGCGAACCATATTTTGCTGCTCGAGAAACACGCGAGTCCCCAAGAGCTTTGGCAAACACTGCTGCTATCTGCCCTGCGCTTTCCTGAGGAGACAGCCGCAAACCGCGCCACTCCGCCATGCTGCTCCTGCAAAAGGAGACACAAACAGCAGCACAGAGAAACAAGCACATTTCACATACACGTGCAAGGCGAGAAAGGAGACAGACAGACACACCAAACGAACAACAAAAGAAGACACAAAAAACAGGTCTCAGATTCTCTCTCAGCTCTGCTCTTTCCCAGCCAACTTCCACCGCTGCATCTCTGTCTGTCTCTGTCTCTCTTTGTCTGTCTCCTTTTGTGTCTCTGTCTCCTTTTGTCTCCTGTAGCAGTGTCTGCTCACTCGAGGGGCGCATCTTCGACGAGAAACTCAAAGACGAGAAGATCCACTTCCTTCTTGAGTGGCGGCAGGACAAGCTCAGCAGCAGCGGCTGTCTCTGCTGCTTTAGCTGTCTCTGCAGCGCTGCTGCGCAAAGTCGCAGGTGCTGCTTCAGGAGCTGCTGGAGTGCTGCTGCCCGCTGCTGCGGTGGCTGCGGTGTATCCCGCGCGTGAGAAAGGATGCACGCTGCTGCTGCTGCTGCTGCTTGCTGCTGAGGCCATTGCCCTTGTGGCTGCAGCAGCAGACGGCCTGGGGGTCCCTGCTGCAGTAGCTGGTGCTGCTGCAGGGACAGCTTTTGCTGCTGCTGCTGCTGCTTCTCCAGCAGCAGCAGCCTTGCGATACTCAAGTTTGTGTTTCTGCTCGTCGATGTAGCTCTTATACGGCATGTCTCTTCGCAACCCCACCGTCAGAAACACACCGTCCTGAGCCACCTTAATGGCGCCCCCCATCAGCTCGTCTCTCTTCGCCTGAGCAGCAGCAGCAGCAGCAACAGCAGCAGCAGCAGCAGCAAATATATAGAGGAGATGGAGACTGTGAGACTCTCTGTGTCTCTTTGTCTCCTCTTTCTCACTAGTGCATGGCAGAGACGCAAAGACACAAGAAAAGGAAGGAGCAGGACGGGGCTGTTTGTGTCCGGTGTCTCGCTGTGCATCTGCATGCAGAATTGGGGCTTGTGTCTGCATGCGGAAGAATTGGGGCCTACATCTTCGCGAATTTCCGCGACAGATTTGGCGACTTCTTTGAAAACCTTCTTGGACCATTGTCTCTGACGCAGATCGAGAAGATCCTGTATCTTAAATGTTATTCTGCTAGAATACCCTGCCTTTCTCTGCAGCTCCTGCAACTTGCCAAGAAACTCGCTCATCATCAAGCGAGACGCAGGCTGCAAATCCATGGTGTAGCCTGAGGAGACACAAGGAGACAGGAGACGCACAGAAACACCTCGACGGGCACAAAGAGAGACACCAGAGATGTTGAAACAGGAGACAGACAAAGAGAAAGAGAGACAGGAGGAGACAGGAGACAGAAAAACCTCAGGGGAGAAAGAGAGAGACACTAGAGCTGTTGCGACAGGAGACAGACACAGGGAAAGAGATGCAGAAAGAGAGACACGAGAAGAGACAGAGGGAGACACAAAAAGAGACAACAGGAGACCCAAGATGAGACAGAGGGAGCCACACAATGAGACAGAGGGAGCCACACAATGAGACAGAAGGAGACAGGAGAGGAGACAGGAAACAGAAAAAGAGACAGAGAGCCACGCGAGGAGAGAGACAGCGGCATAAGGAGATAGACAAAAGAGACAGGAGACCCTATTTGCTGTTTGTCTGCCTCGCTGCTGACCGATAGTGGTAAGGAGCTCCGTAAGACATTCAATGAAATGCTCATCTGGAAAAGAGTCTCCCTTTCCGCTGAAGACAAGAGAGTGAACGACATCATTCAGCACCTTGGGGCTGAGGCCGCGGCGAAGAAACAGCTCTCCTATGAAACGCATGTTGCCAAGAACGCGCGTCTTCTTCTTCTTCAGCAGCTTAATCTCATCGTCCTCGTCTTGACACTCAGCACGCTCCTCATCAGTTATCAACAACACCTGCTCCCCTTGCAACCTTCATAAGGAGACACAAACAGACACGAGGAGACACATAGAGACAGGAGCAGACACAGGGAGACAAAAGAAGACAGGAGACACAAGGAGACACAAGGAGACACATGGAGACAGGAGAGGACACAAGGCGAGACAGGGGAGAGGCGTTGCAGGGGCCAACGCGGCATGAGAGACAGCAAATTGCAGATAAATAAAAAGAGACAAACAAGGCCAAAAGCGAGGAGACAGTCGAGGAGACAACAGTTGAGAGAGAAAGAATTACTTTTCGAATTCGTCTTGACACCGGTTGACAAAAGTCCGGTGAAAATTTGTTTTCTTCTCCTCATCCGGAACGGAAAATTCAGGACATCTCCAGCGAAGAACGAGATAAAGGTCTGCGTACATCTCGCTGTACTCGGGCTCGGAGACAGCCTACAAACAGAGACACCAACAGACACACAGAGACACCTCTTCCTAAGGCCACACACAAGCTGCATCTGCACATCCTCTCCATACCCTAAACCACAAACCCTAAACCACAAACCCTAAACCACAAACCCTTAGAAAGGTAAAAAGAGCATGGAGGCAGACAGGCCAGCAGCGAGAAAGCAGCGGAGAAACGGAGGAGACAGATGGAGACAGAGAGAGACAGAGGGAGATAGGGACAGACAGAATGAGCCAGAGAGAAACAGATAGAGGAGACCCGAGAAAACAGGCGACACAGGCAAACACCCCTCGCCTGAGTTGTAGGTGACCCTGCCGTGTGTAATGAAACTGACCTTGCCAAAGAGAAGGTCAGCGAGGAGCTGAAGCTCCGCGACGGAGACAAATTGCTCAGCCTCAAGGCAAATCTTTTCACAGACAACTCCAAAGTTATCGATGGTTAATTTATTCAGCAAGGCGTTAAGGGTCCGTCTCTTTCGTTCCTGGGGATCCAGCTCCTTTCCACCACGGAGACAAGAGGAGACAGAGGGACGCGAGGACGAGAATGGCTGCATGCGGAGACACATACAAAACACAACAGTCTTAACATGACCAATGCATACACCGACAGAGACTAATAGCTCCTACACACACGCACCATGCGGGACAGAGACAGAGACACAGACAGAGACAGACAGACACAGAGACACAGACAGAGAGAAACAAACACCGAGAGAGACAAATAGGAGCAGATAGAGACACACATAGAGAGACAGATAAAGAGACAGATAAAGAGACAGATAAAGAGACGAATAAAGAGACAGATAAAGAGACAGATAAAGAGACGAATAAAGAGACAGATAGACAGACAAATAGAGACAGAGAAACAGATAGAGACAGATACAATGCAAAGTCGAAGAGCAAAAGCTCAATTAGCAGAAAATAGAAGAGAGGAGAAATTCAGAGAGAAGCAGCGCGCCTCACCCCAGGCTCCCTTGCAGGTGGCGGAGGTTTGTTGCCAAAGAAACCGCTCAGCTTTGCGTAGCCGTCCGTCGGGGAGCTGCGCCCCACTGCAAGGCCTGCCCTGGGAACGCCCAATCCCCCCTGAGACAAACAAAGGAGACAAAAGAGACAGAGAGACTGCCAATAGGAAGACAGGAAGAAGGCAGATAAACAAATCTAAAAGGAGACAGAGGGACAGACAAAAGAGACTAAAAGGAGACAGAGGGACAGACAAAAGAGAGACTAAAAGGA
>NPHX01000621.1:8304-28179 GCA_002271815.1 Eimeria falciformis
AACATATGCACTTCTCATGCACATGCAGGAAAGGACCAAGCGGAAATCAACACGATAGTTGAGGAGGAGTACAAGCGTTCTGAAGCTGACGAGGGGGCGCGAGTGTCTGTGGCAACAGCTGCCAGTGCGTTAGAGAATGCTGGGGCCGGGGGGCTCCCCTCTTCTCTCCTGCCGTCGGACGAAGGAGATTTCATGGACTCTAGCGACTAGCAAAACGCAAGTTTTCGTTGGCATCAGGCTAGACTAAGGCATAGCCTGCTACCGTCTGTTGATCTTTCAAGGTGGATCAGAAGGAATAAGGTGTCTTCAACTCTTCAAATGAAATGCCGTTTCCTCTCTGCCCGTTCCCATCTGCCATTGCTCCAACTGCAAGAATTGCGGGTTAATACACTTGCTAGCTAGCTACTTGGCAAAGGGCTTTGTCCTGACAGTGCCATGGTCAATCCTTAGAGGGTTTCAGGGTTAATGGGGCTGCATGCACAGCTCCAGCAGGATGTTTGCGCAGGGTAGAAAAGCGCCGTCTGCGACTTGTCAACAGCAGGCTACTCCCGTTGGTCTATGGTAGCAGCGACAGGCCGCCGTCTTCCCTACTGCGTTGCTGCCGCAGCTAAAATTGCTGCCGTAGCTAGAAGGTCGAGCGAGCTTCTCATACAGCACCTCCACTCTATACGAGTCTTTCTCCTTTTGAAACACGAGGTGTGAATGCGTTTGTTAAACGAGTTTCCACGTTTGGCTAGCTGGGTTGTCGCTGTGGCTACAAGACAGTGTTTCTTATAGAGCACCTCAACTCCATGCAATTACTTCCCTTTAAAAGATACCCGCCGCAAAATTGCTTTGTAAGCATCTTGCCATGTCTGGCTAAGTGCGTTGCTGATGTAGCTTAAAGGCAGAGTCTCTCAGAAAGCCCCTCGATTCCACAGACATGTATGTTTTAAAGAAAAAGAATTGTAGGGAATAGAGTTGGTCTATGAGAGACGCTGCCTTATAGCTCCTGCAGCAGGCCAGCTTCCCAAGCGTGGCTAGCTAGCGACTCGCAGGTTCTTTCTGTCATGTTTGCCATTTTTAAAGTAGCCCAACAGCTCATGCCAAATCAAAATACATAAAAAGGCGGAATTAAAACAATATTGCAGTGCCAGTTAAAACAAAGAAATGCCGTTTCAACTCTTTCGTAGCCTCTGAGCGCTCGTCCTTTTGCACAAAAGCCTCCTACCGGCAGGCAGCCCAGCGAGCTACCGCCAGCTAGCTAGCTACCTCCAGCTAGCTAGCTACTGTAAGGGAACAGGTTGTCTGCGGTCTCGCTTCCCTTCGTGTGCTGCGCAAAGCTCGCCTTCCTCTCTGGCGCAGCAGCAGCAGCAGCAACACTGTCAGGCTCAGCCAGTGGAACGCGGAGAAGGGAGGGTGCAGCTTTCGGCAGTGGATGTGCAGGAGGAAAAAACTGTGCAATCCGAAATGCTGCTCAGGTGGTTAGCCACTTGGCCGGGGGGCTGCATAGTTGTTTGTTTACCCTCAAAACGTCCCCAACGCGATGCAGCACAGGCTTGACTCTCGCTCGCCAGCTGCTGCAACCCCTGTACCGCATATCACAAAACCCTAAACCCAAAACCCTAAACCCTAAACCCTAAACATTAAACCCTAAAGCCAGGACATTTACGCTGTACGGGAGGCGTTTTTGCGCTGTGGACTCCTGAGGTGTACAGCGGCCGGTTGTGGCATGGCGAACCCTAAACCCTAAACGCTAAACTTTAAACCATTGCTTACTTGGGCAAGAGCCATGTACTGCGCTGCGATGTCGTGTTTCTCCCTCGTTGCAGCTTCCGCCTCCTCACGTGCCAACCTCCATTCTCTCTGAAGCCGTTGCTGCTGCTGAAGCTGCTGCTGCAGCTGCTGCAACTGCTGCTGCAGCTGCTCTGCCTCTCTGCAAGCTCGTGCATGCTGCTCCTGCAAGCGCGCATGAGCTGCAGCAGCACATTTGGCTGCTGTTGAAAGAGCCCCTTGCTGGCCAGCCTCCGTCTCCTCGTCTTCGCAGTCACTACCGCTGCGTTTGCTGCTGCTGCCGCTGCTGTGCATCTGCAGCAGCAGAGGCTCTAAGTGCTCGTAAGCGAGTTGTCTCTCGTTGCAGAGAGCGTCTATCCTCCTGTGCGCTTCCTGCTGCAGCTGCTGCAGCTGCTGCAGTTGCATTTCATAGTGCATTGAATCTTCTGCTGCTCGCGCTCTTTCTGTTTTCAAGTTGTCTGCAGCTTCGCTGCTTGCAGCAAGTGACGCGCGCAGCTGCTGCTGCTGCTGTTCCAGCTGCTGCTGCAGCTCCTCAGTCTGCTGCTGCAGCTTATGGATTGTCTCTTGCTTCTCCTCTTGCTGCTGTTTGTGCTTCGTGAGGGTCAGCCGATTGCTGTGTTTCAAAGCACGGAGCTCTTCTTGTTGCTGCTTCTGCTGCTCTTGCTGCTGCTGTAGCTCTTCGTTGCTGCGCCGCTGCGCTGCCTCCAATGTCTTTATCTGCTCCCAAAGAACGCAGGCGTGCATACACCTCAATTTCCTCACTTATTTGCGTATTCACTTCTTTTCAAGCCGAGATGCATAATAAGCAAGTCTGCCTGGCATGCACACACTTTGAAAATGGCAAGAGCGAAGCCAAAAACGCCCTAAACCCTAAACCCTAAACACTAAACACTAAACCCTAAGCTCTCCTCCTGCAGTTTGAACTAAAGGGGCAGCGACATCCGGTGCATCTTTGGGTGTCTCTTAACGCCTTGTAGCAGAGATATGCTTCCTCTAGATAAGATCGAATGCCTTAGGGTTTAGAGTTTACGGTTGACCTGTTCGGACAGTTCCTGCCTCTTCCTACTAAGATTTTTATTTCTCTCAGTTAAGTCCCGATTCCGCTCCGACAGTTCCTTGTTTTCCTAAACCCGGAAAAACAAACGCTAAAGCCTGAACCCTAAACCCCAAACCGCAGGCAGAATCCTATGGTGAGGGTCTACGGCTTACTGAAGTAAGCTTGACGTTTGTCTCTGTGAGCTTCACTTCCCTCTTTTCAGCCTCTGATTTATAGCTGGCCGCAGCTATCTGAGCGATCTCCAATTCCGCATTTACTGCTGCTGCTGCTGCTGAGGCCTTGCGGCTCTCTTCTGCAAGCTTGAGATTGGTTTGCCTAAGTTCTGTTGCTACTGTTTCTGTTGCTTCCTGCTGCTGCTGCAGCAGCTGTAGCTCCTGCTGCAGCAGCTGTTGCTGTTGCTGTTGCTGTTGCTGTTGCTGCTGCAGCTTCGTCTTCTCTTGCGTTGTGCTCTGCAGCTTCTCTATCAGCGTCCTGTTTTCAGCCAACAGCTCCAGCCGCATCTCAGATAGCTCCTGGTTAGCTGCAGCTAGCTGGTTGATTTGTTTCTGGAGGCTCTCAGCTAGCTGGTGGGACTGAGCATGCTGCTCCTTAAGCCTTTTGTATTCGCTCCCTAGCAGCTGCAAGTGAGAGAGAAACTCTGGGTCTCCCCCCTCCATCTTCTCAAGCCCTAAACCCTAAACCCTAAACCCTGTGGGCCAGTCAGGAGGGAGGCATGTCGGGTTCGGGGTGTACAGGATGTCTTTCAGATTCTCGCGAGCTGCTGCAACTTAAAACTGACTCCCCAAGAAAATCTTTCCCAGGCGAAGCCCCACGTCTTTAGTTTACGCTCTGCCTTAGAGCATGCCAGGTCACACCTCAACAATTGATCGCTACGCACGGACCAAGGTCGCCTTGTGCTGGTTTTGAGCTTATTCCTGCTCGTAATTATTTTTGAAAATAAAAACCACACTGTTAAAATGGTTTGAATTAAAGTAATTGAAAGATGTTGACAGAAACACCGGATACCGGATTAGCTATTAACACAGAAAAGTTTCGCCTTTGCTTTACACACAGGCAGCTCATGCTCGCAACACTCCTTCCTCTTTATAAGTTAAAAACAAATAAGTAGCAACATTGAAAAGTTGAAAAGCAATACAGAAAGCAATGACAGCCAACGCTTCACTCCCCAAGAGGCCGCTGCCGACAATTGAGGTGTACATATATGTTGCAAAGCTGTAATAAGGCTTCAGATATATCCACTTTTTGCCTGGTTTAACAACTTATTTGCAATTACTTGGTTTGTTTAAACTGAGTAAATTAGATAATTGGCGTTCTCTTTCCTGTAGACCGTTTTCCTCACTATATACGATGATGGGGCCCCCTCTAGCCACTGCTCGTAGCTCCATCGCAAACTCCAATTAAATAGTCAGGTTGAGGCTTTTATCTCTCCCTGAATATCTACCTGGGTTTTTTGAACTTGATAATCTAAACCCTAAACCCTAAACCCTAGGACTTTCGCAGACTCCTGGGACTGGACGCCAGACAATGTTCCTCTCCAAAGAAAGCCGTTAATACGGCTTGGGGTTTAGGATTTAAAGTTTAGGGTTTGAGGTTCTAGAGCACTGCAGGCTGGCTTGCGCAGCTTATTACGAGGGGCCCCAGAAACCAACAGTAGCAACCCCAAGTCGATGTACATTGCAGCAGCAGCAGCAGCAGCATCCCGACCATGAGGCTCTCTCTGAATGTGGCCCTTCCCCTGGCAATGATGCAGAGGCAGCAGCAGCAGCAGCAGCAGGAGCAACTTGAAGCAGTATGTAAAGTGCGAGTAGAATATCTTGGCCCTAAGAGAGGCAGAGGAATTGTGGCTACCCAAGACATCGGCGAAGGAGAGGCAAGTCTGAGCAGGAGTGCGTTGCTGCTAGCTACTGCTTGCTAGAGCTTTGCTTCCGGCTTGCCACGGCTAACTGAAGCTTTTTCGAACCACTAGAGCTTCATTGTGGCCTGCAACTTACGGTTTAGGGTCAACTACAAGCCCTCAAACCTAAAGCCTCAGGGTTTTAAAGCTGTCTATGCACTTGCCCTTTAGGTTATTTATACCGAGGCCGAGCCGGTGGCAGCTGCGCAGCATGAATTTTCAAGGTGGGTTTAGGGTTTAGGGTTTAGGATTTAGGATATCAGGTCTAGAGTTTAGGGTTTAGGGTTTAGGTGTATGTTCGCAGGCTTTGCGGGTTAACCTGCAGCAAGTGCCTTCGGTTTGTGGGTTCCTTAGAAGACTGCATTAGCCACGTCCTTAGGAGGTGACTCTAAACCCTAAACCCTAAATCCTAAACCCTAAACCCTAAGCCACAAACCTTGGAGAGGCTCACCTCGGACTTTCAATTCTTGCTGCTGCTGCTGCAGTGCACGTCGGTCTGAGGCCCTCAAGGCTCTGGAGGAAGTTAGCGAGGGTTTTGCTAAGAAGTGGGTGCGTGGGTCTTGGCCCTAGCGGAGCACTGAGTGGCTTTTCATGCTTTTTTGTAGTCCAGCAAATTCTGCTTTGACTGAGTAGAAGCAATCCCTCCTCGTTAGAGCCGAGAAAGGCGTCAAATCTTACGCGTCACCAGGGTTTAGGGTTTAGGGTTTAGGGTTTAGGGTTTGTTTTTCAGGGGCTAGGCTTAAATAAGGCAGTGCCTTGCGGGGAGGAAGGCTGCGATGCCGTCTTCTGCTCTGAAGAATGCCGGCGGGTGACTCTAAACCCTAAACCCATAAACCCTTAAATTCTGAACTCTTGAACCCTAAACCCGTGAATCCTAAGCCATACACCTTATAAACCCTAAACCCTATAAACCGTAAACCGTGGAAACCATAACCATAATTCTTATAAACCGTAAACTTTGTAAACCTTAAACCCTACGCATCGCTATGAGCAGGCCTGCACCGACATAAGGCGGCCCAGCCAGGCCTAAAAGGATAAACCTTAAACCCTAAGTGTGCGTGTGAGCGGATGCAGCTAGCGAAGGAGGGATCTTTTCACCGGGTGATCTGCGAGATCGCAGAAAGCCGCAGCCCCTGGAGAGCCTTTGTCACTCACGCCCGGCGGCACCACGATGGTCTTCTACTCGCAGGCAAGGTTTAGGGTTTGGGGTTTAGGGATTCGGGTGTGGAGTCTTGTGGCAGCTGCAGCGGTAAACGCAGGGGTGTTCAAGGTTTACGTCTGCGTTCTTGCATGAAAGAGCCAGCTTAGGGTTTAGGGTTTAGGGTTTAAGGTTCAAGGTTCAGGGCTTAGGGTTTAGGGGCTGTTGTTGCAGGGCAGTGCGTAGCCCAGGTGTTATTTGACATTGCCTTCATGGGTTTGGACATCGAAGCCGCAAAGAGTCGCTTCTCAGTTTTTCACTCCGCACCTTGGTGAGCCTCGTGCTTCTCTTGCTGTCTCTGTTAGTCTCCTTGACTCTTTGTCGGTGTATCTCATTCTATCTGTCTCTCTGCCTCTGTCTCTCTATTTCGTTGTCTCTTTATTTCTCTGTTTGTCTCTCTGTCGCTATCCTCTCTGCCTTTGTTTGCAAGTGTCTCCTCCTTTCTGCGGGTGTGTCTGCTCCTCTCTGCGTTTCCTTTCTTTAGTTGACTAGCTAGCTAGCTAGCTGCAGGTAGCCGCTTGTCTCCCCCTCTCAGCGAATACGCGGGAAAACTTGTCTGTCTCACTCGTCTCCTTAGGGTTAAGGGTTTAGGGTTTAGAAGTTTCTGTCCATCAGGGAGTCTCTGGCCACTGGTGGTGAAGGTCGGCGCAAGGAAAGATATCGAGCCCTTCGACGTATTGCTGCTTCTCCTAAGGAGACAGATGAGGAGAGACAGGCTGAAAGAGAGACAGAAAAAGAAACAGAAAGGCAGGCAGAGGCACAAACAGACAGAGAAACAGAGAGACAAGCTGAAAGAGAGACAGACAGACAGACAGACAGAGAGTCGGAGAGACAGACAGAAAGAGAGAAAGACAAACGGATAGAAAGAGAGGCAAAAAGAAAGAAAGAGAGACAGACAGAAAGAGAGACAGAGACAGAGACAGAAAGAGAGACAAGGACACTCGTGGACATCGACAGAAACAAACAAAAGCAGGCACGCAAAGACAGAGACAGGGAAAGACAGACAGAGGCAGAGGCAGAGACGGAGACAGAGACGGAGACGGAGACAGTAGAGGGGAGACACGCGCTGCTGACGACGTCTCTTCTGCTGCTGCGACCGGCAGTCACTCCCTTTGCTCGGGCGATGTGGGCAAAAAACTCGTTGGGGATTTCAGTCGAGACGGTGCTGCGCTCCGTGCTGGACTTTGATTTCTACTCAAGGCTCATGGTCAGGAAATCCTAAACCCTAAACCCTAAACGCTTTCTAACAGGGCCGATTCGGGTACTACTTTGTCGATTGAATCAATTCTGCTGCTGCTTTTTGCCGCCGCTGCTGCTGTTTCTCGCTGCTGCTGCTGCTGGTGCTGGGAGCACGAGGGTTTGTGAAGTGTAAGTCTCGCATGGGTGTTGGCTAGCGCGTCTTCTTGTGTTGGCTGCTGAAGGGAACGTTTTCTCTTGTCTGTTTGGATGTTGAGTTTGAGCATCCCACTAACCGCTGCCTGCCTCTTCTCTTTAAACACCAGAGATCCCAGCAGCAAGGAGAGACACCTGAAGACGAAGAGACGAAATCCCTGAGAGCCTTGTGCTGGGTGCGCTCGCTGCCGCTTTACTTCTAGGGTCTAGGGTCTAGGGTTTAGAGTTTAAGGTTTAGGGTTTATGTGATCAGGTGCTGCGGAAAGTGGGGGAGGTGTCTGGTTGCACTGGAGCAGAAGACGCTGGCGTGCCGTTTGGGGCTCCCGAAGAAGAGAACGTTTTTGGTTCTTTTTTAGGCTGGGGTTTATTTGCCATTGGGTCGCTAACAAATCACAGCTGCTGGCCAAATGCTGAGGCCGACTTTCCTCTCCCGCGTCCCTCCCTAGAGGTACCGCTTCTACCGTTTGCGGCTTAGGGTTTAAAGTTTAGGGTCTGGAATTAGGGTTTAGGGTTTAGGGTTGGGCGTTCTTGCAGGTGCGTGCGTTGCGCCCCATTCGACGCGGAGAGGAAGTGCTGGTTTCCTACATTGACGAGCACCTCCCTCTCCACGCCCGCCAACGTATACTGCAAAAGGTTGGGGTTTACCGTTTACGGTTTTAGGGTTTAGCGTTTAAGGTTTTGTTGTTTAAAGTTTTAGGGTTTAGCGTTTAGGGTTTTGTTGTTTAGAGTTTAGGGTTTAGGATATAAGAGTTTCGGGTTTTAGGGCTTACGGTTTGTGGATATGCAGAACTATAAATTCTCCTGCACTTGCCCTCGATGCCTTGTGGAGGTAAAGCTTGGGAGCAATCAAAATTCTAAACCCTAAACCCTCACAATGTAAGAGTTTAGGGTTTGCACGCTTCCAGCGAAATGCTTGGGATTCGCATCTCTGAACCGGCTATCGGTAGTTCGTAGGGTTTAGGGTTTGCGCCTCAGGCGGCCGAGGCGCTGTTGGTGGTCACGAAAAGTCCTGAGTGCTCGGATGAGGCCAAGCTCGAAGTGAGGGGCTATACTGCTGCTGCTGCTGCCGTCGCTGCTGCTGCTGGTATGCGAGGTGTACATACACCTCAGCATGTGTGGCGCCTGCTGCAGGAGCTCGTGGCCCGCCGGACTGGACTGCCATTAGGAGTCGTCAGCGAGCTTAGGGCTCAGAGGAAAACCTTAAACCCTAAACTCTAAATTCTTTCTCACTGACTTTTTCTTTCGTTTCTAAGGATTTAAGTTTTAACTTCAGATCCATGGGCTGCGTCTCCGAGGGACTCTCACTTTGCAACAGCAACCAGAGCAGCAGGAGCAGCAAAACCAACAGCAGCAAAATGATGAGACAGGATTAGGCTTCAAAGAGAAGTCAGGGTAGCCAGCTTGCCAAATAAAAATAAGCGAAACGCCGGCTTCCTAAGAGCACATTAAAAAATTCGCCGCTGCTGCTGCTGCTGCAGCTGCCTAAACCAGCAGCAGCAACGGCATTAGCGGAGTGTATGTATACTCCGCTCTTTGGTGTGTGCGTCTTTTTCCTGCGGGACCTAAAGGGAACTCTCTTGGCTGTGAAAGAAGTCTCTAACAACGGCCAAGCAAAGCACTAGCCTCTCTCCTCTTGGGGCCGCCAGCCTCCTTGGCGCAAGCAGAGCAAGCCTCTGCATAAGACCACTGGACCAGCCAAAGAATGCTAGTAAAGAATCTAACGAGGCAGCAGACCACTGGTCACATAAGACAAAAAGACCCCTTAAGAAACAATTGAGGACACCTGAAGGGACATTTTCAGAGACAACAAATAAGAAACCAAGGGAAGCAAAATCGCAGCGCTAACCAATAAGCAGCAAGAGACAAACCCTGTTGCTGCCCCTGCTGCTGCTGCTGCTCTTTGCCTGTAGACCTAAGAGTCTTTGCTTTTATTCCCAGTCAAACTTGTGGACTTCCACGGCTCAAGATCAGGGATTTTCTCTTCTGCCTGCTGCTGCTGCTGTTGCTGCTGCTGAGGCTGCTGCTGCGGCTGTCCGACCAAGACAAAGAAGTTGCTCCCCGGGGTGGAAGACCTGCTGTTTTTGTCACCGCTGCTGCAGCAGCTGCTGCTGCAAGGGTCTTGCAGCCGTGGAGAGGCCAGCATCACGGGGGAGGATCCCCTCGAGGCCAAGGGAACCCAGTCCGAGTTGCTGCTAGCCCCTGACGAGTTGTAGCCTGCAGCAGCAGCAGGTCCTGCTGGTGCTGCTGCTGAGTCAGGCCTCAAGATCGGAGCACGGCCACTGCTGCTGCTGCTGCGGGTGCGCGTCCCTAAAACGGGTAGCCCCTCCTGCTCCTCTCCGTCACTTGAAATTTCAAGTTGGGCCCCTGCTGCTGCTGCTGCTGCTAGACCGTGCGACGGACTAGAACTGCTGTTGCTGCTGCTGTTGCTGTCGCTGCTGCCGTTGCTGTTGCTGCTGCTGTTGCTGCTGCAACAAGGGATAGAGAGAGGCTGGGTGGTTTCTTTCGGGTTGGCTGGCGAATCGGCAGACGCTGAGGGGGAAGGTGGAGAGTTGATCGATCCCACAGGGGCAGCAGAGCTGGCCTCAAGGGAGGCTTTTGCTGCAGGGACTGTCTCTGCAGCACTCGAGGGCTCGATGCTCCCTTCATCGTCACTCCTGCCCCAGCTTATATCGCCCTCACTCTCATCCTCCTCTTGCTTCTGCTGCTGCTGCCACGGCCGCATCAGAGCCCTTGCTGCTGCTGCTGCAGGGATGCCGCCTGTCTCTGCATCTGATGCTGCTGCTGCTGCTCCTGCTGAGGGAGATCCGTTAAAATCCCAATCCTCTGCATCAAGGTTTCCGGGCAGTTCGACGTCATCGGTGAGTGCCCGAACCAACACTTCTTGATGCTGCTGCTCCTGCTGCTGCTGCTGTTGTTGTAGTACGCATTTTTCTGGGCTTAGGCGGTAGGTGAGCGCGTGCTCTTTGTTGCGGCGAGTCCTCTCTCGTAAAAGAGCTTGGGTTAGGCTTGTCGGTGTGCCTTGCTGCTGTTGCTGCTGCTGCTCCTGCTGCAGCAGCAGCAGATGACGGCAATGTATTCCCTCTGCTCTGACCCGCTCCACGAGCTGCTGCATCTCCTCGCCTGCAGCAGCAGCAGCAGCAGCAGCGTCCTCAGGGGCGGCGGCAGCAGCAGCAGCAGCAGAAGGGTCTTTTTGTGCTGCCTGGGATGTTTGGGTTGAATCCAGAGGGCTGAAGAAAGCAGCCATAAAACAATCATCGGGGAAAAAAGCAGCAAGCATGGGGCCTCCGTCGAGGCTGGCCTTGTCAAAGGAAATGCAGCCCGAGGCGTCGATGCTGCCCGTGTGAAAGGCGGCGCGGGCCATCGAAACGCGACGCCCAAACACCTCGCTCTTGCAACACTGCATGCACCCCTCTCCTCCCTTACCCTCCTGCTGCTGCTGCTGCTGCTGCTGGTTGTCTGGAGCGATATGCAGCAGCCGCAGCAGCAAGTTGCCGCAGGCCTCGACGCCCTCGACGTCAAAACGAAGGCTTCCCTCTTCTGGGCTGTACGTGGAGAGGGCAGCGCAGCGGCAGCAGCATAGCGCCTGGCTTTCAAGCGGCTGCAGCTGCTGCTGCCTCCTTTCAGGTGTACAGACACCTGCAGCATCGGGCAAATCCAACAAAGAGGAGTACAGCAGCGAACCCTCCAGCCACACCTCCAGGACCGGCCTAAAAAGCAGCACGTGCTGCTGCTGCTCTTGCGGTCTCCCGTCTGCCTCAGAGGCCCCCTGCTGCCCCGACCCTGAACAGTTCTGAGAAAAAGCATTTATGGGTTCTTCTATGGCAGGAAGACCGCAGAAAATGACGCGCTTGAGCCTCCTTGGAACGAACTGCTGCGGCTGCAGAGATGCGCAGGGAGAGGAAAGCCCCATTAGCGCCTCAAAAAAGGCGAGAAAACGCCGCTGGCTTGGCAGCAGAGGCAAGGTACAGGGCTCGATTCCCAGTGCCGTAGCAATTAGCTCAGTTGCTGCTGCGGTGTTTGCTGCAGTGCCAAACCACGCTAAAAAGGCAGCAGCGAAGGAGACAGAGCGGCCTAAACCCCGAAAGCATTGCAGCAGCAGCACGTGCTTGCTGTCTCCTTGCAGCCACCGGCCAGCACTGACGCACAGAGACAATGTCAAGCGCAGAGGAGGATAAGGCAGACCTCGAAAGCCTGCGTCTATGACGCTCCCTGTGCGAAACACAGGCCCTGGTGCTGCTGCTGCGGACAAAGAGCATGGAGACACCGGCGCGGCAGCAAGGGGAGATGTCAGAAGTGCCCGCTGCTGCTGCTGCTGCTGCTGCTGCTGGCGGGGAGAGCCACGCTCGCTGCTGGTTGCTGTGGACGCGCTGCGAGGGGTGGAAGCACTACCAGGAGCAGTTGCTGCTGCTGCTGCACCCTTATGAGCATTGTATTTTCTGTCTGACATGTTGATAACCAAATAAGAATTCGTGAAAGTGGCATCTACGTAAGCAGGCAGCAAAGACGCCAGCGGATTGTCGCTCTCCGGGGCATCGCAAATAAACACGCGATCAGTTATTTCGTAAAACCCTAAACGCATGCACACGGCAAACCCTAAACCCTAGCCCAGCAACCAAGAAAAGCATTGCAAATGACGGAGAGGCTAACTGCAAATATCCATCTAAACCCTAAAGCCGCACCTGGGGGCCTAAAAAGCTGCTGAGCAGACTGGCCGATTTTCTCCGCAAAAGAATGCGCAGCTGATGCCGCCATAGAAAAAACGAGACTGCCAAGAGAAGCGGCTGTCTTCTGGGGGGCCTCCGTCTCTGCATCGGATTCGCTGTCCTCCTGTTCCTCCTCATCCGAACTCTCACCGCTGTCGCGGCTCTGCTCCTGCATGGGGTGCTGCTCCTCACCCAAACGCATTGCTGAGAGCCGCTGCTGCAGCTGCTGTAGCTGCTGCGTCAACGAACTACCTGCTGCTGCACTAGCAGCAAGCTGCTCCGCTTCCGCCTCTTCACCAATCCTCTCCAGCTGCTCTGCCGTGTCCAGCATTGTCAAACGGGAGAAAGCAGCAGGAAGAGGCACAAGAGCTCCTGTTTCAGTCTGTGATCACACCCGGACAGAAGGCGGGGGAGAGGCAGTGACCGTCACAGCTTGAAGACAGCAGAAATACAAAAGACACAAAGGATTCATGAGGAAGAAACGGCGAGAAAGAAACATTTGCATGCCAACGCACAAGAGAGACCCGCAGACTCGCTAAAGCCAAGAGGAGCCACCAGTCAGGGCCCCCCCACCGAAGTTGAGTGTGCTGCGGGCTACCTGTATGGTGTATCCTGCATTTTGTCGAGAGTGGGATGTTATTTGCCTTTTTACATTTAATGTTGTTTCACTTTTATTCAATGTTTCCTCGGGGATTCGTCCACGCCTACGGGTGCTGTGAGAGCGTGGGAAGTCAGAGTGCTCAGACAAGGCTGCTACTGCACGTTACACCCCTTGACCCAAAACCCTGAACCTTACACCCTAAACCCTAATAATTATTATTTTGTGTCAGCGCCAGGAAGCACTTCAGGGTTCAGCGCAGAGGCGTGCAGCGTTGAATGGAATGGACAATGAAAATCTATTCAGTGTCATGATGCACTATTCCAAGTTTGCCTGCTGTCTGCGGTTTCCGTTTTGTTCAACTTTATGGAAGACTTGCGAACATCAAATTGGGGTCTTTTCTGATGGCCCTTGACTAGCAAAAAGTGAACCAACCAAAACGCAGTTAGATGCTTCTGTCTGTCTTGCTTTCTCTCTCTCTGTTTGTCTCTGTCTCTCTTACTTATTGTGAAGAGACCACTATCTGGGACAAGAGTGTATTATAGCGTGCTAACCTATCTGTTAGAACTGTGCGGCTGGTAAGACTACCTTTGAAATTAGTCCTTTTCCTAGCCCTGTATACGCCCACACGTTTTCCCCAATTAATTAGAGCAGCGCCAGCTAACCACACAGGCTGCGGAAATGGGGAATCAGGTGCCTTTCGGCACTCCCTTGAGAGCAACAGCCCTCAGGCTCCACCCTGCATGCTGAGAGCTGGGGAAAGCGGGGATATCTATTTGTGGAGAGACCTATAGACAGCCGTCTGCATTCTGTACGATGAGACTTCGGTGCATAGTCGCGTTGCTTGCGGCCTTGGCCCCTACGAAACCGTTCTTGCATACAGCATGACTTCGAGGTTACAGAGAATGGGGTGTAAGGGGAACTCGTCAAGCTGCTTGATGCCAAGGACTTAAGAAAGCAGTGCAGAATGCACAGCATTACGCGCGTACCATGATTTTATATTTATTTGCAGTTAATCACCGTTCCTATTTCAGGTGTATTGGCGGCTCTTCTTTGTTGGATGAGTGAATGCTGTCATAAAATTTTAGTTTTTTTATTCCAAGATGCAAACAAACATGCTTTTGCCCCTTATTATTATTCATTGTGTTATAGTCGTTCACGGGAAGAAGCTATTCGACGCAAAGCCTGGCTTGACATACAGCTTCGGTGAAGTCACTCGAAATCCACAGCGCACGCGAATCTGCACTTATCTGGCTTAGACCTTACTAAGGCGGATGTGGTGGTTGTGGACACAGTCAAGCGGACGGTAGTGCCAAAGAGTCTCAACCCTCACGGCCAGATCATCTACATTAAGTGGGTGTTGTTTGCACGTCTCTCTGCCCTAAACTCTAGGCTGTACAAGTCATTCCGCAGGAGGGGGGGTGGCTCGGTGCAGAACATTGGTACAAACAGAATGACTACGTGAGCATGCAGTTGAATTGAACCGTGCAGCTGCTCAATTCTGCTTCCACAGAGTGATCAACGACTCGAAAGGACCACCAGTGCACATTTCGTATTCAGTACGTCCCTCCCCTAATCGGCACGGGGCCGGGGTGGTCCCTTCAAAAGTCACTCGCTTTGACAAACAAAAAATAAGCAGTTTTATTTTATTGCAGACCGAGAGAAATGAGGAGACGAAGATTCGCATCGACGACAATACAGGCACACTAGTCGAGAACCCGACTGAGGGGGTTTTTAAGGAAACTCCGCGGCCCGCCGACCCCATAGAACAACAACGAATGTAGGGAATTTATTTTTTGAATGCTTCGGGTTTATTCTTTATTTCTGCGAGTCAGGCAGAAAAAGATCATGGAACACACTGCGTTCAAACCAGAGGATGCGGATTTCGTATTTGAGGTGCGACCACGCAACGATTTTCTTCGGTTATGCTTTTAAACATTATTTATCCATTTATTTGTTTATTTTTATTTGCTTATTTTTATTCCTTTACAGAATGGCAAAGGAATCGGCGTCCATCTCGTGGAAAGCACAAACCCAAACGGCCTTTTGGTGGAGGCGCACCACGCCGTCAGTTTCTCAAATGTGAGAGCGACGAACACGGCAAACGCGACATTACGAGCTGATCTTTATGAAAAGATATTTTTCGAGTTCAGTTGGGGGCTGCCCCCGTGACATTCTTTGCAAATCTCGCTCAAGACGGAGTTGTCTTCTACAAGCTTTCGGACGTTTATGACGGGTCCCAGCGATTGCTAGTGAGTGTCTGTAACAACTTTTGCAATACCAGCAAAGGTGTATTCACATGTTTGCGTGGCTGTTGCCAGATATACAACGCAGGTAACAACAAACACCTACGCCCACCACAACCCGTGCACTTCTTTCATGGACACGCAGGGGGTCTGCAAGAGAAGGAGCCAGTCGTGTCATTTAAGCAAACGCACAGCGCAAACCCCCAAGGCACGCCCATCTCCCCACTCCCCCTTTCTGCTTCCACCACTGCAGCCAAGAAAGAAGCTCCGACAGTTTCAGAGAGCCTCAGCAAAAGCTCTGCCTCACAAGCAAATAAAAAACTAGCGCGGACTCAAAGTGTCTTCTTGCACGAACCAAACACACTTGAACAAGCGGCAGCCGACGAAACAAATCTAAGAATTGTCGCTGCTGTTATTGCAGCAGCTCGCCTTCCCGGGAAAGCACCCAAGCCGTTCATTTAACAATCTTCATAAGAACAGCACAGGAAGGAAATTTGCGGTTTTGTGTAAACAGGGAATGCGCATTTGTACGTTGTGATCCTGGAAAGACTCCTCGGGCTCAGCTGCGAGCAGCAGTGGGGTCTACGAACATTATTGCAGCTTCAAGCTCGTTATGCCGATCAGCATTCGCGCAATATTAAATTATTTCATTCTTTAAAAACAATAAATATTGCCGTCGCAGCATCATCATTGATGTGGAACGCATTACCCCGACGAGGAGGGAAGGGTATAGTGGTCTGTGCCCAGCATCCGACAAGGCAGAGGACTCCCGAGAGTCCAGCCCTTGCCTTCCTGTCATTTCCTTTGTTTTTGAAACGAACAAATGAAAGCAGGAAAATTCCTTGAGGAATAATGAGAAAACTAGCAAAGGTTCGCCATGTTTTCTCGTCTGTCCGCAGCAGGCACCTCCCTGAGGGGCCCCCCCTGCCGCTGCCTTCTCACCTCCTACAATACAGGGGGCCCTGCTGCCCATCCTAGGCTGCACTCAATAGCGCATGCATCTGGCTGCAAGCGTACAGCGAGCTGCAGACAACGAACAAGCAGTCAGCTACAGCAGGCGCTCCATGGCTGCAGCATTAAATGCGGAACTGGGATCGTCGGCTCCGCATTCTGTGTGGCTAGCTGCAGCATTACAGCAACATCTAGCCGCGAAATGAGCAGCAGATTGGCGCACACAGCAGCAGCAGCGGCTGTATTTGCAGAGAATGGCGTTGCTTCTCTTGCTGCATTGCTGCCTCTGAATGCAGCAAGAGGAGAGCAGCAGGCGCTGCAGTCGCTGCTGCAAGAAATCGACAGCTACGGCAGCAGCACCACCACCAAACTGTCTTTGAAGGTCTTCCATTTGCAGCAGCTAGCCGCAATCAGAGGAAGTAGCTACTTGCTGCTGCAGCAGCACCCTGGAGTAGCAAGGCTTATAAACGATTTAACTGCAGCGACAGTAACAAAGCCAGCAGCAGCAGCTACTGCTGCTGCTGCTGAAGCAGCAGAGCTGTCGCCGTACCAGCTGCATGCGCTTGTCCGCTGCTGCTCCCAACTCAAGCTGCCCGGCACCCACCCCATCTGGAAGGGCGCGCTTAAGCAGATGCTTCGACACACCAAGGCAACCTCAAACCCCAAACCCTAAACTCTAAACCCTAAGCTCAACTTGGCCCTCTTTCCATCTGCCTTGCGATTGTGTCTATTTCTGCCTTTGCTGCTGTGGCATTCCTGCTGCTGTTAATGCTGTAACTGTTTGCTGCTGTCCTGCTGCAGCGAGGAGGACTCAATGCGTCTGAGGCATGCAGCAGCTTGAGGTGTTTTGCTGCTGCTGCTGCCGTTCTGAAGCGCGACCATTTAGAGGCTTTAATGGAGCACGTGCTGCACCATGCCGGCGAGCTTAACGAATATGACGCAGCCTGCGTTCTCTATGCGATTCGCAGGTAAACCCTAAACCCTAAGCTCTAAACCCTAATAACTGCATTCGAGTGAAGGCTGAGGGCTTCTAAACGGTTGTCCAGTTCCACTATACACTTTAAACCCTAGCCCTCAATGCACAAATTCTAAATTTCAAATAGGGACAGCATCTCCACATGTTTTTCTTCACCACGCATTCTTTAGGGTTTACGGTTAAGGGTTTAGGGTTTGTGGTTTAGGGTTTGTGGTTTGTTAAAGGTATCGCTTCAACCCTCGCGCTGAGGCAGAGCAGCACGTGGAACTTGTTGAACGTGAGGCATCGCAGGGGCCCCCAGCTAGCCAAGGCAAATCGCCAGCTAGCCATCCAACGAGGCCAGCTAGCCAAAACTCCACCAGGAACAACAGCAAAAGCAGCAGCAGCAAGAGCAGCAATAAAATAAACAAACTGAGTCTCAAGTTGGTGAGGGTTTCAGCCTGGGTGCTCGAGCAGAAGGCAGCAGAAGCAACGCCAAAATCTCTTGTTTGCTGCCTGTATGAGTTTGGGCTGCTGCAACTGCTGCCGTGGCGGCTGCTGGTGCTGTTGCGGAGGCGGCTGCAGCAGCAGCAACTGCTGCAGCAGCTAGATGGGCAGGGCCTAGCGCTCTTAGCTCTCTCTCTCACTCTCTTGCAGCAGCCCGACAGGAAGATCATAAAGAGAATAGGCGTGCTGCTGCAGCAGCAGCTGCTGCAGCACCCAACACCACAGCAGCAGCAGCAGCAGGCGTATGGACATCTGAATAAGAAGAGGACGAGATGGCTGGACGTGCCGAACCAAAGTCTCTGTCTCTTGCTGCACGCAATTTCGCAGCTAAGCATCAGGGAGCCGGCTGTCTTAGAAGTCGTCTGTGACAGAATTGAAAGGTAAATTTTAAACCGTAAACCGTTGTTGCTCCAGCAGCAGTAGCAGCAGCAGCAGCCGCTGCAGCGGCAGCAACGTGCGAAGGCCTCCTGTGGTACAAGCATGTGGGTTGCTGCTGCTCTCTGTACGTTCGCACGAACCAGCGCCACAGCAGCAGCAACAGCAGCAGCAGCATTAACAGTAGCAGCTTGGGTGTATGTGCTGCAGGGCAGGCAGCACCTTCACGAATCTGCAGCTTGGGATGTGTGCCCATGCACTCGGAAGGTTGGGGGTGAAGCACGAGGGGGCTTGGCGATCCCTCAACTACCTCCTGAGAGTACGCCGCTGCTGCTGCTGCTGCTGCTGCTGTTTGCGAGGTGAAGCTACAGGCTGTATGCAGGTGGAGTGTGGGATGGCGAACAGCAGACGCAGCATCGTACAAGCAGATTTGTGTTACTAAATAAAATTGCTCATCTGAATCCGACAGCAACTAGAAATCCTAATAAAACGAGATGCACGAATTTACGGAGTTATTTCTGCATGCGGCTGCGAAGGAGCGGGCAGCTCAGCAGTCGCCCTTAAATATTTCTTTGGGATGCCTCGGAGCTGCCAAAGCAGCAGCAACCAACCCAGAGACCACCAGAGCCCTCCTCAGCCAGGCCCTCAGCCTTTCGGTAAGCAGTGCATCGCTCTGCACGCAGTGCGTCACCATGCATGCAGAGCATCTTTGTGCATGCAGAGCATCTTTGTGCATGAATTGCATCACCCTGCATGCATCGCTTTCCCTACTTGTTTGTGCATGGAGTGCATCTTTGTACATGCAGAGCATCACCCTGCATTTGTGCATGCATAGCATCTTTAAGCATCTCTTTGCATCACCCTGCATGCATCGCCTTCCTTGCATCTTTGTGCATGCAGTGCGTTGCCCTCCATGCATCGCCCTGCATGGATTAGCGGCGTGTTTCTTTGCATGGCGAAGCAATCTTTTGCCTTTGCATCTGCTTGCCACACGTACACCCCGCACCTCACTCTTGTTGAGGTGTGGGTTTCCTGCTGCTGGAGCAGCGCACCTTCTGTCTAGAGAATACAGAGAATATCCTAAATACCCATTACGTTTATTCTGCATGTGTTTGTTATATTTATATGAGCACCCGGAGAGGGACGCAAAGATTGTCTACGTCTGCAGCCATGCGTTTGGTGTCTTAGGGATTCTGTTTGCTTTTTTCAATATTTAGGGTTTAGCGTTTAGGGTTTAGGGTTTCGGGTGTATGTGGTGCAGCGCGGGTTTACTGGTCAGCAACTCGTGAATTTGTTGGATGGCATCGCCTTGTCAGGACGAATGCGAGAGGTGAGAATCTTTTCTGCTGGGGATTTTTAAACATTTCTAAATTGTTTTTCTTTTTTAAATTGTTTGTTTTTTTCTAAATTATGTTTCATCTCTAAATTAAACGTCGCATTGTTTTTTTGTCCCTAGAAAACTTGCTGCTGCTTTTACCGGCCCTGCGGATCCACTGGCTGCTCTGCAGCGCCCCAGTGCATTTTCATGAATTTTTCCGCTTAAACAAACACAGCTTGCCAGCCAGCTGGCTCAGCAGCTGACCATCCAGCTAGCCAGCTGCATTATTCAAGCCCGCGAATGCGTACACCCATAGGCAGCTAGATGGCTAGCTAGCTGGGACCTGCCTTTATATGTGTCAACAAACGTGTTTCTGCAGCACACCGGAGATTGTCTGAAGCTGCTTGAGGTGTACATACAGCTGGGAGAACAGGCCCTTGGCTGCAGAGAAAATCAATTGCGGCGCATTGCATTTACTCTGCTTATGGAGGTAACACCCCAAAACCCCAAACCCTAATCCGTAGGCTTGGTGGCATCTTGGCAGGTAGTGGGTTCTTTGGCGGTTGCAAGTTTGGAAGCTTTTAGGGTTTAGGGTTTAGGGTTTAAGGTTTAGGGTTTAGGGTTTAAGATTTAGGGCTTCTTTGCTGGAAAGCCTCCAAGATTTCTATGGAGCGGAATTGGTCCGCTTTGCGTGGTTACGTACCTGACAGAAGGATGCTTAACACAAGGATGCGCTAATAAATACGCTTTTCTAATGAGTACTCGCTAGGTGTCTCCGCAAGTATCTGCTTGTTTATTTGCGTTTAGCTTTGTGGAACCTACATCCGCGTGCAGATCTTTCTGCATGCATATAACTCCTTTTCCAAACCACATAATTGTCTTTTATATATATATATATATATATATAT
>NPHX01000621.1:28323-38658 GCA_002271815.1 Eimeria falciformis
ATGCGTGCGTGTGTCGGTTGCCATCAGAGTCCCTCGGCAATCTCAGCAGCTCCTCGTTCTCTGCAGTTTTTCATAGAAGAGAAGCAGCAGCCTTTTCAGGCCATAGACCCCCAAGTAACCCCAAAGCTCAAAGCCCTGCCCTTCTTAAGGCACTTTGACGTCCAGAAGCCGTGCTTGGCTGTGGCGCTTCGTGTTTGGGGCTTCGTGTTTACGATTTGCATGCGACCTAAGCAGATGTGGCATTCGCCCTAAAGAAAAACGCAGATACACACAGAGTCTCTCTCTGCTTTCACTTGAGCTGCAGGGTTTTGCGTGTCTTCAGGAATACCATAAAGTGCTGGCCAAGACACTCTACCTTCTTTTGGGGTTTACGAAGGAAACGCCAAAGAGCATCGGGCCCTACACAGTGGATGTACACCTGAAAGCTAAGTGAGTCTGGCTTTAGGGTTTGGGGTTTAGAGATTGCTAAGGGCTGGGGTCACTCTAAACCCCAAACCCTAAAGTCGAGTGCAGCTGCTATGGAGGCCTCTCCCCTTGCCTACTGAAGGGCAGCGCTATGAGAAATGCTGCATGCGATGCATACGTTGCTGATGCATGACAAAATGCATTAAATAATATATATCTGTATATTGACTTAAGTGTATATATTTGTATATTTATTTAAGTGTACGCACCTGTGTTTATTACGTAGATGCACATATATGTTTTTGCTTATTGTGTATGTATAGATGTGCATGTGTGTGCTAATGTGTGTACCTGTGGGTCTGCACATATGCAATATATATACACACACACACACATATATATATATATATATATACGTGTCGGCACATGTGTATATTGTAGGAGTTGAGCATTGAACTCATTTCTGTCCTGTACCCTCTGCATGCGCAGGGATGTTGGGGAGGCGCTCTCACAGCAGCAGCAGCAGCAGCAGCACTGCAGCAGCAACAAGACAAACAGCACCGTACATGCTGATATATGTATAGATCTTTTGTCTGAGGGATGCTACTGCCCCCTTTCCGGCTGTCTGCTCGGTGCTGCGCTACTAAAGCAACAGCAGCTGCAGCAGCTAGGGTTTACATACTGCAGCATCAGGCGGCGACAATGGCTTCGCGCTGCTGCTGCAGAACAGCAACAGCTGCTGCTGCATGCACTGCAGCAAGCAGTTGAAAAGGAACAACGAATACAGGGGCCTTAGCGCCGCATTACTGATGGCAGCTATGCTACTGCAGGTGCTGTTGCTACTTTGCAACTGTTGCTATGCTGCAGCTGCTGTCGCATGGGCAGTGCTGCCGCTGAGACCGCTGCTGCACAAGCAAGCTCTCTCTGGCAAGGACATCCACATTTGTTGCTGTGAATAGACATGACATGAGCTTGTATTGGCTAAACAGGTTTCAAGGCACTTTATCCTTCTCACTCGTTGTTTAGGGTTTAGGGGATAAGGGGCTCCGGGGGGGCAGCCTCTCTGTAGTCATTCGCCTCTATGAAACGCAGAGTCCCTGTGTTATCAAAAACCTGCAAACAGAAACAGTCAGCTCACGTTGAGGCTTTGTTGGAGGCCTCTTCCTGAGGAGCAGTTCAGGTGTTTCTCACACTACGCACAAAGGTAAGCAGCAACAGATTTTGTAGCTGTGGTTTATTCACACTCCCCATAGAGATTTGTATTCCATGTGTGAGTCTATAGACAATGCATGCAGGCATTTTCATGTGTTTATGGCCATATGCATTGAGAGCAGAAACTCTGTGAAGCAGCTCTCTCACCTTTAGGGGGACTCCGTTTGCGCGCAAAGGTGCATATTCCACAGTGGCCTGCCTGAGAAGTCGCACAGAAATGCAAATACGCACGAATGTTAGTGGGTTGCCATCGAACCAAACCCTGCAGTCGGCAGCTAGCTGGCTAGTTAAGAAGAGGGGACTGACCCGCTTGCGTTGTTAATAAGCACATTCTTTTTTGGGTTTCCCCCGAAATTGCGAATCGTGGAATGGGCTGCATTTACGATAACCCACTGGCCATAGGGGTTTGAGGAGGCCGGCAGGTTCACTTCACTCCCATCGACGTTGACAGGAACAATATCTGCATGGAAAATACAATAAAAATACTCAAAAGGGATATTAAATCTAGGCAGAAATTGATACGTCAACACGCAAGTGAACGCCCTTTTCTTCTCACCTGGAATGCCCTCAGAGTACAAGATCTGTCGCGCCTGAAACCAAAACGTCAATAGCGAGCCAGCGTTTTAACAGAAATCACAGTAGATAGTTGAGGGCCCCTAATGGACGCAATGCGGCTGAACAACCGCTTTATTGTGCTCCAGCCTTACCCGGGGAGGCATCATGTCGAAGGTATTTACATGGACATCATCACCCAGGAATCCGACGTCAAATGCCGTGCTGGTGCATATATAATTCATTAGTAAAAACAGTAAGCTAATAAAACGAAACATCTTCAAAGCCCTGTTGATTTGTTGATGTCTTTCCCTTCTATCTTGCAAATGTGGGTGATGCCTTGTACTGATGATGAAATGCTGGAGGTGTACTGTTTATGGGAAAACCGTGTTTATTGAGTGGTGCACATTGAATACTTTAGTTTGAGATACTGTGGGGTTATTTCCACTCATGAATAACGCTTGAACTCCCCATGGGCGTTCTTTGGTGCTACAACCATTTTCCAAGTGTATGCACAGCGAGCGCAAGATAGAGCGTGCAATACCAATTAATTGCACATACTCATGGACAAAGCAACCATTAGAACGATTGCATGCCTTTCCACTTTTATAAATATGCGATGAAGTATTTTCCCTTTGCATAATTCCTCTCCCCTTTAGATCTTTCCTGGTTTCCTTGAAGGAGAGGGAAGGCATCTGCGATGAGCATTCAATGCTAAGTCTGAACCATAATCGCGTTAAAACAGCCAATGCTTGTTGCATGAAACGTTTTTACTAAAGCGTCACTCTGCCTTGAGGCTCCAAGTGTAGCATGTGAATATGTGTGTTTTGTATTGTTAGTTTGCTATAACTCATAATAGCCCTGTTGAATGCCCCCAATTATATAATAATAGAACCGTTAAACTTATGTGTTTGTGAAACAGTTTCCCAGTTCCTTGGATTGTGTGAGGATGTTTGCGTGCCTAAGCTGCCTGTGGCCGATTGGCTGTGCTGGGACTGGCATGGCCTAAGGAAGGAACTGCAGCGAGGGCAGACTTCTTGAGAAACTAGCCACTCTTAAGTTACTTTTCGTGCTAGTACTTATGGCGTTTAAGCAGAACCACAAATATCACCGTTACACGGAGTACTAAACATGTAATGAGCATTTATGATATCGGTACTCCTGAGGTTTGAAATATAAAGAAAACTCTTTAAAGTCACATGGCATATGGGGCAACATAACTTTTCATGGGAAATGTTGCCTGTAATTTTATGGTTGAGTTTTGGGAGCTTGGAGTTTTGCCTCGCACCAACAAAGCAAGATGGCAGTAGCACAGAGGTTATGAATGTCTCAGCAGACCTGTCTAGAAGCAAACCCTTAGCCCTTAACCCTTAGCCCTAAATCACAACGATAATATTGCAAGATTGTGAAAAAGGAGAGAAATGATGGTACATCTCTGGTGTTGGCAGCCACCGAATGTGTGGTACCTTTTCGCAGCAGCCACAGGAGCAGCAGCAACAGCAACAGCAGCAGCTGCTGCTGTTTCTTCATGGCTAGGGTACGGGTCTAAACCTTTATTTTTGGTTAGGGCTGAGGCATAAGAAAGCTTGACGTGCTTAAACCCTGAACGCTAAACCCTCAACCCTAAAATGGCAGAGGCAGCTCCAGAGTTCAAGCTCATTTTGGTGGGTGATGGGGGCGTTGGCAAGACTACGCTTGTGAAGCGCCACCTTACGGGTGAGTTTTTACGGTTTGGGACTTGGGTTGAATAAACGAGTTGTTTTTCTTTCTTTCCGGCCAACGAATAGGGGTTTAGGGTCTGCGGCTTCTAAGAACACCCTCCTCTTGCACTGCACAAGCGGTGTGGGGCGACAGTGGTTTTCGTGTATTCGGTATATATGAAACGTTTTAAACCGTCGATTGTCTTTTCTGGCCTTGTTGAGAGGCCTAGGGGAGGCCTTTACGGGCGTCCTTCGAGTTTGGGCATGCGTCCTCTTAGCCCCAGCCAGGGGTGCCTTCATTTCTTGCAAGTAATATGGCAGGCGATATTTCGCCCGCTGTCTTGTGCCCGCAAGATGTATTTCAGTATCAGGACCGCTCTATGGGCGCTGCGGAGGGCTAGGGTTACGGTTTAGGGTTTCAGGTTTAGGGTTTGGCGTGTTCTTGCAGGCGAGTTCGAGAAGAAATATATTCCCACATTGGGCGTGGAGGTCCGTCCGCTCCGCTTTTCTACAAACTTCGGCCCCATTGTTTTCAACGTCTGGGATACCGCTGGGCAGGAGAAGTTCGGTGGGCTGCGTGACGGATACTACATTAAGGTGAGCTGAGGTGTCCATACAGCCGACTCCTTCCTGCTCCCCCTTTCCCTCTTTATGCTTGTACGCATGCGACCATATACATTCATGTGCATTTACTCACAGCAGGGAGCTGTGCTTGCGTCACCCTCGTCCGCTGTCTTTTATTGTGAGGCCGTTGGCTTGGAGATCTCGGCCTTTTAATTTTTCAGAGTTTAGGGTTTAGGGTTTACGGTTTATGTGTTTAGGGTCAATGCGCAATAATGATGTTTGATGTCACTAGCCGCATTACTTACAGAAACATTCCAAATTGGCACCGCGATATCGTGCGAGTTTGTGAGAACATCCCGATTGTTTTGGTAGGAAACAAGGTGAGCCATGGGCTGGGGGAAAGGCGGCGGGCTTAGGGTTTAGGCTTTAGGGTTTAGGGTTTAAGGTGCTTGTTGGCTTTAGCGGGAGTATGTACACCCGATAAAGCAGGACGGTGTCCAGGGTGTCAGGATTGTTCCCCGGTTTGCAGGCTGTATTTTTTAAGCATTTTATTTGTGGTAGCGTTCGGGAGTGCATGCGGTTGGTCACACTGCAATCTGTGTGTGCATTTGGGGTGTCTCGACAGGTCGACGTGAAGGACCGACAAGTCAAGGCACGCATCATTCAGTTCCACAGAAAGAAGAACCTTCAGTACTACGACATCAGCGCCCGCTCGAACTACAACTTCGAGAAGCCCTTCCTCTGGCTCGCAAGGCGGCTCACCAATCAAGCCTCTCTCACCTTCACAGGCAAGCTTGAGAGCATTTGCTCTGCGCCCTTTGGCCATGATGTGTGTTGTCTGTGTGCATGCGTTGCGTCTGTAGCTTTGTATTTTTTTAAACATTTAGTTTTATCACACAAATATATTTGTTTAAATCAGTCTGCGGGGAGCAAATATGTGCCTACTAAATATCCAGGGTGTGTCTTTGTTTTACCAGTTGAGTGTTAGTGGGTAGAGGCAGATGGTGGGACTGGAGCAGTTCGTCCTTTTGTGTTTTTCAGGAGAGCACGCGAAGGCCCCAGAGATTTCTATCGATCCCTCGTTGGTTCAGCAAGCAGAGCGCGAGCTGCAGGAGGCAGTGAACACTGCCATTGAGGATGACGACGACGACCTTTGATTCTTTCCAGAAAAACACCTGCTTAAAATAAACAAAAACAAATAAAGGCTATTCATGTGTTTGCGGAGGATGAGGGCTTTAGCGAGGTGTACTTACTCCTCAATGGGCTCCACGGCCAGTCAGGGATAGAGGGAGGGGGCGTTGCAGCTGTTTGTTTACTCCAGCACATTCGTGAGCGCTCCCGCCGGTGCCAGCCTCTGTGGCCTCCCAGGGATATACGTGGAAGGCGCAGCAGAGGCTAGCAGTTGCTGCGCTATTTGCAGCAGACACTCCCTTGCCGCTCGGGGCTCCCTGTGGGCATGCATTCCACCACTGGCTCGTGCCAGTGAAGGCGAGGATTGCAACCATTTGGGGTGTACCGACACAGGCTACACGAGCTGACTCAACACTTCTTGCCTTGGAGCTAAAACCCCTCTTTATTAGAGTTTTACGGTTTACCCGTTACGGTTCACGATTAAGGTTTAGGGTTTAGGGTTTAGGGTTTAGGGTTTAGAGGCATCGTATAAAACGAGACACGAAGCCCCAGTGTACAGTAGCTATCTGAAGGCTGTGTGGAGTTCAGGGTTTAGGGTTTACGGTTTAGGGTTATGGTACGAACTGGTGCTGTCGGTGGGTTGAGCTGGCCACGGGAATGTTGCTTGCCATTTGCGGTTTGTTTTGTTGCGGCTTGCTAAGACCTTGCGTGCGTTTGGGGCCAATCCAGGCCACGTAAGAAAAACGTTAAAAGGAACATCGTTAGAAATAGAGTTATTAAAACCCCGCTGTTTCTTCATGCGTCTGTCTCCGTCTGTTTCTGTTTAGAAGGAATGTTGCCCCTTGGGAAAAAACGCGTTAAGGGTAGAAAAACGAGGTGTCTGTCGGAGCCTTTCAGCTCACAGGAGGATCGCGCATGCGCCTGTCTACCTGCGCCTTGCACTTCGCCACGCACGGCCCCTGCCTGATTTCGGCAGGCCAGCAGCCACGGCTAGCGACGGCTGGTTGAACTGACTAAAGCAGCAGCGGCCCGGCACTCCTTGCAGTGGCAAAGTGAATATCACTGGATGGGGGTGGCCTCACAAGGAGCTCTTTCTTCACAAGTCGCGTCGCGTTGCTGCCTTGCGGCTCGCAGCATGTGACTCCACAAGGCAGGACTTTAGGCTTCTGGGGATGGGCATATGAAATTGTTGAAACAAGTGGTTTAAAGCCAATGCAGATGGCTCAGCACAATCAGCTCAACCGAACCTTTTACTTATAGGAAGTGCTGCCTCAGGCCTTCTTCTAGCGACAGACTAATCTCCACTTTCTTCACCTCTAAGCCGGAATCCCCTAAGATACAACTGACTGCCGTCCTTCTGAATATGCGGCTAGCCACCGCTAGCCCAGTTCGGGTGTACAGACAGCTCGTTAGACACACAGGAACTAAACCCTCCCAGAATTACTCTGTCTCGGCGCAGAGGAACCCTGCTGCTTCCGATGCACCCCCCAATACACTTCGAGTTGAACGTTTGTGGTTTACAGCTCAGTTTGCAGAGAGGCTACTTGGCCTCAGGGCTGGAGGTGTAGCATGGGGATGTGCGTGTTTGGTAATCAGTGGTTGTCTGTTAGCTGTAACTCCTGGTGGCCTAGTTAAAGCCCTACGTTATCTACGAGTAGCACGGTTAAGCTTGTGTGTGTGAGGAGCAAAACAGCCAAGCTCCTCACATTTTGTGTTGAAATGCGCGCCTGACCAAGACGCATGCGGGCTGCATGCACCTTGGCAGCACATCTGGCTGCTTTGCTGTGCTGAGGGCGGCAAGGCCTCAGAGAAGAAGGAAGTGGAAGAAGAAAGCTTTCTTTGGGGAGTCTCCCTGCCCAAAAGCTGCTGCTGTGTCTTTGCATCTGTGGCCTTTGAACAGATGCCAAAATAGTAGCGGTACGTAAACCACTACTGACACGCCAGCCTCCATTAAGAATTAAAATTCCCAAGAGAAGTGTCTCTCCCCAGGGTGTGTCTCTCCCCAGGGTGTGTCTCACTTCTCGAGGTTACGCGGCCATCAGGACAGCCAGCCTAGCAGAGAAGGAGAGCACGCGGCAAAGGCAGCAGCCATGCTTCCACCCAGCTGAGACAACCCCTTGGAGCATCTTTCGTCGAAGAAGCTGCTTGTCACTCAGGACGCATTACCTATGATGGCCTAGAAAAGCCTTTTATGCCTCGCAATTTTTTAACAGTGTTTTGTATGGCAGAGTTGTTGCAAAGAGATCAACAGCAACGTCAAACTAACGCCTCCCTCACTGTGGCCGAGGAATCTTTCTTCACTCTGAGAAACGGCAAAAACTATTAAATGCTAATTAAAACAATTATCTCAAGAAATAAATGCTTTTCGCGGCAATTTAGCAACCGTTCATACACTCCACTAGCACCCACTCCTCACGACGACCAATGGACCTTCACCACCCGCCAGACGCAGCCCCCTGCGCCTAAACCCTAAACCCTAAACTCTAAACCTTAAACCTTAAACTTTAAACCCTGAACTTGAAAGCATTTATAGGAATAGCGGTAACAACAAACCAGTAAGTTGAGGCGCTTGAGCCACAGGTCCGAGCTACAGCAGAGCACCCTTGGGGGCCCCCAGGGGGCCCCACGCAACAACTGGCAGCATGGAAACGCGCAAAAACGCTTATCAGCATGCATCAGGACTAATGGAGCAGCACGAGCAGGATCAGGAGGAGCAGCAGCTGCAACAGAAGCAGCTGCTGCTGCAGCAGGAGAAGCAGCAACACCAGCAGTATGGTCTTCTCTTGCCAGAGGGCGGAGGCACAGACACAGCTCGATTGCTGCAGCAGCGTCAAGCTGAGATATTGCTGCTGCAGCAGCAGCTGCGTGAGCAGCAGGCGATGCGGTTGCGCCACGAGCAGCAGCTGCAGCATCAGCAGCAGCATCGAAAGCAACTGGAAAAATATTGCAAGCTGCTGCAGCTGCCTGTGCCTCCTATAGATGCGCTGCAGCAGATACAGAGAACCGCTTCACAGCAGCAGCAGCAGCAGCAGCAGCAGCAAGAGACGGTAGAAAGGGGATTGGATGGTCCCCTAGTGCCAGGCAGAGCAGATCGCGGAGTGGGCGGTCTTCAGAGGGAAAAGTCTTTTCAGGGGCCCCCCGAGCTGCAGGGATTGCCTGCTCTTTCTAAGCCTATGCCGCAGCAGCCAGAGGAAACCGACTCGCAGCAGCAGCAGCAGCAGCGGCAGCAGCAGGAGCAAAATGGAGACGAGCAACAGGTTGTATGCTGCCGTCGATGTGGGCGTTGCTCTGTGCAGCTTTTCTGTGGGCTCTGCTGCAGCAAAGGATTGCAGCAGAGCCAAAGGCAGCTGCCGTTGCTGCGGCAGCAGCAACAGCAGCTGTTGCAGCAGTTGCAGCCACTGCTGGAGCAGAAACTCAAATCTGCAGGAGGCGGAGGAGACATTCCAGAGGGCTTGGAGGCCCCCAGAGAGGATGGCATAAAGCAGCAGGAGCAGGAGCAGTTACTGCTGCTGCTGCTGGTGCAGGAGAAGGAGCAGCGTGTGCAGCAGCTTCGGCAGATGCGGCATCTGCAGCAAGAGCAACTGAAGAAGTGTAAGCTGTCTCCTGTATCTGTTAAGCTACTTGTGTTTTCAACTAAATAGAAATCTAAACACCTGCAGCAGCTGCTGCTGATTTACTGCTGCTAGAACGAGTCTCTTTTGTTCTGCTGCTGCTGCAGCTGCACGCGTCCTCTCCAGCCTGCTACAGTTGCGGCAGCAGCAGCGCCGCAGCCGCTCGCAACTGCTGCTGGCTGCTGCCGCACTAGAAAGACAGGGACGCAACTGCAGTAGCAGCAGCAGCAGAAGTAGCACCAACACCAGCAGCAGCAGAACCAGCAGCAGCAGGCGGCCTTTCTTTCGCCTTGACGGGGTTTCAGCTTCGCCTTCTCTTGGCGCATCAGCAGGAGCAGAAGGCGACTTCTCGTGCAGCAGCAGCAGCAGCAGCAGCAACCCTGCAGCAGCAGCAGCAGCAGCTGAAGCACCAGCAGTAACAAGGGCTGCCATTGCAGCAGCAACATCTGTGGTGTCTGCTCGCCTTGCTGCGACGGAGGCTGCCCTGAGCGTTCCCGCATCCGCAGCAGCAGCAGCAGCTGCTGCTGCTGCAACAGCAGCAGCAGCAACGGCATCAGCAGCAGCTGCTGCTGCAGACATTTCAGGCGTAGAAGGCAGCCTCAGGGAATTAGTAGCGATGGAGTGGGCTCTGCAACAGCTGCGGCGCCTGCGCATGCAGCAGCTGCTGCAAGTTTTCAATGCGACATCCCTCCTTTCTGCTGTCGCAGCAGAACCACCACCACCATCAGCAGCAGCAGCAGCAGCAGCAGAAGCTGCTGTTGCAGTGCACGCAGCCAGCAGCAATACGGAGAGGGCGCAGGAAGGAGACAACATTTCTCCAGCGTTTAGAGACACTGTCAGCTGTGAGGCCTGCACACTTCACACCCTAAACCCTAAACCTTAAACCCTAAACCCGAACTCTTCAACTCTAAAGCCTAAACTCTAAACTTTAAACCCTAAACCCTGAACGCTAAACGCCAAGCCACACATGTGTCTGGTTTTGCTGGTGCTGCAGTTTTGTGGAGCATCAGTTCTCCATCGAGTTCCCCCGAGGCTTCCGTTGAAATCCTGCAGGAGCAGCAATGGGGCCTCTTGTGTTTTTCTCTGCTGGTTCGGCGGCTTGCTGCGCTGCTGGATCTGCCGCTGCCGCAGCTGCTGCTGCTGCCAGGCATGCAGCAGCA
>NPHX01000621.1:40575-65258 GCA_002271815.1 Eimeria falciformis
AATCGCTGCCTCTCTTCTCCTGGAGCGTAGAGCATATGGCTGCTGCTGCTGCTTCAACAGCAGCAGCAGCAGCCGGGCCTGGAGCAGCAGGAGCTGTTGGGTTAGACGGCAGCAGCAGCAGCAGCAGCAGCAATCGATCAGGCTGCGGCAGCAACCCCTCTGATATGCAGAAGCAGCAACAACGAAGCAGGAACAGGCACACCTGCAGCAGCAGCAGCTCGGATGCTGCTGCCGCCGTTCCGTCTGTTGCATGCAGTGGAGCAGCAGCAGTAGCAGCAGCAGCAGCAGGACGGAGGCCTTGCGGCGCCGCTGCATGGAGGGTGATATCGTCACGGAAAGAGCAACAGCAGCTGCAGCTGCTGCTCCGCATGCAGCAGCTGCAGTTGTATAGGCAGCATGTGTTGCTGAGGCAGGAAGACAGCTACACTAAAGAGCTGCGGCAAGTGCAGCGCCTGCTTCTGTCTCTTAGCAGCAGCAGCGCAGCAGCAGCAGTGCCCATGCTGCTGGACCGAGCAGCAGGGTACATCTTCCCGGAAAGTTTAGCTGCTTTTTTTGCGTTAGCTAGGGTGTATAGACAGCACCTTCTCGCGTGTTGTATTTGGAGTGTATGTGCAGCTGTGCACTTTCTCTGCTGTCTGCCCTAGCTGCGTTTTCCACTCCTTCTTTTCCGCTTGTCTTTTTGTCTTTCGATGCTCCGGCAGTTTGTATTTGCAATTAACAGAGACAGACACAGAGACAAAGACCTGCGGAGTAGCTTTTAAATATACTAGCTCCCGGCATTTCAGATGCAGTGCATGCGCTTGTGGGTCGCTGCTGCTCCTCAGGCGATCTGCTGCCCTTTCTCCTTCAGCCGCTGCCTCTGAACACGCAGAGGCTCTTAGGATGCTCCAGCACAGCCTCGAACATCTCTGCATCAGCCAGGCAGTCACGCCGCCCCATCCTGCCACAGGCGAGACACCACAAACCACAAACTGCAAACCACAAGCCACAAATCCCAAACTACTAACCACTAACCCTGCGTTTCAGCATCTGTGCATGCGCACATGTGTCGCTATGCGTCAATGGATCTCTTGTCTGCGGGCGGCTGTCTGCATAGCAAGAGAATTTGTGGTGGCTGCAGGCCTATGTGAGGCAGTGGGATATTTCTTTGTGCATGCGCTCTCCCCTAATGGGAACTTTAGACGTAGAGAGAACAAAATGCCTGGGAAGAAACATTACTTGGTTAGCAAGCGGCACCAGCCTGAGGCCCTCTAGTCTTCTCTTTTGTGCTCAGGCGGCCTCATCGCCCTGCTTGCTGCAGTGCTGAACGCGCCTTACTTCGGCAGGTGGGACGCTCTGCCTATTCCTGCTGGGACCGGTAGCAGCAGCAGCAAAAATTTATTTATTTTAACACGTGCACTTTATACTCCTGCAATTCCTAGACAGTCAGCGTAAGTGCAGAGTTCTGTACTGGCCTTTTGCATTTGCAGGGTGTGGCCGCCGCAAGCCGAGCTAACTGATCCGCCTGAGAAGGCATCAACAGGCAAGCAAACAAGAAACTAAACCCCTTGCTGCTGCTGCTGCTGCTGCTGAGACGCACATTACGAAGGAGAGACAGACTGAGTGCCGCACAGGCTGTGCATTTGCAGGGAGTGGAGACGGGGAGGGGTGGTTGCTGGTTGAGTTCGATGATGAAACATTTGAGGCTTCCTTCGACGCGCATCCTGCTGGAATTGACTGGACTGCTGCTGCTGCTGCCAGCAGCAGCGGCAGCGGCGAGTCTCCTGACACCACGTCGCCCCTCAGCCCAGTTGCAGCAGAACAGGAGACTAGTGGCGCCCTGCTGCAGTCCCACAAGCAGTAAAGGCTGATTTAAATTGGCGAGTTCGTTATGTAGCTGGTGCCGAGCACGCCCCTCCCCAAAAGTGCAAGAAATGGCTCAGCACGACGCATGCCATATAGAGACAATTGGGCTAATGCGGATCATAGCGACAAGCTCTCTTTCTCCCTGCCGTTTATCTCAGATGTGGTTTAGTGCTGCGGCCTACAGAGCATTTGCTTCTTTCTGAAAGAACTCGTAAGTGCTGGCCTGAAAGGCTCAGCCCGAAGGGCTGCGGCTTAGGGCTAACCGCCTGCAGATATGGTGAGCAGCATGGAGGAAAATGCACTTACAAAATGCAATCTCACTCAAATTCTGGAACGTTTCGAACGGCCGTAAGGCACTCAGTGTCGCGACGGCTCCTAAGAAAGAGTTGTCTGCAATGGGGAGGGTTTAGGGAGGGTTTATAGCTGCTATGTATGCGGGCAGTCCTGCTGCTTCTCCGGCTGTTGGCGCTGTACTGACAGCGTCTCACGGAGAGGCAGGCAGCAGGCTTTGTAAGCTTTGCTTGACCGTCAGAAACGCTTGCGTTGGACGCAGTGCCTTGAATTGATGCGCTGCAGATGACCTCCACATGCACAGCAGAAATTGGGGGCCAGCCTTTTCTATCGGTGGTTGAAACAGAGATCAGGCAACAATTGCCATTTGATCGGGCGCAGAGAAATCCGTTCTGGCAAGCCGCGAGCCCTGTAGTGTACGGACGCACTCAAATATTCGGCGCTGCCATGCATGTCTAAGTTTGCGTCTTTGAAGCTGCCACAACACCGAGTGGTCTCGCGCAACGGAACACTAGCCATTACACACGGCCTCCACGCCACCTGAAATTGCTCCTGTCGCTCCCGCATCCACGCTAGCGGTTCTGAGCCTTTTGCAGCGTGGCAGTGCAACGTTGGTTGCTGTAGTATTAGCACTTGTAGTGTCTCTTGACAGTTTGCTTTTGTACTGTCTCATAACCGCTGTCCGGATTCGCGCCTTTCGTGGCCTCAAAGTGGAAGAGACAAGCCTTGGGGTTTAAAGAGAACTTGCCGGGCTCTTAGCACTGTGTGCGCAGCCAGAGGCATAAGGTTTAGGCTGGCTGCAACTTTACCGTACAAATTCTCCAGCCACTTGGGAGGTCTGAGGCTGGCGTTCTCTCGAGGAGACAGGCGAACCTGAAGCCCCTGCTTGGGGAGCTAGTCGGAAGCCTAAGAGACACCCGACTATTCACGTTAGGCCAGGCCCACTACGCACAGAGCCTAATTTGCCTGTCTCACCTAGGGCGATGTACAATTGACTGGCTTGATGAGCACTTGGGGGCTGTACGCCTACTAAACAACAGAGTAAGTAATTACACGCTGCTCTTTAAAGAAAGCCTTTGTGTTGGAAGCATGCAATTGGGGCTCTGCTGAAACAAGAGAAGAGACCGAATTCTTGAACTCGGAAGGATAAGCCACGGAATGAGCTTTGTGGTTCGCGGGCTTGGAGGCGTGGCGCGTGTCGTAGGTTGGAGTAAGGCAAATCATGTGGCTTGAATTAATTTATTGCTTGGTGGTGAGAAGATAGAGTTTTTCGCGCATTGGGAGTAGCTATCTCTGTAGTTTATGCAAAACTACGAAAGTGGATCCGGTTTTCGCATGGCGTAGCTGAGGAGGATATTGGGTCGGCAGAAGTCGCACTCGGCTTTGCTGAACTTACTGCAGGCTAGTGTGCCGTCTTGCCACAAGGTGGTGGCGTAGCGTTATGAGGTCTTGTGGATTGAGGTGTATTCGGGCCTTGAGTTCATGGTTGTGCATATGCGTGCGTGCAGAGAGAAAAGTAGGGGATGCTCTCAGGATAGATGGGCGTTGTCGGCGGAATTGTCTTGCTCAACATAAACTCCAACCGACTTCCTGTTGCGCCCTACTGAAACGAAAATGGACTTTCTGAAGTATGGCAGAGACAATATCATCTGAGCTGCCTCAGCACTCGGACGGCCGTAACACTGTAGATTTCATGATATCTCTAGCCTGCAAGAAACACAGCTGCGGTCTGCAAAAGTTTTTCAAGGCGAACTCGCCAGAGCGTACGGCGTATGGCTTGTCTTATCCAGCGTCAAGGCGCACTGAGTCTTCATGCATGAGCACGTGTGCATAGCTGCACGCATGCTTTAAGTGCGCATGCTGTAACCAAGACTATACGACCCGCGTTCACATCACATATTCAGGCGTATAAAAACACTTTTCAGACGCAGCTCTGCTTCAAAGTAGCGCCTTTCGCGCTCAAGAGACAGTTAACAGTGGCAGTAAACAAAACATCAGAGCATATGCAAACTTTATAATGACTATGATGATGCCGTCATATCCATTCGGCCGCTCTCTATTGCTCATGGTGCATCGTTCTTGCGAACACGTAAGGTGAGTTGTAGGGTAATGATATTCCGGGTGTAGATGGCGTCAGATACGCCTGGAAATTGCAGAGTGAAATTGGATTCTACTTCCTTGAACGCGGCGAATAAAACCAGTTATGGAGCATGAACGAAGCGCCACATCGGGAAAATACAACTCTGTGGAATTGTGTATGGAGGATTCAACAACATAACCTGTGAGAATTTGGTTTCACATGTTATGCTGAAACCCACATGCTTCGAACATCAGAACGATTACGCTAAAGAAGCGTCAAGGAGCTGCAACGGAGGGGCGTTGTTCTGTCTTTAAAGGATGGCCAACCAATTCCTTTGCATAAGAAAAGAGCAGATCCATTATGAAAAGACCGGAGCGAGAAATAGATTTGCACGCCAGCGGCGCCCAGACGGTCGATGGGCACAAATGCATGCTACATAGATGGAGCTTGCAGACGATAATGCGCAAATCCACCAAGTGGCGTCAAGAGAAAAACAACTAGCAAGTGCTTTCACGAGACTTCGCGGCCCGTCGGCGGCACACGACAGCAACTGCACCCCCATGCCCACAGGCTGACATTAACGCGGATGACAAATAATCGTCTCACAAAACAGCTGCCGCTTTTGTTAAAAAATCTTCATTGCATGGCAGTGCCACTCAAAAGCTAAACACACAACTGGATATGCCCCAAAGCACAAGTTGCTTTCCGGTGTGATCACGGTGGTCTCGTAGTTGAACCGCTCCTGTACTTTATGCAGAGTCTATCCAAACTAGCAATAGGCATGCCAAATGAAAAGAACGGGCCAAGACTTCTTCAAGGACCACGGAGAGTTCCGGCTTTAAATGACGGCGGAGACGCAGCAAACGAATGTGAATTGACAAGCAGTGAAGCGTAAACCACTCTCTAAGCATATGTCACTACCTGCACTCAATTGTCTTCCAGGATTACTGATACCGGAGCAGGCGCAGGGTGAAGTCCTCGTACCCAGCTAGTGAGTAAACAGAACAACTTGCACTGCATGAATACCACAGCAACAACAGCTGACACATACCTCGATTCGCGTGCCGGATAACTTCTGCGGCTCTGTCCTGTTATTTCAGCAACTGGCCCCTTATCCTATCATGTCAAAACTGTGGGTGCAAACGCACCTCCTGGGGCCGCAAAGACAAGGAGGGCAATTTAGCAACGCGGCTCGTCCTCATGCCACCCGTGGGCGTCCACAAGCCAGCCTTTGTTGCCATACAGCAAGCCATGTACTGGCTACAAGACAAGGACAGCAGAACACAAGGCTGTACTAATCCGAAGATGAACCAGCCCTATCTATAGCTAATGTGTTTCTGGCTAACTAAAAGGAGGTACACACGAACGACGCAAAGTAAAATAACCAAGACATGCTACTATTCCTGCAACGATAATAGCCTAACTAAATGAAATTTATATGTGAATAAGAAGGTAACAAGTTTCTTGCGCCCATGAGCGCTGGTATTCTGGTATGTAAGCGCTAAGATACGCGAAAAGCCACTTCAATGTTGCTTCCCGCAAAGAACCACAACAGTAAGCAGGCGCCAACATGCACGGGCCACTCACCGACCATTTCGATGGCTTTAGTGCGTCGTGAATGCAAATAAACTCGTTTGCTGACTGCAGCTCAAATCCAAGCAAGCGTCATGAAAGGAAAAAGGAATTCAGCGGGTCCAGCTTGCACTTCGCAACGCGAAAAGGCACTCTCTGTTACAGGCTCGAATCTAACAGCTGGTCTCAATACGCTGCCAAAAAGCAACAAACTGCCGTAGGCACATCCCTAGTATTCAAAGCATACTGGAAATCTCCACGGCAGTTGCACAAATGGCCGCACCACCTGTCGGCTTTCTCATTAAAGCAGTACGCCGATGAATGGGCTGACAAACCCACAAACTCCTTACTTCACCAAACTTCCACGCCAGGAAAAGCCTAACAATACCGATGTTCTGCCGCCGTCCCCTGCAATTATTTTTGCAAGATATGGCATTTAATAGAAAGCCTAATATGCTGATGCTACTGCATGCTGAGTTTCCTTATGGACTGAACCTGAAATGTCGGCATCAACCCCCAGTATGGCGTGACAACCCCTTCAAGCTGCTGGTGTTTCTGGCAATGTTGTTGTGACCCCTTTGTTGGATCCGCCCATTGGGAAGCTCCGTAAACGGCCTTATTTCCCCACATTTGAGGGAATTGGATGGTACTTTGTTAGTCGTTGAGACTTTAGTGGACGTGTCAGTATAACACCGTCGGGTTCGAGACAAAGTCTGTAGATTGGTAATGCTTTCAACTTGCTAGTTTGGTAAAACGTGTAAAAGATTAAAACAAAATGAAAAGCTATTTGCTCAAATTTCATAAGGATGCCTTTCCCTAGAGATCACCGCAACTTGTAGCTTGTAGAAATCCATCCGAATCTGCACGCCAAAGTGCTAGTATCGTATCGGGTGATAGTTGAGGGTGCCACCCCCTTTCGCAAGCTTCCTGGCACGTCATAGCCCTCCGTTTTCTCATGGCGTTATATTTAAATAATGCAACTTCCGAGTTCCCCAAAGCAGCACCTGCAGAAGCTGCTGTAAGGCTTTAAACGCGCCTAAATCACGAGGAGTTTGCCGCTGCAGCAGCAGCAGCCGCAGTAGAGGATGGGCGTTTATCGCTGGGGAGCCCCAAGCTTTTCCTTGTTTTAATATGCTATGATTCCTCCAAAGAAGCAAGTTGCACGTGTTGAGGGCAACACAGTTTGTACAATACTGCCACCACACAATCCAACTCCACACTTGCAGAATATCCAAGCCCAAGAAGGCGGACTGTTGAGGCTTCCTGTTTTGGACAAAATCCAAATTCGTGCGGTGTTGTGGCGGGGAGCTATCCTATGCTTTTGGGATGCCGAAGCACCCGAAGAAACGGCAGCTAAAGCTCTCACAACCAGCAAAACGCCGGAAAGTATCATTTAATGGATTTGTTAATGTTTGCACTGAATGGTAACCAGGGAAATCCCATAAAAGTAGACGCGTTCTAAAAACCGGAGTGCCTTCGGTCTTTTTGCCCATCGCTGGAAAGGGCTTCGAAGGGGGGAAGGCGATTTGTCACAATGCCGGAGAGAAGAGTGTCGTTCCATCCATTCCCCGACTCATTAAAGCACAGACAGGAAAAACAAAGAAGCTGCGCATGCAACGCAACTACAGCAACAGCCAAACGCTAATGGCTGTGCTGTTGCCGCTCTTCTTGCAAATTTTTGCTGCCTTGTGTTGAAATCCCGAGCTGAAATTTCCAGTAAACCAACATTCTAATTAAAGCAAGGAACATACATTGATACACAATGCACACATGTAGAATAAAAACGTGTCATTTGCATTCCTTTTGGCACCTCGCAAACAACAAGTATGCACGTTCCGCTGGGGTGTTTGATGTGAGAAGAAGCTAAATCTGCATTGGGAGACGCCCAGAACTCAGTGCGACCCCAAAAGCATGGAAGCCAGGCTGAGAAAAGACTGCCTCCTTTTCAGCCATGTTGTGTTGGCGCTTCACAAAATGTCAAATAAAACACCACCTGCTGCTGCTTGCTGCTTCGGCCTCATTCAAATTTTCAGGAACTCAATGATGTATCCTAGCATTATGTGGTCACTGGCTACGTTGTACACCTGCGTCCCCTTGAGTATAGAAGCAAAAGTTTTGGGTAGTAAGGTCGACGGTGCTGTTTTGTCTAAATGTTGTTTAATAATCAGACTGCTGGCTGAATGGAGGCGCACCGCCGCCCTGTCCAGATAGCCAGCACCCCGGTCAGACTTAAATACTTTGGGATGGAGGCACTGACTTTTAAGCACGCTGAATGGAGAGTAACCCTGAGGGAGCAACAAAACATTGAAGGGCAAACTGTTGCTGCTTCACAAAAGAAACTGGGAATGAATCCGCTACGAGTGCTGTATTGCTGCAACAACAAGTTGTCTGCCCTATGCCTCCGCAAAAGGAGGAAAGAAAAGGGTTCTTCGCAGAGCAAACAGGTTACCGGTTGAGGCTTCTCTTTGGGATACGGACAGCCGCTCTTCCATTTGTACGAAATTCCAGGATTGTAGCACTTGCTTATTATACTAAAGCCTCGTTCCTTTAGCGCCGCAGGGAGCGTCTTGGGGGCTCCCTGAACTTGCACCATCCTCCCCAGTCTGTCAGCAGCCCAGAACAAAGGATCATACTTTTCAACTTTTTCCATATGTTGTGTCAGCGCCTGTGTTACCAAGTCAGTCATCTTCAAGTTGGAAGCTGAGCACAACGACACATGAGATAGGTAATTGGCTCGACGAGACCAACTCTAAGTATAGTTCCTCATTTCGGTCACACATGCTAACTTTCAACCAAAAGGGAAAGGAAGCTCACCCGTCGTGGAAGGTAAGACGGTATTTCTGGGGAAATCAGGGTAGATGGTACGGTCAGCTTGAAGTATCTCGTATAGGCTTGTCAATGCCTCTTTGTGGAAGTGCTCGTTCCAGTCTGCTGCCATGATGAGCCCTAAGTCGAAAGAGTCCAGTCCTGCAAAGAGTTATAGACAATACAGCAGCAAAAGCAATCCCGGGCAGATCTGCGTTTGCTGTTCGGTGTGGATGAAGCAAAGCAACGCATACAGGCTGTTCCTTCGGCTGTACGCATGCTACTTGTTCATCCTGTGACGTAGAAAGTTACCTAGTAAATATTTTCCGCATTTTTTTATAAAGAAAGGAAACAATTCCTCCAACTGCTTGGCATCCCAGCCCTTGAGATGTGCCCCCATAATAGCAAGCTTGCCCATTCCAGGAATGGACAAAGCTTTTCCGATGAAGCCCTTCTCCCTCTTTAAAATGGCATGACCGGCCGCGCAGACCTCGGATGGTGTGTGGGTCGTCCGCATCACAACTACGATGCTCTGTGTGCTAGGATGCAAGAACTGCTTGGCTTGCGTGCCTATAACATTATTAAGGTAAGTGATGGTGGCTTCTCCCCAGTTGGGATTGCTACTCAAGATGTTTAACACATATTGCACATTGCTAAGAAACATGGCTTGTCTGTCCGGGCTTAGTTTCAGGTTTTCTTGAAGTAGAATTACTACCCCGTCAACGTCATCCGCACTGAAGCCATTTTCTTGGTCTAGAAATACGGCCAAAAGTGGCAAGGTTTGGGGTTTAAGATTCAAAGAATTCCTGAGAAAGACACCAGGGGGTTTAAGCAGAAAACATATTCATAAAAAGTACATATGCATATGCAGGCTTGAGCATCCTGAGCTCGGCAAGAGAATAAAGGCATAACAGGCAGTGTTTGTTCACCATTGAATCAATCCCAGCCGAAATGTCTTGGGGCTTTTTTGCAGAAGCTGATCACGAAGGTTTTGCATCGTTAGATTGTGGTCAGTAACAAACGATTGATAGTCCTTTAGGATTTCTTGTATATTATTGAGGCAGGGGGCCCTACGCAGATTGAACCGCTTCATTGCTTCACTTGGGCTGTATATTTCTGCCATAGGAATGCCTCCACATTTCTGCTTAGGTATGGCATTTACTGAGCCAATATGAAAAATCTCCTGATGACTGGCGGCCACCAATATCTCTTCTTTTGTGGGTCTCGTTTTCAGGAACTCCTCCACTGCAACACCACAACAGCCAGCAGGAGATGAACACGATGCTTTTAAGTGCATGCTAGCTGGCAGATTTGCTATGCATCGTAAGGGGAAAACACCTACTCCTAGTTCCATCATCCTTCTCCGTTTTTTTTTCCGTAGCTTGCTGGACAGATCGCAAAAACATAAGCTAAACTTGCAAGTTTCCTACGGCTTAGGGACATTCACAGTCCTACAAAAGGAAAAGTGGTGGGTGGCCTGAGCGCAGGCACGACGGCCTTTCTAATGGCTCTAGGGGAGGCCTTGTAAATCGCAGGCAGGGCTTACTTCTGCAAAGAACAAGAGAAAAATGCCGCAGCAATGAAAGACGTAATGTGGACAGGCAATTCACGGGTACAGAGGCCTATCGCCAAGTTAGTGTAAGGAAGGAAAACCTGAACAAGCGAGTACGGGGTTATATGTTCTTCTTACGTTCTCTCGCCGCGTCAGATAGCCTGCGGACCGCAACAATGCACAAATCCTAAAGCTAATACTGGAAATCAGGCCCTAGGAGAGACAAGGAGGGTTGAGGCAGACGTACCCACTAGGCGCTGAAGTGGTCCTACGCAAAAGAGAGCGAGAAGGAGTCTTTATGTCCTCCGTCGTGAAGTTTCCAGCGTGCCCAAGGAACAGCCTAACACGAAGAGCATTTCCAGTCAAGGCACGGAGCCCCGTACGGCTTCGTTCTTCCAGTGCAAAACTAGACAGCAAAAAACCATTCAAAAAAATGCAAAGAATGGATCTGGAAATGCCCCTTAACCCCAAGGAGAAAGACAGACCGATGGACCCCATGGTGGTTAAGAAAATAAAAATGCCTTCCGATTGTACAGTTGTCTGTATTTTAAACAAAATTTCAATTCAGTCCAAATTCATTAATCCTACAATGCCTACAAAACAGACAGCGTCTTCATAAGTGGCTGCAGATGACTCGAGCCAGCGTGCATCTCCATCAACTGTCGGATATAGTAGGCCCATTCGCTGGTAAGCCCTGTCCTCGGTCAAAAGATTGAAATTCGTCTCTATTTTTTTATATTTATTTAGACAAAATTTACACGTTTATTTGGCCTTCCTTTTTCTTTTCCCCTTTCAACGCTGGAGTCGGTCGGCTGCGCAACTCGTTGTCCATTATGAAGAGCCCGAGGCTTTTCTTCCCTTAAAAATTGCTTTACTGCCAGCTTTGTAGATATTTTTTTGTGTCAATTTTTAATGCGTAATTATTTTCTTGAAGTCAAGTAAAAGAATGACTGAAGACACACTCCCTGTGCCCGTGCTTCTTATTCCCCTCTTGGTAATAATTGCTTTCAGCTATCTCCACAATGCATGTGCTAGAAGGGGCTTATTAGGGCCCCAAATGCCTCTTTGTGAGCGGGCACCTAGTGCAGAGAAGCCCTTGGCAAGGGGGTCTCAGAAAATAAATAGGGTATAAACGCGCAAAGCGGACTGGCCTTCACAACACACATCCCTCTCTTCACATCCCACCAACACAAATAAAAAAAGCGATTTTGTGCATAAAAAACCGCTCATCTCTAGACCGGGAGCAGTAGCTGCTGCAGCAGATCTTTGCTGCAGAAGAGAGGAAAAGTGCGATGGCAGCTACAACGATTCCTCTTGCTGGTTGGCTTGGCTTGGCTTGGCTACGCCGCCGAGCCCCGCAAATTCTCAGACTCACTGAGGGTTTGAGAAAACAGTAAGATGCAAAGGTGATTCCAAGGCAGGCCGCTACAGGGTGAGTGGCAGCAGCAACAGCAGCGGCTGCTGTTGCTGCTCCTACGCATCAGGTGCAACGCGAGGCGAGCTTAAGGCGTACAGACACCTCCACCCCTCGGTGCTCTAAAAGAAGACAGCAACATGCGCCGTAGCTCACAGCTGCGCTAGCTGCCCTAGACGAAGTAGCTGCTGCATGTGGTGTACTCGGAAAAGAAGAGTTAAAAGCGACATCTTTTGGGTTTTGCTCTTTCCATTGTTTCTAGAGAAATCTCCTTTCTAAAGCCTCGTCCTGAGGCCATCAAAGCCGAGCTGATAAACTCAACGGCGACTTCTTTTGTCTCCTTCTGTAACGCGGGGGAGGCCTGCACTGGGAAACATTTCTCGTCAACCGCGTAGCTTTGCAATGCCCGCAACAACTTTCGGTTTTTCCCATCTGCAAAGACAAGCAGACGCAGGCAACAACAGATTAGGAGACAGATGAAGAAACAGACACAGACAGACACATTGTCAAGGAGACAGACACACGGAGACAGAGAGAGGGAGACTGAAAGAGAGAGACATATAGAAAGAGGAAGGCAGAAAGTGAGATAGAAATGTAAGATAAAATCAAGTGGAACGCATGAGATTTTGCAGGAAAGGAGACAGCAGCGGCACTGAGAGACGCAGTGTCCCCCAAGGAGACAGACAAAGCCTTGCCTTTCCAGAAGAATTGCTTTTTGTCTCCGCCTCCGTTTCCCTCTTTCTCCTTAGCAGCTTCTCTCTGAAGCTCTGCAGGGCTGGCCTCGGCCTCAGGGGTTTCTGTGGCGGCTGAGACGCAGCAGCAATCCTCGAGCTGTGGGATGGCGAATTGGCCCTTGAGGATTGGCTTTTTCTGCTTCTTCGCCTTGGCCTTCTCAGGCTTGTCTCCCTTTTTCCTTTCAGCCTGCCCTGAGGCAGAGGCTCCCTTTTGAGGGTCCCTCTGAAGGCGTCCCCTGCGCTTCTTCTCAGCCTTCACTGCAGCACTAGCACTCGTGGGAGCCCCCTTGGGGGCCCTCTTGGAGACCCCCTTAAGAAGGATTTCTCTGACCTTCGGCTTTGTCATAGTTAAGAAAAAAGGGCACGGAGCAGAAGGAGTGCTCTCTGCTTTCCGGAGTTGCTGCTCCTTGTTTGCCCAGGTGAAAATAGACTTTAAGGGGAAGTATGGCAGAGGACACAGCGAAGAAATTGGGCAGCAAACCTGCAAAAGATAAGGCTGTTTTGTCGTTGTTGTTGCAACACAAAGGACAGGAAAGAAGAAAAATATTAACCAGGAAGCGAATGGGGGTTCTGGGGCCCTCAGTGTGGGACCGACAGACCAGAGGCCCCTCTTGAATTCCAGCATGTTACTACGTTTGCATGTTTGCTTTAAACTGCGAGGCGTTTTTTGCCTGGAGAATGAAATTGACGGCATAAAATCTGTCTCCTTGTGATGCTCTCCTGCTGGTGCTGCTTGCGGCCTTTTGCTTGAACCCTGTGCAGCCTGCTTATAAAGGGGGTGTTGTTTACTATCTCACGTATTTTTTCTTTGTGTCTTCTGATTTTTAATTGCCTAAAATAACGCTATAAGTGATCTTTGAAATAAAGGGTTGGTACATGTGGTGGGTTAGGGGCAGCACTGGTAGAACCTCACAGCATTTCGATGAGTAGGCCTCAACCTTGCCATTCATAACTTAAGCAGCATTTGCCCAGCCTGATCTTCCTCCCTATTAGCAAGCATTTTTTTAGTTCTTCCTGCAGCGTCTCTACTCCTTAAGCCACAGCACATAGCTTTCATCCTGCTGGGTCGAGGGCCCGCATCGGAGGATAAAGTACTTGTGAATGGGTTTGCTGCACAACCCGCCAGAGCAGCTGCTCTTTAAGCAGTGCGTTGGCGTTGAGCGGCGCTTTTCACAAAATAGCGTTTGCACTTTGGAATTTCACAATTCCTTTCTCTCCGATTCGTTAGGCCACCGCCAACTAGCCATAGCTAGCCATAGCTAACATTTGGTAGGGGCAAGTGCCCGAGCATCGCCATCCACCAAGAACCGTAGTAGTAGACCGAGGCAGGGCGCGTGTGAGGCGAAGGGACCTGGCAATGTGTGTGATGAGAGACCTCAGCCCGCAAGTCGTAAGGAGCAGTAGACACTCCATGAGCTCCTGTGTGCCTCTCTGAAGGGAATACATGCGTCAAAAGCGCAGCCTGGCTGCTATTTGCATGCAAACCCACTTTCTGAGAAGCTGCTGAGCTGCTGCTGGCAATCTGCTGAGCGGTTAGTGGTCCTCAGTTACGAGCCAAGAAAAGTGTTTTCTCTCTGGGATCAATTGGATCCTCGAGTGGCTTCTGAGTGCTGCGCAGGAGCAAAAAGACATTGCAAAGACAAAGACACTGCAGAGACGTTGCAGAGGCAGAGGCACTGGAGAGACACTACAGTCGCAAGAGCACACATCCCATTAGCGAGTTGCAGCATAAGGAAAGGGTTTTTGCTGCTGTTGCCGTGTGGCCGCCTTTGGTGTTCCTCGCTGCTTTCTTTCGGGTGTTGCTGACCTCTGAAGGGACCTGCTGGCTGTGGTGAAGGCGCGTTGCTCATGGCGGCCTCTGGCAGCATTTTTAGCCTTTCTTCTGCATGCATCTCTGTCCTGAAAACAGCTGCAGCAGTAAGCGACAAAAGGGCCACAACAACGTAGAGTGCATTAGCTGATAAACGTCCTTCACTCAACCCTTGCAGCAACTGCCTTAGGGAGAGAGAGGCTTCTGAATTTAGCCCCAAAACACACAATTGCAGCAACAGAACTAAAAAATATATATGATAAACATATCCAATAAACAGATTCAATAGCCCTTGCCGGCAACCATACCCAATATACATTGTCCACAAACATACCCAAGTGACATTGTCAAACATACCCAATATACATTGTCAACAAACATACCCAAAGCAAAAAGACGGATGCATGTTTGTCTAAGTTGGTCGCACGGATAATTCTGCACTGTTGCTGCCAGGCAGGCAGTGTCGCACGTTCTGTTTCTGCCTACTTTACCGTTTGCTGGAAAACTTTGAAGATGGAAAAAGATTATTTTTAAAGGTTGTATTTGCTGATTGTAGGCTGCAGACGCACGAAATGCGGCGCCTCAGCAACCCAACTGTCTGCTGTGAGCCACTAGCTACGGATAGATGTAGCACTGCGAGCTAGCCAGAGCTAGCTAGCTGTGGCTAGCCTCAGGCTGAAGGCAAGCTCACAGAGAGACACCAACGTTCAACATTAGGGCGGCTACAAGTGTGATAACATCGCATGAACACGCAACATTCAGACAAGAAAAAGCTTCGTCTTTAAAAAGAAAGGGAGACAGTGGCAGCTGCAGCAAACAGCCTGAAGGTTGGGAGAGGCTGAAGGTTGCAGCTGCGGCTGGCCGAGGAGGACACAGAAGCATCTGGGATGGCCAGCCATCCTGCGAAGGCCCTAAGGCCCGACCCCTTTGGGGTTCCCTCTTGCCATCAGTAACACAAGCAGCAACAGCAGAAATACAAACAGCAGCTGTAGCAGCAGCAGCAATCGATTTAGTAGGGCTACAGCCAAAAGGGTTAGTTGACTGCTGCTGCAGCGCAGCTCTGTGCAAAAGCAGAGAGCCCCTATTGATCAGACACCATTAGGGGCTGTTGCTGCAGCTGTCTCCTGCTGCAGCAACTGTCTCCTTCTGTAGCAACAGTCTTCTGCTGCAGCAACTGTCTCCTGCTGTAACAACAGTCTTCTGCTGCAGCAACTGTCTCCTGCTGGAGTAGCGTCAACTGAGTCGATTGTTAGCCTCAGAGCAGGAGGCGGTGCGTTCCTTGAGAAGCAAGTGCCTCCTGCTGCAGCATCTGCTGCTGCAGCAGCAGCAGCGAATGGGTTGTGTGCATAATTCCTAAACTGCAAAGACCTCCTGCAACAGCCTCTGCACCAAGACAGAGCATCCCCTCGAGGCCGCCAGCACGGGGTGTCTATACACTCGAAGGCAGTGGAGACACTCGCGCATCGCTGCAGCAGCAGGAGACAGAGAAGAGACACACACATCATGCACCCGCCAGCAGCAGCATCAGCAGGGAAGAGACAGCATGAGACAGAAGAAGCAGTGAGTGCTTACTAGCAGCAGCCTCTCGCAGCACATCGGCAAGTGCAGAGAAGCGGGGATCGCTTAAAAGCGTCTCCTGCTGCAGACATGCCAAGGCCTACAGGCGCAACAAGGAAACACCCGAATAATTATGGGATGCACATGAGAGAGACATCTGGATAACCCCGCTACTGCTGCAGCACTTGTCGCACGCAGCAGCAGCTGTCTCCGGTAATAGGAGAAGGCGCTTACGAGTTCTCTGCTGAGCCTCACAGCAACCCCAGCGCCAACTACACCATACCCTGCAGCAGCAGCAGCAGCAACAACAACAACAACAACCGCTCTGTGTGCAATGTAAATACTTGGGCTGCAGCACTCGTCTCTTGCTGCAGCAGCAGAAGCTGTTTCTTGCTGCAGCAGCAACAGAAGTTGTCTTTTGCTGCAGCAGCATGTCGGAGACGCACCTCTGCCGAGGGCGCTTAAGACGCAGAGCCACCCTGTGAGACTTTCTGCTGCAGTTGCTGCCTGAGCAACAGCGGCGGCAACGGCACTCTGCGGGGATCGCATGTCAAGCAGCACTTGTTGCAGTGCTGCAGACTCTGCAGCTGCTGCAGCTCGCCATTGACTCCCAAACAGACCATTGGTCACGCCTGCAGCACCTGGCGCTGCTGCTGCTGCTGCGTCCACCCACTGCTTGCTGCTGCTGTCCTGAGCACACCCAGGCCACACACACAACACAAGCGCATCTTCCGAAGCAGCAGCAGCAGCAGCAGCACATGCAGCAGCAGCAGCAACAGTTCACCAGCTCTTGGGGCCTCTGAGAGAAAACCGAGAAGACATTCGGCAGCAACCGCAGCAGCGCGCACTGCAACTGCAGCTGCTGCAGCACTAGAGACGCCAGGGCCTCAAAAACCTTCGGCGCAGCAGTAGCAGCACATGCAGCAGCAACAGCAGTACATGCAGCAGCAGCAGCAGCAGAACATGCAGCAGCAGAACATGCAGCAGCAGCAAGGATAGCATCAGTAGTAACACCAGAAGCAGCATACCGGCAGGTCGTCTTGCTGCTGCTGCAGCAGCAACGCTGACAAGTCTAAACCTCTCAGTTGGGCAAGTGTCTCTGGAAGAGAAAATGTCTCTTGCTGAAAACAAAAAAGAAGACAGCTAGCCGTTTCTGAAAACCTAAAAAGAAACTATTATCTTGCTGCCTAGCTGCTGCTGCAGCCAGCAAGCCATGTAGGTAGCTAGCTGCACAGACACCCGAGAGGGAGAGACAGTAGCCAATCGACGTGCCTTGCTACTCGCCCAAATGCTGCTGCTGCTGCTGCTGCCTGCTTGCTTGAGAACAGGAGACAGCTGCTGTTGCTGCACGTAGCGGCTGCTGCCTTCATCAACTGCGAGCCGCAGAGAGGAGACACTTTGTCGCAACCCCAGCAGCGCCAGACTCTGCAGCAGCAAACACAACCGCAGGAGACTGCTGCTGCTGCACGTACACTTGGGGCCACCTTGGGAGCAGAAGGAAAGCAGCAGCAGGCAGAGAGAAAAGCAAAGAGACAGACAGAAACAGAGGAAACAGATAAGAAGAGAGAGACAGAGAGACACAGAAACAAAGAGAGACAGATAGCCAAAAACAGAAAGACAGACACAGAAAGAGACAAACAAAAAGAGACAGACAGTGACAAAAAGAAACAGAGACCGAGAGAGACAGAAGTAGACAGAAAAAGACAAAAAAGACAGAGAGAGACAGGCCTTAACAAAATAAGCACTTCAGGGAGACGGTGCTTGCCCTACTGTAACATCTGCAGGCACCAACGACCAGCTCGCAGGCTCCAATTGAAGCAACGCTGCTGCTGCACCTGCAGCCTGTAACAGCAAAAAGGCAACACTCCAAAACCCACCCTTAACAACACGCCAACCACGCACATCAGCAGTAGCAGCACGAGAAGCAGCAGCGGCAGCAGCGCAAAAAGCAGCAGCAGCAGCAACAGCAAGACAAGCAGCAGCAGCAACAGCAACAAGAGAAGCAGCAGCAGCAGCAGGCATACGTCTCGAGAAGGGCGGCTGTGTGTCTCTGCTGAGTGTCGCTGCTGCAGCAGAGACAGCAGCCACAGCAGCGCCAGAAAAGATAGCCAGAAGGCACTGCAGAAGCAGCAGCAAACACACAACAAAATCTGAACCCTAAACCCTAAACCCTAAACCCTAACCGTAAACTCCAAACCCCAAACCCCAAACCCCAAACCCTAAAACCCTAAAACCCTAGAACCCTAAATCTTAAAACCCTGAGCCCTAAACCCTAAACCCTACTGCTCACGTCTGCCTCGCTGCAGTGCTTGTGATTGGTACTGCTTCTGCTCCAGCAGAGGGTTGCAGCAGCAGCAGTTGCTGCAGCCGCTGCTGCAGGGCGTGCAGCACAGCAGCAACAGGAGCAGCAGCAAGGGCCCTTGCTTGCTGCTGGCTGAATACGGCATCTAGCTGCAGCAGTAGCTGCTGCCCAAGGACTGCTGCTGCTGCTGACAGCAGCAGCAGCAGCCACGCCGCTGCAGCAACTGCTGCAGAGACAAGCAATTCCACAAGCCCCTAAAGCACAGCAGCAGCAGCAGCAACAACATCAAATACACTTGAAAGACAGGAGGACGACCAAAGGAAACAGCAGCAGCAGCAGCAGCAGCAGCAACAGCTCACCGATGCGACTTGCAGAGACAGCAGAGGCGGAGGAAAAGGACGGGAAAGCAGCAGCAAGTGCTGCTTCCTAGCATCATATTTGTAGGTGCAGCAAAAGCTGCGCGTACACCCCAACAGCAGCACAGAGGCCTCGCCGCTGCTGTTGCGGAGGCCCTCGTACTCAACCGCAGCAACAGCAACAGCAGCAACAACAGCAACCCAACATAGCCCAGGGGTTCGGTCTGCATGTGAGCCTACGCGTGGCTGCAGGCAAACAGCAGAGCATTCAACGGTAGAGACACTCCACATGCTTCTGCTGCTGCTGCTGCTGCTGTTGCTGCTGTTACTGCTGCAAACCAGCCACAGAGCAACAGCTGCGGCAATGGGTCGAAGGGAAGACGCAGCCGCGGCAGCACAAACACTGTACATACACCCCAAACGCTGCTGCTGCTGCCGCTGCTGCTGGGCTTGGGGTAGACGGAAGCTGGAGACAACTGCTGCTGTTGCTGCTGCTGCTGCTGCAGCGGCTCCAAATAAACAGCAGCAGCTGCTGCAGCGCAGCGCATGCAACCAAGAAAAAAAGACACAAGGAACAAGAAAACAGTAAGAGTCGGAGACAGAGACAAAGAGGAGACAGAGAGAGGCAGAGAGACAGCAAAGCCAGCAGCAAAGACGAATAGACCCACTTCGAAGGGTTGCGCTGCGAAAGACTAAAGAGAAAAACAGAAAGAAAACTGAGAGTGCTGCCTCACGGCTCCGCGAGTCTGAGGTGTACAGACATCCCACACACAAACCCAAAACCCTAAACCCATAGGCCTCTTTAGGGAGCAAGGGGGGCCCTCAGCGCCGCTGCCTAAGGCGTAGCAGGCTGGCTGCTGTTGAGGGTTTAGGGCTTAGGTTCTATTGTTCTTACGCATGCAAATGGCCACCGCATAGAAGGATACGGCTGCGAGGGTCGGGGGGCCGCACCAGCGGATATGTGGGGATGTAGCTGCCATTTCTAAGGTTTGGGGTTTGGGGTTTAAAGCTTAGGGTTTAGGCCTCGGTTTCCTATCGTGGAGGAAGGAGGCCTCAGTGGGCCCCAAAGCAGCAACGCCTCATGTGTTGGGGTTTCAGGTTTAGGGTTTAGGGTTTAGGGTTTAGGGTTTAAGGTATAAGGGCAGGGGCACGAGGGAGGAGATGAGTGTGTTTCTAAGGAGGGTTTAGGGTTTGGGATTTGCAGGTAAGTGCCGCCAAAATACGCCATCTGTAATGTTTTTAGTCATGTGTCTTTTAATTAGGGTTTAGGGTTTAGGGTTTAGAGTTTAGTGTTTACGGGTCTGCTGCATGCAGCCCGCATGCAGCAAGTTATGGTTTGTGTGCGTTGCATCTTTCTGACGTTTTCAATGGAATTTCAGCTGTCTTTTGAATATACGAAAGGCGATTTGCACCTGCTGGCCTCTGCTGTCTTTTAAAGACAATTTTCATTCAGAGAGCTCCCAGACTTCAAGGGCCTCTCGCAGCCTTCGGCGCAAACATCTCTCTTTCTCAGCCTGCAACACATAAAGAACAAACTATCAAGTTCTGGTTTTGCTTTTTGTCGGGCTCTAAATCCTAAATCTTAAACACCAAGCCCTAAGCAATTTCCCGAGACACCAAAATGCCAACTCTGGACAGCCACTCAACCCCCAAAACGCGGCTGCCAGCACGTTTAGGGTTAAGAGTTTAAGGTTTACACTAGCAAAGACTGCATACAGCAGGAGGTCTCGCCCGGAAGAATGGATGGGAGCAGCAGCAGCGGAGGATTGGCAGAGGGGCCCCCAGCAGCCGGGTGCCCCCCTGTTGCTGCTGCTGCTCCCGACAGACCGTACAGTCTCCCAAGATGCTTCTTTGCTGCTGCTGTCTGCCTGATGCTGCTGAGGTGCAGCAGCGGCAGCGCCACCAAAGCTGCCATCCTGCAGCAGCAGCAGCAGCAGCAGCAGCAGCTGATTTGTGGGTTTAGGATATCCCCCTTTGCTGCTACTACTGCTGCTGTTGTGTTGACTGCGCTCTACATTCTTGCAGTATATCTACCCCAATGCTGCTGCATCCTCTGGAGGCTGCTGCCGCCCTGCAGAAGCAGCAGCAGCAGCAGCGGCAGTAGCAGCAGCAGCAGCAGAAGCAAGCGTGATGAGAGAGAAGACAGCAGCAGTTGCTGTTGCAGTTGGCGTTTGCCGTTGCTGCAGATGCTGGCAGGGCTCTTGCAGGAGGACCCTGAGGCCCCTCGTGTGGTTCTGCTGCGTTGTCTGTCTCTTTTTTGTCTTTGTCTCCTCTCAGTGGGTCTTCTCCATCTTCTGCTGCCGCCAATCCACTGCTCAGCAGCAGCAGCAGCAGTAGCAGCAGCAGCAGCAGCAAGGCCTGCAGCAGCATCATCCGAGCGCTTCAAATGTCTGTTGCTGCTGCTGGGTTTTCCTGTGTCTCTCGAGGCCGCCTCTGCTGCTGCTGCTGTTGCTGCGGTGCAGTCGCTGCGGCTGCTGCTGCTGCTGTACGGATTGTCTCTCTGTGTCTCAGCAGGAAGCTTCTCCTTCACCTCTGCCCTAAAGAGACGCACAGCAGCAGCAGCAGTTGACAGCAGCACGAGGTATGTAGCAGCAAGAATCAAGTGTCTTCTTGTTGCACCCGTACTAGAGGAGACAGTTTTTCGAGGGCTGCTGCTGCTGCTGTTTGCCGCTGCTGGCTGCAGCAGCAGCGCATGCGTTGCAGCATCTGCGGCTCTCTTTGCCTTCCCTCACTGTCACCCCACCCTACTTGCTGCAGCAGCAGCAGCAGCAGCAAGATCTCCTGCTGCTAAGGGAACAGGAGAAAACGGGGTCACCCCGTCCCACAAGCTCCAACCACAGCCAATATACATCGAAGCTGGACAGCAGCAGCAGCAGCAGCAGCAGCAGGAGCAGAGCGTGGCTCGCTTCAGCGCGCCAGGAGATAGAGAGGCAGAAGCAGCAGTTCTACTGCAGCAGTTGCTGGCAGCAAACAACTGGCCAGTAGAAGCAGCAGCAAGCCGCTCTTTGCTGCATCAGCTGCTGCAGCAGGTGCTGCAGCAGCACTCGGTGCAGTTGGTGTATACGTTTGCGTTTGGGGTGGTTGCGATGTACGTACATCTAAATAGCCGCATGCTGCTGCCTTTGGCGGCAGAGGGGCAGCAGCAGCAGCAGGATGTGCTGCTGCTGCTGCATGCGCCAAATATTTTCTGTTCAATTGGCTTGCATAGCGTGTGCAATTGGGGAGGCCTGCCCCTAGGTCCTTCGCTGCGGAGACGCCCCGCTGCCTCGAAAGCCCTGCTGGCTGCTCTTCAGGCCTTGGCTGTTCTTGCTGCAGTGGGGGAAATTCAAAGACATGACTACTGACTAACAGACGATATTACTGTCTCCTCGTAGGGAAGCAGACTGAGACAGAGAGAGACAGAGGCAGAGACCGTGATAGAAATACAGAGACACTGAGGCACAGAGACAGAGAGAAAAAGAGACAGCCTCAAAGAAAAGGAGCAAGAGTCAAGCAGCAGCTTGCATGCGCGGTCGCCTAGGCAGCTGCTCACGAGCGAAGCAACTCGGGCTGCCTCTGAGAACTGCGTCTTTCTTTTACCAGAAAGCAAATCTAAGCAGAGCAGCTTCTTCCAGCGTGGCCTCAAGTGAAATGTAAACCCAAGTTCAGACTGATATACCGTGCCGCCTAAAGGCTCCGGATTCTTTCCCTGTTCGCATCCCTCCTGCACGTTTCAAGAGGTGTTCGTCGTATGTGGAGAAACTAGCACCCTCAGTGGTTTATTTAGATATGACGTATGCGCTAATCTGCACTGATCTTTAGGAGCCTCTCCACGGACAGAGCATAAGAGCGACGTTCAACCAGATCGTTGCGGCGTGGGCAGTCGTGCTTTGGCGACCCCACACTTAAAAACCCGTACAATTCGATCAGGCATCAGGCATCAAGCCTTTCGCAACATCTCCGGACCATCATGCACCAGCCTCATAGGCGATAGCACGCGCACCCCACGGTGAAACTCGTATTTAACGTGCCAATGCCTTGCGAGGGCAAACGGTAGTCAAGCGGAACGCGGTCATCTGTGCAATACCGTCTATTAATCTATGGGACCGTCTGTACATATACCTCTGCAGCAAAGGTTTGCTGGATTGTATAGGCAGCTCGTGTTTGCTGGACTGTACAGGCAGCTCGTGTTTGCTGCTTTTCGTTTGGGAGGAACGTCTGTACGCATGCATTTGGAAGCCTCGCGAGCCACAGAAAACGCCAGGCACAGCAAACAGCCTTGAAAGACCCTTCGCCTCAACGCTTCTTGCAAGCATGTAAGCAACCCAACCATTTCACCGCCCTCCTTTCGCCAGGGTTGATGCAGGAGAGCTGCTGCTCCCGCTGCTGCTGCTGCGGGATTGCGGTGTATGTGCGCGTGAGTCTGTACAAAGTCGGAGGTACAGCTGTACGGTTTGCTGCTGCCTTTGGCGGGAGAAAGAAGCCGGCCGCTGAAAGAGACCTTCTTTAAAGTTTGGCTTTCTTTTCTGTTCAAGATTGCGGTTGCTGCCTGCGACTTTTCGCAGTGTTATCTCCAGGGCCCTCCGTGCTCCAGCAAGTAACGATCCACTCGGGACTGAGGACCTTCTGCCCCTGCCGCTGCAACGCAACCCAAGCAACAACAACCACACCCACCAGCTGCAGCTGCTGCTGTTTCCTCTAGAGGAGACAGGAGGGAGGCCAGGCATAGCAGCAAACAAAGAAACGCTCTCAAGTTTCCTTTGCTGACTAATCCGGTCCTCAAGAAACACAACAACCCCACCAACTTGCCAGAAAGACAGCAGGCAGTAGCACAGCTAAGTGCAGCAAGAGACACCTGCTGCTGCTTAGCTGGAGACAAACACTAGAGAAAGATAGCAAGACACAAAACGACCGAGAGAGAAACAGAAGGAGATGCAGAAGCAGACACAACGAGACAGAACGACAGGCAGAAATAGAGACAGAGAGAGAGAAAAAAAGGCAGAGATGGAGACAGAGACAGAGCGACAGATAAGAAGACAGAGATGGAGATACAGAGATAGAAACAGAAATAGAGAGAAAGCCAGAGAAAGAGACAAAGACACGGAGAATCAGGGAAAGAAACAGAGACAGAGATAGAGACAGAGAGACAGAGAAAGAGACATAAATAGAGACAGAGATGGAAACAGAGAAAGAAACAAAAATAGAGAGAGAGACAGAAAAAGAGACAAAGACAGAGAAACAGGGAAAGAAACAGAGACAAAGAGACCGAGAAAGAAACAGAAATAGAGACAGAGACAGAGGAAAAGACAGACACACAGAGACACAGGAAAAGAGACAGAGATAAAGATACAGGCAGAGACGGAGAGACAGAGAAAGAGACATAAATAGAGACATAGACAGAAAAAGAGGCAGATACAGAGAAACAAAAAAAAGAGACAGAGATAAAGACAGAGACAGACATAGACAGAGAAAGAGCCATGAATAGAGAAAGAGACAGAGACAGAGAGAGATACAGAAAGAGACACAAATAGAGAAAGAGACAGAGACACAGAGGCAGAGTCGCTTACTCTGCTTTGCTAATTCTGTTGGGGAGACAAGACCCCCGAATTTCGCCTCTTCCAGACGATCAATGTCCGACATCATTTGAACTCGCCGCGACGTTGCCTCATCCATTGCTTGATTCCACACAAGATTTTCAAACTCCATCATGCCTTTGACCACCGACCTGTCGCTGAACAGACAAAGAAAAATATAAACAGAAATAGAGACAGAAACGGGGACAAACATGCACAAAGACAAGGAGACAGAAATATACAAAAAAGAAGGCACAAACCAAGGCAAAAAAGGGGACACTGTCTTTGAGGCACAGAGACAGAGACAGAGACAGATATAGAGACCGAGAAACAGAAACCAAGATGGAGGGGCAGAAACAGAGACGGAGACATAGTTCACGAGACAGAGTTCACGAGACAGAGATAGAAACCATATATGCATGTTTCTAGAGAGAGACTTTAAGGAGCTTGACTCCAAAACTCCCCAGCTTTCACCAACACCAGAAGGCAAAGGCTGCCGAAAAGGAAAACTGCAGAGAAACTCAAAGCGGGCAACTGGTGAGGAGCAGCGAGGCAAGGAGACACCTTCGCTGCGCCTAAACTCCACTTCTCCCTCTCTATGTTGAAGCAGCAACAGCAGTAGCAGCAGCAGCAGCAGCAGCAGCAGCAGGGAGCGGCTTACACGTGGTATCCGAATATCACGGGTGCGAGCAAGAGACCTGAGACGACGGCAATGTAAATTCCTTCTCTCATCAGCAGAGGCGTTGCCTTTACAAAGCTGCAGCAACAGCAACAACAGCAGCAACAGCAGCATCAGCAGGAAGCAGAGTATGG
>NPHX01000622.1:6378-26644 GCA_002271815.1 Eimeria falciformis
ATAGGATTTATCGCACCCCTCCATCCCCGCGCAGAAGTTTTTGAGGCTTGGCTCCTTGCCCGCAGTCGACGTGCAGATTGCACAGCGAAGATTCTTCTCGGCGATTTTCTGAGAGAGAAAGAAATAAATAAATTTAATAAATTTAATAATGGTTAAAATACTAAAATAAATAAAACGTTATACAGATAGACACACACTCAAATGCAGAGCTCCAAGGACACAGCAGACGCGAAGCAGCAACTAAGGCAGAAAATCAAGTTTTAAAATGCTAGAGAGAGTTTTAGTCGCATGCAAAAGCAGCAAACTACAGAAACATGCGGGCCAGGGTATATATACATCCCATCTTATTTACACATACACCTATAGTAATAAATATAAATATTTATGCACACATTTCCACAAACAATAATAAATAAATAAATATAAACAACCAAAATACAAAAATAAAACTCACAGAATGCTCCCGATCGAGCGTTACCCAAGGCACATAATCGTGGGGTGGCGTTTGCTCGGCCATCAAGTGCTGCAACCGTTCTCCCTGAAAACAAACAAACAAATAAATAAATAATAAATCAATAAATAAACAAATAAATCAATAAATAAACAAAAAAATTAAAATAAATAAAAGGGAACGATAACCAACAAACAGACAATGGGAACAAAAAATGCAAAAGATGTGTCATTAGGCATGAGAGCTGAAGTGTCTGTACACCTGAAAATGCACCTTAAAGCTGTAAAAGCACAATAAATGTTAAATGAATTTAAATATTAAATAAAGTGCAGATAAAGGCCCAACAATTGCCGTAAAGATGCTCTCAATCACTTTGGTGCTTCGCATGAAAAAGAAAACATGTTTTGATTCCCCACGCTTATACGCCGTTCAAGTGGACCCCCTAACAAATTCTTTGGTGTCACCCCCCACGCCTATACGCCGTTCAAGTAGAACTTTTGACAGGTTTTTCTGACGCACTGCTGTTGAGAGGCTGCAGAGAAGAATTTCCAAAATTATCACGTTGGAATGGGGAACGTCAAGATGGCAGACGAGCCATGAGTTGCGTCCTCCTGCTGCTGCTGCTGCTGCTGCTGCTGTCATTTCTGTTGAGGAGACAGCAGCATCGTGTGCTGCATTAGCTGCTGCCATTGCTGCTGCTGCTGCGTCTCTGGCGGCAGGTTTTAAATCTCCTTTTTTAGCTTCATCAATAGCAGCAGCAGCAGCAGCACGCGCGCGGTTGGCCTCTTTCAGGGCGAGCTGGCTGGCCTCAACTGCTTTAACAAGATGTGCCTCCGCCTTGACTAAATTTGCAAGATCGATTTCACTCTTGTTCACACAAGCCAGCCACGGCGCATACCTAAACAACCACAAAAACCAGTATACAAATACCAAATACCAGCTCCCTGGCTGTACAGACAGTTCATGGAACAGACTAATCTTCTTTATCCTAAAAGAGAGCAAGCGGCACAGGCTGAGAGACAACCAGAGGAGGCAGCACAGTTCGCTGCAGCCAGCAACATCAGAAAATAACTCTCTTAGAGAAAGAATGCGGCTTACACGCCAAGCTGCTGCTCCCCCAAAATACCCAGGCCACATGCTTCAACTCGGTTTAAATAGCATTCTTCAGGCCCGTGCTGCAGCAGACAACAAACAGCAGCAGCAGCAAAATGCCAAGGTGTACATACACCTGAAAACAGCTGGGAAATCGAAATGCTACGGCAGCAACGAGGTGCAGTGTAGACAGCTAGGGAGTAGTAGAGGGGGAGATAGAAGAAAAACTCAGCACTTGGCATTCGTATTGGTAATGGCCTCTTTCTGTTAGCCTTTCTTTTGTGTTCCCATATGGAACTGCATTCACAGCCACTTTTGCGAGCTGCAATGCATCTGCATGTTTTGCCACATCTGTCAACTGCTTCTCGATGAAGAGTTGGCTTGCTGGGCACCGCTGCAGACACAGAGCGATCACAGTTTTCCTGCTTTCGTCCGCCTCTCAGAACAAGCAGAGAGAATGAAAGATGGTTTAATAAAAGGTGTAAACTAATAAATGACAATATGCGCAGAAAAATAAAAACCTTCTGATCCTCATCTGTCTCTCTCTTTCTCTCTCTTCTTCAAATGGTTTTAAGCATTCAATTACACAAGGAAAAAAAAACTTACACTCTCGTAATACACCCCAATTTCCAGTCCAAGTGCTGCAGCGGCAAAGGTGAACAAAATCCCAAGAGGGGCCAGCAGTGCCATGGTTTATAAAACAAACAAGACAAAAAACCAGCAAAGACACTTGAATTTAATTGCTATACTTTATATAAATTAGAATACAAAATAACAAAACACACAAGGAGCTGCTGCATTCTTTAATTCTCTCAGACAGACAGGCGGAAACTACCTTCTGTTGCTAGTTACCGCAGCAGCTGCTGCTGCATACAACCTGTCCCCTAAAACCACTTCGTGGCCCTCCATTTAATATCTTAATTAAATGCAACAGGAAATAAGTTTGATGGAAGGTTTTGGGGGGTTTGATTGTATTTTGCCGTATATCTGTTTATCACCATCTCTTTTTGTTACAAGCGATTTCTTTTGATGATTGTTTGACTGCTCTGAAACTGCCAAAAGAATTGTTTTGTGGCTTTAAAAGAAACGCGTTTTCTTCTTTTAAAATGCCGCTCATCAAAAATACTTGCCGGCCGTTACAATGGCAATGGTGGGGTTGTTGAGCTTGTGTTTATTTAAGGAGTTTAAAAACTCTTTTTTAAGTCCCCTTCATTTCGCACATTGCCAGGAAATTTCCCCTGGTAACCCTGCTACACTTACAGAGCAGCTTTTGTTCGTGCAAGAAGAGACTGACTCCGCGCTTCCTGCGTTAGTTGAAATGGACTTGCATGCGAACATGGATAGCAAGCAGCCGGCTTCAGAGAAATTCTCAGAAGAAAAACATTCCGAAGAAAAACATTCAAAGAAGAAAGCAGCAAACATAATGCAGGACGAGCAGACACCGCCACAGGGCGTTGCAGTTGAGTACCATGTATTTATAAAGGACTTGCATCTTGTGAAAAAACCCCAGTTGAAAGGTGATGCCGTGTTTATCCTTGGAATCACTTTGCTGGCCTTGTGTCTCGTAGCTATCCGCAAACAAGGAAGCGCAGAAAAAAACTTTCTTGCAAGGGATTGAGACAAGTGCCAATGACCTTGCGAAGTTCCAACGCGTACCCCAGAGTTTGGTTGTCTTGCTGCTTGGCTTTGGATCGATGCCTCTGTTGGCCATTGGGGCAATGCAGTTGATTAAAACCCTTCCAGCGCATGTTCAGTGGGCCCGCAAACATGATCAAATGCGGGTTTCGCAGATGGCAATTATGGGATTGTATTGCTCTGAAATCATCACGGAAGCAATAATGGGGTTATAAACATTTTCTAAAGTGGTTCTAATGACGTATGCTGGCATTTATGCAGAGGATCATCGCGCCGGATGTTGAAAGCACGCCATTATTGGGGTGTACGTACACCTGATTAAAGAAAAAAGAAGCTGTTGAATTATGAAGCCGTAACAGGTTTTGTTTTTTCTTTCGTTTGATGAGATTTGCACGCATGCAGCGAATTTTTCTGTTCTTTAAAGCAGCCCTTAAAAGATCATTTTGAAACATACAAATCGGCATATTTGAATGCTGTGCACTCGATACAGCTTCCTAGTTGATGTTCTTTTAATGGGGCAGTCGTTACTGCCACTGGCGGGATCTTTTTAACACGCCGGAGGGCATTTGCTTTGCCGACTCTATTTTAAGATTGCTTAACGACAGACAGCTGCTGTCTAATGCAATAAAAATAACAAAAACATGTTTCAACTTTTAAAGTGGCATTTACCACTTGACGCATATTCCTCATGGACTTATTTCTGTCTCCCAGCAAGGCAGTTGCTGCTTCCTTCTGCACAAGTAACTGCGCCTCTTACACACAGCAGGCCAACTTGCACATCAAAAACGTTCACTAGCCTTTTGCTGCAGCATTAGCTTTTGCTGTTTGAAAGATGTGGTTTCTTGCCTTCCTGCTAGACATAACTCGGAGCAGTAAGGATAACGACCAAGTGGCGATCCTTTTTCACTATAAACCCTCGGCTTTTGTCTTTAAAATTTTAAACTCTTGACAAAATTTAAAATAAACCTTTTCTTTACATCAAGTGGAAGAGAAAAGATGTTAAACAAAAACAGCTGGAAGTCGTGACCTGCAGGAAGATGCTTAATACACTGGAATTATAATGATGTTTGTTGTGGTGATGCTTATTGTGATCAGGTTGATTAGCAAAGGGTTTATAGTGATGATTATGTTTATAAGGATAAGTTGCTCCACTGAGGTGTACGTGCACCTCCGCAAAAATTTTATTTTTTTCAGCCAAGCGGCTCCCCCACACTCACCAAATAAAAGGTGCAATATCGGCAACTGTGCTTCGAGGTCAAGCGGATTTCTTTGGCAGTAGCAGCTTTTTAGAACTGTTGCCAAATAAAAACTAGATAAGGTTAGTATTAAATGGAAATGAAAGTGTACGCAACCCTTCAACTGTTTTTAACTTGAAGGGTAACTTAAATAAATGCATTTAAAAATAATAAATACTTTGCTGCAGCGTTTCAACATTCGCCAGGCAAACTGAACGCGCGAATTTCAGACACAAAAAATCAAAATTGAATTTTGCAATTAATTTATAAATTGATAATAACATCAAGAGATTTTCTGACTCACCAATAACCAGAAGAGCTGGAAGTCTTTCGAGATGAATTTATAAATAAATAAATAAATAGAGAAAAGTGGCAAAGAACAACTAACATAATGCACAACCTTTAAACACAGAGCAAAGAGAGCCCCTCAAAGCAAAACATACGAAGTTTTCATCTGATGCCAGTTTTATCCTGAATTTAATTTATCAGTTTCCAGCTTCTTTATTCCTATAGGTTTTATTTAATTCAAGTTTCAACAGCAGCAAAAAACAAAAATTCTTGCAAGCGGTTTTGCTTCGCCCCATGGCTCTTCTCTCTCCGAACTCCTAAAACCCCACAAGCAAATCAAATGAACAAATAGCATATCTGGAATGGCAGAGGTGCTATTCTGCATACAAAGCTTGAATTCTCAGTAATAATAATAATAATAATAATAATAATAAAAGTTGAGAAGCAAAATACCGACTAGTAGATAATGCCGTTTTCATATCAAGCAGCCTACCAATGTGCACAAATTATTTTAATTATTTAAATTATTTTAATAATTTGCATTTTTCCATCAACAAACGCATCTGTTGCTGCGTCTGTACATACACTCCAATGATCATTAATTAATCAAATGGGTGGTTAACCAATGAAAACATTATTCTTCAAAGCGTATTGATTTTTATCTTTTTTTTGCAGCTAAACCACTTATTTAAACTCCTAAACTATGTTTTAAACTCGGAAAGACAGAGCTTCCCTTAATTTCTCAGTTTTTAAAAATCATAATAAGATTTAAATGAAGGGTTTTTCCATGTTTTCGTTTAAAGCTAAAGACCAGTTACATGACTAGAGTGACGATCGACACATTTTCTGATTTCATGGCGCGGCATTTCAAAGCACAAAGACAGAAAAACGCAGACGACTTTAACAGGTGCCTCCTGCAATTTTTTTTTGCTACCAGGAACGAGGCATGGTCTTGGCAACAAATGAAACCTCATCATTTTCTTCGTGCTGCTCAGCTCTACCATCTGTCCTTGTGCTGCCAAGCAACACGTTGTTGTTGTCGTCTCTCTGAATCTGAAAAATGAAAAATCTCTGTTTCGTGGGCTTCGAAAAATTGCCCTGATGATAAAACATCAAAACTTGAATAATATTTTCTATTTTCTTACGCCAGGCATTCGCATGTAAGCCTCAATAAATGGATATTTAAAAGCCTTCTCACACATTCGATGAATGAAGCAGAAACGGTCAATAATGAAATAACAAAATAACGCTCTAATCCTTGAGATTAGCGTGTGATACATTACACTCCTACGGCAAAAAACCTCATTCTTTTAATGAAATTAACTGCCAATAACAACACATTCGACGGTGTCAGTATTAAAAGCAACTCAGCAGATTACAGATTTCGTTACAGTTATAAACTAGAAAAACTTAAATATATTCTTTTTTAATTTTGTTTATTTATTTGAAGCTATTGATACGATTTTGTACTGGCAGGTGCAGACAGCCACAACACTGATTGTCCTTCCACAACTTGCCTCTACACCTGACAGGTGAGAATTTAAATAAAATGGTTTGTCTAATTGTTTATTTAGTTTTGAAAATTAGAATAAACTAATAAAAACAAAATTAAAAATAGTTTAATGCCCATAAATGGCGAAGGCCACTTGCTCAGAGGTGGCGTCTTGTGTGCAACTCCCGATCAATTTCCCATTGAAAACAAATTTTTTTTAAAATAAAATAAATAAATATATATATAAATAAGCAAATAGATAAATAAAACAATTTAGTTGTTTTATTATTTTAAATATTGTTCAAGAGACAAGACAAGCCCTGAAATTCTTGGGGTGGCGCTCGGCAGGATGGCCGAGTGGTCTAAGGCGCTGCGTTAAGGCCGCAGTCCGAAAGGGCGTGGGTTCGAACCCCACTTCTGTCATTTAAATTATTTATTTAATTACTTGTTTGTTTAATTAATTATTTATTTAATTGGTCAGCTACTTAATTATTTATTTAATTACTTGTTTATTTAATTAATTAATTATTTATTTAAGTGGTTAATTTACTTAATTTTGTATTTAATTGCTTATTTATTTAATTTAAGCGTTTATTTATTTAATTACGACTTGTGTCATTTAAGTTGTTAATTCATTTAATTAATTGTTCATTTAATCAATTGATTATTTAATTGGTTATTTATTTAATTGGTTATTTATTTGATTAATACTTTTGGTATTTTAACTATGTATTTAACTGATTGTTGATTTATTCATTAATGCTTGTGTCATTTACATTATCTATTACATAATTTACTTGTTAATTTAATTTAACAAGTACTTTTATCATTTAAACAAGTTATTTATTTATTTATTTACTAAACTCTTTACTTACATAATCAGCACATCTGTCCCTTAAAATATTTATTAAATAAAATATTTCTATTAACGTTCTTGTCAATTAAATGTTTTCTGATATTTCTCTAAATGGCAATTGTCTGCTCACGACGCCCTTGCCACTTTTTTGCGTTGAATTGAAATTTATTGCTTCTTTAACTGACTCTATTTGATCTTCAGCTGTTTTTGTTTATCAAAGAAACCTTTCAAATCAAAGATTGCTGGAGGCAGTTTGAGCTGAACACCCTTCCCCCTCCTCCTATTTAATTTCATTCTGCTCTCTGCTTTGAAAAGTTTTGGGTTTCTTTTCTTTACGAGGAAGCAGCAAGAGAAAAATGAAATGATGCAGATGACAACAGAGTCCCAACATGTGCACGGACGAATGCGTTGACAGCATTTTATTAAATTAAACTTCTCTTGGTTTTACAGCTGCAAAACTGACTGGCTAGTGGGTAAAGAGCAGCTGGGAAGGCAGCAAGAGGCTCCTGCAAATCTGCTTCATCAGTCAACACATTAGCCAGACAGTTTGGAGGAAGTTAATAAATAACATCCAGCAATGATCACTTTAATTAATAAAGAAATGTCTTTTTTAAATCTTTTTCACCTCTTACCGAACCCTTAAATAGGTCCAAAACTGAGAGGGCTGTTGCTAAAGTGCACGCAAACAACAGAAACTGTTGCTGCGATGCAGGCACATTTGCAGCTGATTTTTATCAGCAAAATTTCCTGCACTGGCAGGAATTTTGCTGGCCACTGGCCATGCAAATCGGAAGTGCGTTTGCAAGAGAAATACACAAAACAAAACGGAATGATTCCAGAGGCAAATGGAGACAGAGCCATCAGGTGTCAATACACCTCAGCTCCCCCTCCCTCGCATCGCGGCGTCGGCATGTTTCCCTGAATTTTAAACAGTTAATTCTCTAAAGATTTAAATATGAAAAGAATCAGCAAAATGGAAAACCCGACGCATCGAAATTGCAGCAAAGGAGAGAAAAGGATCCAGTTAAACTCCCAGGTGTACAGACAGTGTCCGCCAGAGAAATTCAAACCAATGAATTTCACCGAATTCACGATGGTGGTCCAGAATTCTCTTTCCCTCCTGGCCTGTCGAACCTGCATGCAAAACCCCGTTCAAAAAGCCGCTGCAAAAAATGCGGTTTTGTTAATTTTCTCAGCGAAAACCCCAAAACCACTGAAATTGCTAAAGGAACCAATGGAGGTCCAGTGGTCCACTTGACACGCACCCTCACAGTGGCAAAGCGGCAGGAAATGCAGAGCTTACCAAAAGACAACGGAAATAATAAAGTAGGCTGCAATGAGCATCACCCCTTCCAGCCAGTTGCTTTCTCCATCTTGAACGACAGCTGTAAGGACAAAGAAGAGACAGAGCCCCATTTATGAAAATAAATAATAATAAAAATATGTTTCATTATTCTCTCTAATGACGCGCATTCTCTATAACTCCTACTGAAACCAAAAAAGGGTCTTCGTCCAATTTTTTAAAATTAAAGTTATTTAAGAATACACATGCCCGCCTCACCCATCGCCACCAGCACTGAGAGGAGCATCACAACTGCACTAAGCGGCTGCACAGCCAAAGTTAATGGCTGTCCGATTCCCCATGCCACGAGAACAGTAAACGGAAATACAAAGAGGGCAATCTGCAGCACAAAACCCGCATTAATAAACGCATTTAAAACATGTTCAACGTATTAAATTTAACACTTCTCCATATGGACAAAAAAGTGGCTTCACGCAGTGCAAGTGGCAAGTCGGGGAAACCCCTATACAGCCCACGGGGTGTATGTACACCGTAGAAAAAAGTGGCACCTGAGCGGATGAGCCGACAGCGACGCCCATTGCGAGGTCCACTTTATTCTTCATTGCCACCGTGACCGCCGTCAGATGCTCTGCTGCATTGCCTAGTAAAAGTTGCAGCAAAAAACGCAGAGAAAAATAAGCATGAAAAAAATTCAAAAAAAGATGGAGAGACGCATGAAAACAAATTAATAGTTTCTGTCTTTCGCGTTGTCTGTATTTGCTTTTGTCGCAACAACCCACAGTGTCTCTACACAGACAAATAAAGGGATCTGCTGCTGCTGAAAATCAGAAAGAGTTTACGCTGCAGTTTGCAGCAAGACCTACCGACAATCGGGAGCAGAATAACTCCAATAAAACTCTCTGGCAATCCGTAGTCCTTGACGACTGTTTCAATGGAAGAAACGAGAAACTCTGAAAATAAAATAATAATAAAACCAATTTTAATATTTATAATCATCAAATGGAATTCAAAATAATAATAAAACCAATTTTAATATTTATAATCATCAAATGGAATTCAAAACACATCAAATAATTCAAATCAAGGAAGAAATGCATTAATGCCACATGCTTCGCTTGCCCGAGTGTACAGCCACCAGCATCGTCACGAGAAAGAGCATCACCGTGGCTCCCTCCCAAGACATCATTGGCCATTCTTCAACATCTGAAAACACGAGAATCAGCCCAACAAAACATTTTTAAAAATAATAATCACAGTTTTTAATCAAAGCATTAAACCCCAAGTAGCACCTTCCATACACTACAAACAAATCGAGCCCACAAAACATTTGTTTATAGACAAACATTTCCAGAGAATTTTGCACAAGGGAACCATCCCACTGCTAAATCCGCTCCAATGGCATTAGACTACCATAAAAATCAAAATTTATTTTTCTCTTTTTCACACCCGCATTGTTTTAACTGGAAATGTCTGTCAGCAAGTTAATTCAAATACGTTGCATTTTTATTTTTTAACACTCTACAGAGGCCGATGAACTGCATGCAGCAGAAGGGACAAGAGGGAGGAACCTACCGTCGTCGTCATCCCGAAACAAACCAATGTGCGTGTACAGCTGGAAGAAAAGAAATAAGCAATACGTCACGCCAATCAGAAGAGCCGTGATGCGGCTTATCTGCAAGGATAAAAACCGCAAAAAAAAATAAATAAAACCCTTAAAATACCAACCCTCCAGCCTCTTCAATCTGGCAAAAAAAGCTGTACGTACACCCGAGAAATTCCGCAAAAAATTTCGCCAAAGAGGCTGATGATAAATGCCAAGGACTCGAGCGGTGAGCGATGAGCGGTGAGCGATGGTTGCAGACACTCACCATGAGAATATCGTATGTGCCATGCTTTCCATTGTCTACAGCAGCCACCGTAGGAATAACAATGCCCATGCAGGAGAGCAGCAACAAAGTGACGCTGCATGTTGCGCCTGCACCAGATGCACATTAAAGCAAACATTCATCGGCAAACAAACAGACAGACAAACCCAAAACAAACCGAAAACCCCACCAAATGAAATCGCGCGGTTTCTCATAAAGATCAGACGAGTGACAACCATAAAATTTTGTTTTTAAACTGTTTTTATGGCTGGTTCTTTGCATACCAACAATGGCTCCCACAGACGCTGCAGTGTATAGACACCTCACTGACCTTTCTCGTTGAATTTCTGCACGTAGTGCCGGAGGCCTCCCGCGAAAAAAGACATGCCCAAGACTAAAAGCAAGTTCGACAGAATAGAGCCCAGCAAGGTCCCTTGAACAACTTCCAACAAACCCTAAAAATAAATTAAAACAAATGTTGCGCTGCTATGCATCTACCACTACACAAAAATGGCAAATTTTAATTACGTCAGATGAAGACGGGCTGAAAACGCAGCAGCATCAGCAGCAGCTGCTTTGCATGATAAGATGAAAATGATGTCGCATGCATCAGGTGCAATTGAAAGAGCCACAGCACACCAATGGATCTTCAGTCCCCTCTGACTTACTATGCGAAGCGCCTGCACAGACATGATCATTTCAACTGCGTTGCCAAAAGTTGCATTTAAAAGTCCACCCATTATTTCTGCAAATAAATCACCCCAGAAATCATACACACAAATGAAAATAAAACATCAGCTAAGCACCCCGTGGACGTTTGAAATTACCAGCTGTCTGTACACTCCAATTGCACCTGTTCACCAATCTCGCCTCCCTGGGCAAAAAATAAAATTTTTCGCAGAAATTACCTCCTGTATGAAGAGAAAGCTCCTCTGTAAATGCCCCTAAAAGAGCAGACAGCGGAATTAGCACCGCAAAGTTAAAAACAAAAACACAAATCGGCGGCAGGTCGCCCAAGGCGCTCCACAGACCGAGCGGCGCAAAAAGCAGCAAAAGTTGTGTCCTGGAGAAAAAATGCGACGGATACAAAAGCCAGAAACGGCCAAAATTCAATTTAATGAACCTTTTCTGCAAAACAAATTTTCGATGATCATCATTGGCAATTTAATGAATTCGCCCGACAGACTCCGAGTGTTTTTGCTTAAAGAAAATAAATTATTGCTGGTGTCTTGAAGCATGAAAATGAATAGTTCAAACAGCAAAACAAACGTAATGACCACAGAGCACAAGTAAGAATCTGTTTGGGGCACACAACAGAACATCTGAGAATATAAAAGCGGGGAAGATGCTGTTAATGTTTACGAAGAAGCAGCTGTGTCACACGGACTTCGTCGAGAATATTTCCTTCATCCTTGCGACATCTTCACGAAACGTAAACCTCAAACCTCCCTCGGAGAGTCCGCTGTCTGTGCCCTCTTCCTCGATGGGTTCCGTGCCCAACTCCCTCAGCCTTGAGCTGCTCCCCGCATCTGCCAGCAGGCCTAGATGCAGCTGCCGATTTGGCGCTTCGATGCTTCCGAGAATGCCGCCTGGGGCAGGAGGAAATAGGCATATGCACAGAAACATGAATCAAGCGTTCTGCTGTCCCTCGCACTGTTCAAACAAATTAAAATAAACCCTTTTTTGCGCTCATGGGAATGTTGAAAACCGTGGTGAGATAGGCAGCAGCACACGCTGATAGAGGGGAGCCTAAGAGAATGCTAATCAGCAGCTTAGCTTACCAGCATCGGATAACTCTGTTGAGCTAGCAACGCCAGTGCCGTCCTCATGCGTCGCCAGGGCTGCAGTGGCGCGCCGTTTGCTCATCGGTTGCGAAAGCGTGCGTCGCACATATGAAGTAGCTCGTACCCTATGCATCACCATGATGTGTATTAGCTTGTTTTGACAAGGGCATACACCTCAGGAAAGGCAATTGAGGGCAAATGCGCAACGCAACTGCAATGGAAATCCGGTTTCAGAAAGGCGCCACAAAGAGGCTGCTGGTGATGAGGCGATGCCTCTCTTACGGGCAAAAACCAGAACCCCAGGCAAGCTGCATTCACATGAGGCTTCTCTCCTGACTGTGGGATACCGCCCAGCCGGTGAACAGGCAAAGGAGGAAAAAGCTGCAACTATCCTGTTTTGTTTTCTGAAGTGGTAAGGAAGGTGTGCTGGGATGTTTGTACCGCTATCGACCTGTCGGGGTGCACTGCAATTAAAAAAACTCCAGGGGAATTTCCTTCGGATCACCGCAAATCTTTCAGTACGTAAATTGTTTTTTAAAAAAATAAAAGCAGAAAGAATTCCAGTGGATCGCGAAGTGTGCAGATTCGCCAGCGTCTTCTTATCTGCCAGAAAAGTTGAACGTTCCTCTTGCTTGCCCGCTTTGTCTGATCCCAGAAATTTTTGTCCATTTAATTCATTTAATAATGATTGAAAAGATACGTTTTTAAACGGAAATCTTTAAATCGAGCGTAATAAGGCATGCGTTAGAAGCTACAGCCTCCACAGCCCTAGGCAATCAACAACTGGGGGCAAAGACGTAGCGTAAATTGATTATGGCCATGGGATAGTCGCCTTTTTAAATGTATGGAATCCAAAGTATGCAAACAAATTAATAGTTACAGCACACATGTATTTTATAGGCAGACTTAAGACTTCTACAAGGTCACTTAGAAGAACAACAATCAGAACCGCTGGGCCCCGAAGCTGCACTATGAGAAAAGTAGTAGTACGTTCAGTTGGACGTACTGTACCAACTCGACATTATTATTCTGGACAAGTGACTTAAAAGGCTCGCTAAGAGCATTCAAAAAGTGCTCCAGTTGCGCATCTCGATACTCCAAAAACATACAAAAACTTGGTGGTAAACAGACAATCATATATGTAGGAAGCGAGGCAGAAATTCACCTAAGGATAGACAGACATAGTGAAAGAAACCATTAATGAAATAAAAGGTCAGGAAATCTCGAACCCCACTTACAAGAAAAAGCAGACCACCCGATCAGACCATGGTAATAACAGTGCTAGACAGTACAAATACAAAATACGTTGAAAGTTTTTTTACACCTCGCACTCAGTTCTGTCAAGCTCTACCCTTTTAAATGCATTAGAACCATTCTATCAATAGCCAAGTCGAAATTAAGTGGAGTCTTCTGTACATTTCGTCTGTTTCATTTTGTACATAAACTACAAAATCGTGAATCGCCAAATGCATGAGTGCTAGAATTCAATTGAATTGTTTTTTTTTCATTTTGCTCCTGCTAGGATGCCACCGCTCTACACCAAAGATTCTCTGGAAGCTATGATGAACCTCACTGGCAAGCCCACCACTCAGCGGCGCCGTTAAACAATGTCCACAGAGAAGTATGAGGCTGAAAACAGTGTCGATGCAATTGCTTATTTCTGACACCGAGGAGTTAGTTGCCAGCTATGCAGCTACCCCTGCAACAACTGGCGGCCTCAGAGTACAACAATACGCAAGAGAGCTGGTTCCAGCCTAAGTGCTTCTACTGATCCTTATTATTACTGTGTAAAGCATTACTGCGACTCGCCCATCTGCTTGCGAAGACGTGCAACTGTCGAGCGCACGGTGGCAGCAGCTGCTGTCTGGAGCGTCCAAGCACCGCCAGTCATCGTCTTAGAGCAGCCGCGGCAGTGCCAGATGCCTACAGCTTGCCTCTTAACGCTCAGCTGCACGCACGACAGAACATACACAAAACTAGCCATGAATGCCGCTTGATCACCATTAATAATCCATAAATATAATAAATAAATACTCCGAGAAGTGAAAAGACGAAATGGAATCTGTACGGCAAGGGAAGCAGCTTACTTTGCCACAGAACGGGCAGGTGTATTTTGCATGCTGTTGCAGCTCCACCTTCTTGACCATCTTACGAAGAGACGCGCCATAGCGAGTCCCATACTTTCCCACCACGCCCACCTGAAAACACAAACCACAGAAAATGCGTACACACCACAATTGATTCATCCTAAACACATGAATATTGCACATCCACCATCAGCTATTCTTTCATGCGAGCTGTACAGAAGGTACAATAAGAATCTTGGGGTATATATTGCCAGGATCCCGCTTTGCATCCGTCTGAACTCTTTGTCGCTCTCCGTTGGAACCAAGGCGGGTTGGCCACCCCGCTCCTGGCTCTTGGAAAGAGCAATCCGCTAGCCTGTTGGTGCATACGGATAACGCTGGAGCAACTCAATTAATGACAGTACAATTCAAGTACAATGTAAGTACAAACCACACTCTCAAACGTCATAAGGGCTGATAGAACGAGCACAGGGAAAACAGATGAGAAGCACATCACAGAGGCCTTTGATTCCTAAATGAGCAATGATTGACTTTCATTAACAGGCAGATCTGGCAACAAAAGGCTCCCACACCCCACAACGGAGAAAAACTTTGTGCCTGCAATGCCCCTTGGCCCGCCGCGCCGTCAGCATCATCGTCCACTAAATAAAAACTTGCTCTGGCGATTTAAAAATTATGACAGAACGCCATAAGTTGAGTGTTCACCCAGCTCGTTGTTGTACCCCGAGCTCTCTGCCACTCGTCAGCCATACCAAAGAACATGCGAATACTGTTCATTTGAATCCACCATTAATCGCTAGTTCCATGGCTCAAAAATAAAAAATTATACTGGAAATGAATTAATGATGAGCGGATGAGACCCTATTCAGCATGATCAGCCATGTGGGTGATAGGATGAAGGCGGAGGGGAGGAAGGGGAATCTAACCTTCTTCGTCCTCTTTGCCATTTTCGGGGCTCTCTAAGAACAAAACTTCGGGCCCGCTTTTACGTTTTAATCGCCAACGATGAATCTGGCAAAGATCTTCTGGGCTTATCGAGCCCCCACAAGCAACTGATGCTGCATGCTGGGATACTGCGACATCCATCGCAAAGTCAGCATGCCACTGATCTGTAAACTTTGGGTCTTTCTTTGCGATTCCAGAGAAATTCACAAGAAATATTTCCGAAAACTTGTCGGATCCTTTTCATAATCCTTAGGTGTGACGCTGGTTCTTCCCCTTTGATATCTAAAATCGGACATTTCGTATGGTCAATTTTCTGTCAGTCATTTGTGAGTTGGAATATACATTCGTGGCTTTCGCTGTGTGACGAAATAAACGCATGTGCATCTAATTTCTTTTCGCACTTGCAGTTTTGCTTTTATGCAAAGGATTTTAATTGCCTTTTGATCGTATATTCTTCCAATTCCTCGAAACGTGCTTGCTGAGGGTTCGTGATAAGCAGCTCATACCTCAGAGATTAATCCATTTGCACACTATTTGCGTCTATTATGCTTGAATGCACAGAGCAGAACTAGCTTGTCACAGGCAGTCACAAGGCAGCCGAAGTGGGGAGGGCTCACCCCAGCACCCCAAACAGGGCCACGGATAGCACAAGGTGGCCCATAAATATACTTTTGCAAAAAGCTGTGGAAGCCGTAACTAGTGTCAAGGGCAGTACACCAATTGCTCATCTATCGGCGTTTATCAAATGCTTAAGTACGTTCAGCCTTGGTGTTCGCATGGGCTGAAAAACTCAAAGTGCTGCCACCGTGAACTTCTGGAGGAAGCTGCTCCGTTAAGCCCATAGAAAGCTGCCTCACACAGGAAAAGCAAGTTGCAAGGCCGCACTCAGCCTGCTACTTGAATAAAAAATCAAATGGATTCCAGGGCAGAACTGATACACTGTTGAGGCTGTACACCTAAAAGGGTTCTCAGGTGGGTCCTTCTCGATGCCTTCGCAACTCAGTTCGTTTTCACTGCCTCAGCACGGGCAAACCATGTGTGGCATGGAGCTCTACTGCAAGCATTCATTGTCTGGCACTGATGTATGTATACATATACTTATGTCTACACTCAAATGTATATATATATACATATATATATATATATATACATCTACTTGTGCGGGCGTCACAGTGTTCCGCCGGTGCTGCATCAGCCCTTCAGGACTCCACACGCCAGCCCGGCTGCGAAGCCAATAGTCGAGGGCAGGCTGCGTTGCATGAATAGTTTAAACTTGAGTAGAATTTCTTTGCTGTTCTCATCATTTAGTTTCGTAGTGTCCACTGCATTGAGGGAATTGCGGACGGTCTCGTCTACTTTTCGCCAGTTGACAGTTAAGAACCCGTAATACGACAAAAGCTGCACAAAGCCACAGCGAGAGAAAGCAAAACAGACAGCATACATAAAAGGTATCCAGTTGACCTCTAACAAGAAAAAAGTATCAAAGCGTTTTCAAGAAGAGAAACAGAAAAAGTAAATAACTCGCCGTCCATCAAGCTTGATGTGTTCATGCAAAGAACACTCATCACGCACCTGCACAGCGAGGTAACCCGCGCCTACAAACAACAATCCAAGCCGTAGAGCATTATTTAGTACAATTCCAGCGGCGTATCCGACGACCAATCCGCCCGCCGCTTCATCCGCATACAAAACTTCGCTCCCGAAACGTTTCTTATTGAGTTGCATCCAGTCGTCAAATGAGTGCACATCTCGACATGCGGTGAAGTATCCGCTTAACCGCGAAAAGAAAGATTTAAAACGTGAATTGCCGTTCAATGCAGTTCGCATTTCTTCCACAGCCCGAGAGGCGGCAGCCTTTGCAATTTCTGCACCGTCAGGGATGGGATTCTGGCTTTCTCTTTCAGCATCCTTCATTCTTGAGAGAATACTTGAGCCTTTCTAGAGGCTGCGTCGGACAGACAAGCGACACCGAGGTCTACAAGAGGCCTGAAATAAATTAATGGCTTAAAGTAATTTAGAAGCAACTGAAATGCAGAAAGGAGATGAACAGATTACCCATAAACTATGCAGGTTCAACTGCATGGGGCCGGACGATAAAGCGTTCACGTTTCTCTGTTCTCAAATAGGCGATCCAGTTCAATTTGAATCCATCATTAATTGTCTCAAAAGAAATGTTGTGAACATGAAACAATCTAATCCAGTTCATTCGTTTCTATCGGTTCTGCTGCTAAATAACGAACATTTTGTGTTTCCTTAACATCTCGATTCTGTAGTACAACTTCAGGTATGCGAGAGGAAAGCAGTTTATGACAAAACGCTTTTCTAATCTCCAGATGTCTAATTAAATCTGGTTTTTAAAAATACAATAGGATTGGGCACACAAATTCTCGTTTCTATTCTTTCTTGCACAATTGGTTGCCTTCTAGCGGTCTGTGAGCTCCCCCATTCCATCTACTACCAGTCGCACCCAACAAAACCATTTTTCTCGTTATTATCTGTTTCTGTTTTTTTCTTTTCTCTGTTACTTCCTGGGCCTCCTAACTCTGCCCCTACAAACCTTGGCCACTTACTAACGGAGGTTGCTAAAAGGCATCCTGGATTCCTAACCCATTAAATATCAAATACAGGCAATTTAAGCAAATTTCATTTTGAACATAAAACTTCCTGGCTTTCTTCTGTTCAATACTTTTCGTGCTGGTTATATGCACACACCTGTCTGCTAGAAACTGACCAGTGCTTCGTCAAAACGTACATTTCGTGGGAAAAGGTTGTGAAAAGAAACATTTGCTCCTTAATATCTTCTGTAAAAAGACCGCATGCGGCAGGTGGCCCTGCTCTGCGGGATGCGGAATGCCGAGAAGTTGCTAAAGTAGTGGCATCCTAACCCTAAACCCTAAAGCTTACCCTCAGCAAAACGCAGGGGTGGCACCAAGTTTAGAGTTGTTGTGAAGGCACGTAACATTCTCTCTGCCTAGGAATAACTCTGCCGTGCCTTCAAGTCCCCCCTCTGCAAGCTAAATCGCCGTTTCTGATGTGCTTCCTACCTCGGTTTTGTCCTTTAGCCTTGGATGTGAACAAAGTATGCCTTTGACGCTACTGGAAAGCGACCAACCAGTTGCTCTTATCGCAAGTTAATTTTATTTCCCCTTCTTTGCTTAGAAAACCCCAAGAATTTATGCCATAGTTGAGCAAGAAAACCAACAGATCGGAGGTTGATGCATCTTGCCACCATTTTTGAAAGCCAATGAAATGTCATTGAAGCATCTCTGTCTCGCCAAATGATTTGAATAAAACACTCTTTATTTTATTTTATTTCACGTCTTCAATTGTCGAGGTCTGTCATGGCCAAACTCGGGCAAGGGGATTGCTCCAAATACGATCGGTAATCTGGCCTGTAAACATTCTGCTCATTTCGCAGCCGCTCTTTCCACAGAGCGTCCAGTTCCGCCTGAGAAACAAACATCATTAAACAGCATTAAACAAAGAGCATTTCATGTAGAGAGTTCGGCTGTCTGGGTTCTGTGTTTTCTCCTAATGAAAAATATATATTGTGAAGGGATAACAGGCAGGGAGTTGTGCTATTCGAACGCTTATGGCTGAAACGTAAAGCAAAACGAGCAGTGGGTTGGCCAAGGAGGGAGCGAAGAATGCATCTGCTTATAAATACAAATCACTAACCACATTCGCTGCGTCTCCTGTTGGTGCTTCTGATGGTTTTGACATGTTTCTTGTTCTGTAGACTTGCACGCCCACAGCGACGAGGATTGTTACCAGCATGCTGAAACAACAAGCAACACAGCTCAGCTGTCAATTCCTCTTACACTGGGAAACACTTGCACCATAAACTATTGCCTTGAACAATCAACTTGATGTAAATACGGACATTGTGCTGCCACTGGCACTAAAGATAAAACATATCTGTCGGCAGCATGCCTACATGGGCAAACGGAGGTGCGACCAAGACTCATCTGAAAGAGCCGGTTGGTCGTGATGCAAGCATTCAAAGACCTGAACAAAACCTTCATCTGCACACAAATACCACCACGAAAGCGGCTTTCCATAGACCTCCTTAACTGGACAATTCATTTTGTTTTCATTAACCTCCACAATTAAACCCTAAAAGTCGCTATTTATACTTTTTCATGATAGAATAGACAAGTGCAGGATCCGCTCAAAGAAACTTTCAAGACAATTTCGCACCTTCAGAGGCAACTGCCAAGATGCTTGTGTCACCGGTCCGCCGCAGAAGGGCAAACGTGCCTGCCTGCGACAAAAAACCAAAAACAAAAAGAATGTTTTATTAAACCCGGTTGCAAGAAAGCCAAGAAAGCTGAGTTGCTACTGCAGCGGCAGCAGCCCCATACTCTGCAGCTGTAGCAATCCGTATGAGTGAGACTTCTCATGCATCGCATGAAAAACATTTTTTGTATTTTTGTTCAAAAGACGCACTGAAATGTCCAGAGGCAAAAAGCGGACAACGGGACCGTGAGCAGATTCTGGACGCTCGACGGCCAACAAATCAAATATAACAATTTCACTCTGCAAACAAATACGACAAAAAAAACAGTTCAGCCCTAAGAAAACAATATCATTAATTATATTTATTATTATATTTATTATATTTATTATTATTATTATTATTATCATTAGATTTATTATTAACATTATATTACACTTATTATTATTATTATTATTAGTATTAGTATTAGTATTATTATTATTATTATTATTATATGACCATCGCGATCCACTGACAATTCACCTTTGGAGAAGTTTTAGAAACATTCTCATGCTGTGCTTTATCAGAAAGCGTCACTGCAAAGAGTTTTTCTTTTGCAAAAAGAAGTTTTGCCGGCCCTTCCAGCAACTTTGGGAATTTGTGGAGTACTGCAAAGCGTAGTTACACCAGAAGAATTTATTTTTATATCTCTAATGAGGTTCAATCCCAAGACTTTCCCATATTTGTTTGCCTCTCTTGTTCTATTTCATTTGAGGAGGCAAAAACACAATGAGACAAAAGACATACACGTCCATGTCTTCACATCCAAATACAAAACTTGGCCGTCTTCTAGGGCCACAGCACCTCGCCCAATCCTTCGAGCGTCCAACGCCATCGAAGCAATTGAGGCAGACATCTGCAGTTCCATAAACACAAACCCATGAAGAAAACCTATATATACATATGTATACATAAATAAATAAATAAATAAATATGTATATATATATATATATA
>NPHX01000622.1:44877-60489 GCA_002271815.1 Eimeria falciformis
CGACTACCTCAGACGGGGGTGAGGGTCTTCGCGAGGGCCCACAAAGCCCGATGGGCCCCCAGCAAGCCTTACCCGCTACACAGCAGCAGCAACAGCAACAGCAGCAGCAGCAGCAACAACAGCAGCAAGAGCAGCAGCAACAGGAGCAGCAGCAGGAGCAGCAGCAGCAGCAGCAACAGGCGCCTGCAAGCGGGGGTGGTGCTGCCAGTCGTTTGCTGCGTGCTTTGCCTTTCGGCTTGGGTGCGCTGCGGGGAGGCGGACCAAAGCAGCAGCAGCAGCAGCAACAGCAGCAGCAGCAGCAGGCAGCAGCAGGCCAGCAGGCGGCGACAGAGTTTGAGCGATTGCTGCAGAAGGGATCCTTTTCTGCAGATGGCAACAGGGACAGTCGCGGAGACAGCAGAAGCCCCCACAGCGCCGAAGGGGCCCCCCAAGGGGGCCCCCCATCTCCTCGTCGGGGGGCCGAGCTGAAGGAGATCCAGAAGACCCACAGCTCAGGCCCCCACGCCTTGGCAGATGGCAGCGCCTCTCCTGCAGCTCTGCTGCAGCAACAGCAGCAGTACCAGCAGCAGCAGCAACTGCAGCAGCAGCAGCAAGGGCGTCCTCGTACACCTTACAATATGTTTTTGGAGCGATTGAAGCATCCGTCTTGTGTAGAAGTGGTGGCTCTTTTGCGACGGTTTGTTGAGGGGTTTCCATCTGGGGTGTCTAGACAGGAGGCAGCAGATTTGCTGCATGCGTTTATGGGAAAGGCGCAGGCTCGGCTGCTGCGGACAGAAGCCTTTAGTGGGATCGTGCATGGGACTGGAGGCGATTGGGATGCAGCGGACGTTGGGGAGGGCCTTGAACGGTTTTTGATTCAGAAGCTTTATGCAGTGCTGCCAAAGGAGACAGAGGAGGAGAGAGAAGAGGACTGTCTCCTAGATAGAAAAATGAAGTGTCTCTCTTGGGTTAAGCCCGAGCACTTAGAGATTCCTCCCTTAACTCCAGCAGCAGCAGCAGCAGCAGAGGGAGCTGAAGAGACACCGCAGCTGCCACCTGAGCTGCAGCTGGCGGAGATGGAGTTGGGGCGGATCGATCGGATGAGGGCCCCAAGAGACAAATTAAGGCTGATTCTCTCTGCATGCGGGGTGTTGGTTTCTGTCTTAGAAGCAGCCAAAAGAACGGCTCCTGCTGCTGACGACTTGCTGCCCTTGTTAATATTTGTGGTGTTGAGGGCGAGGCCCCCCCGACTGAACAGCAACATCCAGTTTGTTGCGGCGTACAGACACCCCGCGAGGCTGCAGGGGGAGGAGGCGTATTTCTTTACGCACTTCTGTTCTGCTGTGGCATTTATTAAAACTGTCGGCTCTGCTGGGATCCATTTTCATATCGATCCCAGCGAATACACGCGGAGAATGGCGGAGGCGGAGAAGGCCCTGCAGCAGGAGGAGACTGCAGCAGCAGCAGCAAGTGCTGCTGCTGACGAGTCTCCTGCTGCTGCATCAAATGGAACGGGCCCTGCTTTGGCAGCAGCAGCCACAGCACTCACGACGCTTGAGCAGCTGCAGCAAAGAAGCGCTGCTGCTGCTGCTGCTGCAGGCAGAGGAGAGTCCAACAAAAGCTCCTTGGGGGGAGGAGGAGACGGTTCCAGCCTGAGCTTGCAGCACCCCGGTGTCTCCTTGCTGCAGCGGAAGAGACAGCTGCAGCAGCAGCAGCTGCGTGTGCTGCTGGCGCAGGTGGCTCGGTCTCCCCGCACCTTCCACGGTGTACGTACAGCTGCACATCTGCGTGTAGGGGACCTCGATGGGTTGCTGGCAGAGTACCAGGATCTTGTTAATGTGTTAGATAGAACGGCTGTGCTGCTGCAGCAGCAGCTGAGGCTCGACGAAGACAGCAGGCGGATGGAGCAGCAGGGCGCTACCTCATCCGGAAGCTCCTTGTAACCTAACGCTGTTCATACACCCCAGCAACCACCACCCAGCACCCCATCCGCGTGGAGTTCAACTGTCTCCACTTTTGTTTTGTCTCGTTTTTGCTTAGAGGGGTTTGCCGCTGCAGCGGCGAAGAGATCCCTAAGGGTCCGGGTTTTTATTTATGTTTCTTGAATGTAACTGACAGACGCAGGAAGCTGCGGAGACACCTCAACCAGCTGAGAAGACACTACACCACTATTTGCTCGCTGAGACTGCAGAAGCAATAAATATAAACGAGTAAAAACAAACAACAGAGAAACAAGACAAATAAATAAATAGAATCAAACTAAAGAGTGACAATACAAATAAATAATTAAGAATAGCTTTTGCTGTTTGGTTTGGATGTGTGTCAGCTAGCAGTGAAGGCTGAGGGGGCAGAGCCAGGAGAAATCAAGACAAATTTGTTTTCCCCTCTGAATTGTGTTCAGAGCATTTTAAAAGGGTTTTGGCGTTTGATTATTTTATAAAACTTGCAAAGAAACACATTTCGTGAGTCTGCATGCATTCTCTGCACCATTTTCTCGTTTTTGCTGCCGGATTTCTGCTGCCTTTTCGCCCTTCTTCGCGGCAACAAAATAAAAAATAAATAAAAGCAGCAGTTGAAAGAGGAGGCACTTCATTTGGCTATCTTTTTCGGTGAAATGGTCATCAAAAATGAGCAAAACAAGCTTCACCACAAAACCCAACCTGGCTATACACCTCAAGGTGTACACGGACACCCCAAAGCTGCTTTACGCTCCCGGCCTCCACAACCTCCGAAGGCGCACGAGCTCACGCCGCACCACAGCCTCGACGTGGGGCTGAATAGAAATAACTGAGCGCATGCAGCAGCAGCACCAACAGCAGGGTGAACTGTACATACACCAGGGAAACGGCACAGACGGCATGCAGCAGTCAATCCGCATGAGTTTTGCATAGAACTTTGAAATAAAAAGCTACAAAAGATTTATTTTTAAATTCAACGAAATTTCCACCAGGAAAACACTTTTTGTGCGGAGGCCTCACGCATTTCCGAAAGAGAAAGAGCCCTTAGGCTGCGCGTGCCAGCAGAGAAATCCGAGGAGAAAAATGACGTAGAGACACCTGACGAAAAGGAGACACAAAGGAGACAGATGAGAAACTGCAGTGCGACGCCGCATCTGCACGAGGATCCTCTTGAGGGATCGCTTTGGCAACGGACACGATCCCAGCTCCGGCACAGTCTCTCTTTCATCTTCCTTTGAAGGCAACAGGCAGAACTTTCAATACACTAAAGACAGATCATGCTGCACTTGCTGCTGCTGCACTTGTTGCTGCTGCTGCTGCACTTGCTGCTGCTGCTGCTGCACTTGCTGCTGCTGCTGCTGCAGCTGCTGCTGCTGCTGTTAACGTCGAGTTGAAAGCCAATCATCCCGAGCCTCACCGAGTAGCAAATACACTGCAAGTTCATCTGGAGGCAGCTGCGCCTTCTCTACTTCTTCTGAGACAGACAGCAAACCCTAAACCCTGTTCAACAGACCCTTTCCTCAACTAAAGCTAGCTTCTAGGGTTTAGGGTTTAGGGTTAAGGGTTTCAATACCGCGAATGATTTCTGGAGGCTCTGTAGACGCCGATGCTTCGGAGAGGCGCCGGCGCGGATCCCGCGTGGCCTCCTTGGCCAGATCCTGCAATTACACAAACCCTTAACCCTAAACCCTAAACCCTAAAGTGCAAAAAAGAAGGAAAAGCGGGTGCTGATTTCGTATGTACGTTGTTTTGCTTGTGAAGGGTTTAGGGTTTAGGGTTTAGGGTTTAGGGTTTCTTACTTGACAATACTTGAGGGTCAGACTCCAGCTAAGGACGTCTTCACAAACAAATCGGTGAATCTGCAACCAGAAACCCTAAACCCTAAACCCTAAACCCTAAAATCCAAACTCTAAACCCTAAACCCTAAACCCTAAACCCTAAACCCTAATCCCATCAGGGGAGGAGAGAGAGACAGAAGCAACAGGAGAGACAAACAACCAATTTGAGCCTCACAAAGGAGACAGTCCCCTCGGAGTGGCGAAGCCACAAAAGCTCCAAGGGTCGCAGCTGAATCCGCCGAAGTGCCCCATGCCGCCGCTTGGCCAGCTGCACACAAAACCCTAAACCCTAAACCCTAAACCCTAGAATATGCGGAAACGAATGGATAGAAGCTCTTGCTGCTGTCTGCCTGGCGGCAGTTTGTGCCCTTAATGGTTTAAATACACTTTTAAATTCGCTCGAGGAAATTAGAGAAGACAGACAGAGCGCAGAAAATGCTGCACAGGGCCGCACTGCAGGCGCTGCCGCATGCGGGACAGCTGCAACGCCAACTCCCTTCCTAAGCCACAAACCACAAACCACAAACCACAAACTCTAAACCCAACGCCAGCCCTCTCCCTACATCGCAAACCCCAAACCCTAAACCCTAAACCTTAAACCCAACTCCAGCTCCCTACTTACACCGCAAACCACAAACCACAAACCACAAACCACAAACCCTAAACCCTAAACCCTAAACCCTAAACCCTAAGCCCTAAGCTCTAATAAAGGATAATAAAGATGAGTGGAATTACTGATTGCGAGGTCTCTGGAAACTTGGCGGATTTCAATGAAAAGGTCAGCCCCGTGGAGCCCGCGGTTCAACAGAGACACGCTGCACTGGGCCAACGGCTTGTCGGCAATGTAATGCACAAAAAGCTCTGAACGCACAAACCCTAAACCCTAAACCCTAACCCAAACCCTAAACCCTAAACCCTAAACCCTAAACCCTAAACCCTAAAACCCTAAACCCTAAACCCTAAACCCTAAAACCCTAAACCCTAAACCCAAACCCTAACCCCTAAACCCTAAACCCTAAACCCTAAACCCTAACCTGAAGCACCGGCATCCCAGACGTCGCAGCAGTAAGGATAAGAGACGTAGATGAGGAGCTGCGTGGGTTGCACTTTTCTGATTGGCGTGCTGCCTCTCTCAATACACGAAGCACTGCAATCTCCAAGGGGCCCCAAGAGAGGCAGGGGCCCCTGCGACGAGTCAGCCTGCTGTTTCCCCTCGCAGACGGGGCAGGCTAAGGGAGCATTATTCGCTTCGGCAGCAAAGGTGGGACCCCCTTTGGGGGCCCCCCCTGTGGCTACGGGGCCCCCCCCGTTCTGGTGGGTGGCTGCAGAGACAGGCGAAGGGGGCCCCCAGCCGAAGGGCCAGTCTGCAGATGCTTCAATTTTGTAGTGAATTGCATCTCTATCAGGTATGAACACTTTGTGAACAAACGATTTGGGAGACTCGCCGGTAAGCAAGAAGGTGCTGAGAGAAGGCGTTGGCACGGGGATTCCCCTGAAGGTACAGAAGGAATAACACAAACCCTAAACCCTAAACCCTAAACCCTAATATCGAAATCCACCATCTTCAGCCAAGAAATAGAAACACACGCAGACAGGCGACAGAAAGGGACTACGCACTCAACAAAAATAGAATAAAGACAATCCTGAAGAGCAGAGTTTGCGGGACAGGAGAGACCCAAGAAAACGCTCTCTGGTGCTGCTGCTGCCCCTCTCGTGTCGCTTCCCTCTGGCAGTTCAAGGAGCGGCACCTCCTCCTTCATCTTGCCGACCACACTTAACACGTCTTCACTTTTTAATTAAATTTAAAATTCAAAAATTTTAAAGAAAAAAATAGAAAAAGCAAAGAGCAACGAATGCTCGTGGGGTTCTCCCCAGCCCAGGGGCCCCCCTAATGAAATTTTGCCGTTTTGCAGTGTCTTGACAGCTCAAAGTCTCCCTCGTATGTTACAAAATAAAAGGCATATATAAATAAATCACAATCAAAACAAAACACCACAGAAGTGGCGGGGTTAGAAAGTGTGGTGTTTAATGGAGGTTGGGTGGGACCCCTGGGGGCCCTTGAGGGTATTTGGGGGGCCCCTGCGTCTTACGAGCGGACACTTAATGGATTTTACCTTGCTGCAAATAACAATATTAAAAATTGATTTGACATTGTTGTTTGTTATGTGGTTTTTGTCCATTGTTTTGTTTGCTAGAGAGTACGCTTTGCTTCTCTCAGTCAGGGGTTCCCCGGGGGCCCCCTGGTAGCCACCACCTTCCCCCTGCCGTGGGAGTTCGCATGCGTAGGGGCCTGCACTTTGAGGTTAGCAAGGCCTAAGGCCCACATTCTAAATTGCATACGAATCGCAGAGTGCTGCACAGCAACGCTTTAGGGTTTAGGGTTTGCATGTAGCTTACATTCAGCTGTCTGCCGCTGATCACGTACACCTCAAGAGAGAGCGAGGCGGAGGGGCTTTGTCGGTGCCAAAGAGAGAAAGAGAAAATAGAGAATACAAACTTGAATTAATTATTATTATTTTCTTATTGAAATTTGTCTTGTGTTGATAATGTGGGATGTACAGACCGAATGAGTATTAATACCATTAAAAACAAAATAAATTTGCTGATCAGATTTAATGCGTTTTCTTAAGCATCTGCGAATGTATCAACACCAAAGCCTCAGGCCACTTTCTCTGTCGGCCTTGGCGAGCAGCAAGGCGCCTGCTTTTCTCTTGCCTAGGGAAGAACACAACTAGCCTTCAAGCGCATGTTTTTTATCTTGTTTTGTTTGTCTGGTTTTTGTTGGTTGCGGTAAAAGGAGTTTTAGGATTTGCAGGGTGAGAAAATAATGGTATCGTGGTGATAGAGTCGGGTTGTTTCTATTCCATTCGCATTGTGGATGAAGCGGTGAATGTTTTACGTGTTTATTATTATGTTAATAATTCTTATTTATCAAATTAATGATTATTTATCATGTTAAGGTTGGAACTAGGCAAACTCCGTCGCCTCTCTGAGGGTTTCGCTGGTCTGCCGCTTCCCCATAGTTGAATTTTGAGCATTTTTGGACATTAAAGAATGCAGAAAATGTGCAGAGAAAGCCGCAATCTTTGCGAGGCGCAGTTGCAGGAGCGCAGAACGTTTTTAATCTAACCGAAATAGAAAAACAAAATGTTCAACAGAGGGTTTGCATCTGCTTGCCGTTCTTGTGGCTGTCTCTCGATGGGGCTCGGCAGGACGGCGGAGCTTGTGCGAATTGCATGCAAGGGGCTGAAGCCTCTCGCCTTCTTTTCTTCTCTCGTTTTTTGGCCTCTCTGCCTCTCTGGCTGTTTGAAGTTGCCCCCGGCTCTGAGGCCTTGGAGCTCCTGGGGTTCTCCGAAAAACACCCTTAATCTTAGGGTTTAGGGTTTAGGGTTTTGCAGATAAGAGAAAAGTTCGTTGGGGTCCATGTACAGCAGCGGCTGTGGCGGGCTGGCACTTTGTGCGCGTTGGTCTTCGAGTTTCAACTCTGTCATGCGGAAAAGCAGAAATAAATATTCAGTAAAACCACCAAAATTTAAATATTAAATTTTTATTTTGCTGTTTCTTTGGCCTTTGAAGCTCCCCTGCCGTCTAACTCCTCCCTCGTCACCAGCAGCCCGCAAGTCGCCAAGGTTTCCCGAATTTCTCCTTTTATCGGATGTCCCGTCGCATGCAGCCAGTCAGCATACCTGCGCCAAAACGCATGCAGCCCCAAACTCTGCATGCGGCAGCGCAGCGCAGGAGGCGACGGCAGCAAACAAAAAGGCTTCCCTTGTGCCCGTCAGACAAGCGCGAGTGTTGTTGATTAGCAGCTACACATTTATTACTTGATCTAAACTTATTTACACACAATAAACACAAAATTAAATAGAGAAAGCTGGCTAGCCATGGCTAGCTGCAGGCAGCGGGAGTGGGGGAGGCCCAGCTGGGCTCTTCCACACAGCGCGAGCCTTCCCACGTACACCTCGTCTGCCAAGGCCGTGAGGCTCTGTGGGATCGAGTCGTCTCCAGCGCATTTGTTTTGAGAGCAACTCCCTGGAGGGCCACACAGACAGACACATAAACCCCAGCACTCGCATGTCCTTATATAAACAAAACCCTTTTATTTCCTTCCTTGCCGGCAGACGGCTCCAAACCCTTCTGCACAGGCCTCTCCATAGGCAACAGATGCAACCAGCTAGCCATGACCGCCTTCGCAGTGGCAGCGAGGCCACCAGCTAGCCACCAGCTAGCCAATGGAGTGCCAAGGGTTTGCGCAAAGTCAATGAAAACCGAAACTTTTTGCTTGGCTGAGCTCACGGTGTCTGTCCGCCTCAGCCACGAAGGACGCAAACTTGGCAGGGGCAGAAGCTTCGAAATTGAGGCGCCAAAAGTTTGGCTCGTCGGACACCTGAACACAACAAACAAGGCAAAGGGTTTAGGGTTTAGGGTTTAGGGTTTGGTGCTCCAGCAAAAACTTCACGCAGACACACAGCTTAATTTCCAAGACAGCACAGCCGAATACCGATTGCTCCTTTATAGCTATGTTACTCACTTCCTAAACCCTAATCCGTAAACCTTAAACCCTAAACCCTAAACCCTAAACCCTAAACCCTAAACCTAAACCCTCAACCCTAAACCCTAAACCCTAAACCCTTAATCCTAAATTCCACCGTCTGTCCACAGTAGCAACAGGGCCGATCAAATGCAGCCCTGGATCCTAAACCCTAAACCCTAAACCCTAAACCCTAAACCCTAAACCCTAAAGGCCTTGGGCAGTTAGTCTTAAATGAGTTTGTCAGACCTTGAATTCTGCTGCCTCTTGCAGCTTCTGTGCGAGGGAAGGATCGTAGTCGTCCACAAACTCCTGCAATGCGACAAAAAGCATGGGAAAGTCATTAATGGAATTCAGGGTTTAGGGTTTAGGGTTTAGGGTTTGGAGGTTACGCCTGCGTTCATTAGCCTCACGCGAACGGCGGACATCCAAGGCTCGAAATCCTCCTCTGCCGTTTGGCGCGCAAGCTGGAAGAGCTTTTTCCCGTCGTCTCCCGCAGCCTCCACTTCTACACGCCAAGTGTACAGACACCAGGGTTTAGGGTTTAAGGCATTTTCCACACCCAGTATCAAGGCTTAGGAGTGAACGCCAGTTCTATACATCCTACCGAGGGTTTAGGGTTTAGGGTTTAGGGGTACCTTGCGGTTTTAAGACATATGCGCAACACAAGTAGAACTCTCCCAGTTTGGCCTGAGCCTCAGGGTTGACGATGAGGCCATTGGGCTGTGCAGGCACACCGAGCACGCCAAAACCCTAAACCCTAAACCCTAAACCCTAAACTGATAGAGCACTTTGGAAACGCCTATCGATCCCGCTGCCCTGAAGGAGTTAGGGTTTAGGGTTTAGGGTTTGGCGACCTTAAAGTCCTCTTGTTTCATCGACTTGAGGATCTGCGTGTAGAAAGGGAGGCAAGGTGTGATTCTTTGTAATGTCGGGAAAATGCGGGTTTCGCATGCAGCAGCCCATTGCGGCTTAGGGGCTTTGCCGCTGCATCGTCTAGCGATTGCAAGGGCCCAGAAACGCGCTGCATCCATTTGCCTCCCCTCCTGACTGTTTCCTTTTTACACACAACGCCAAGCTTAATAAAATAATGGTGAAGTGCATTCTACGTGCTGAGGAGGAGGCAGCCGGCAGGGCGCGGCTGTGCAGCCCGCTGCCGGTGCTCCTGCGGGCGGCAGAGACCCTTCAGGCAGGAAGCAAAGGAAATGCGCAGCACTGCTGGTGAAATTGAGGGTGCTGGTTTGCCGCTTGATTGGCCGCAGACCAAAGGCTCTCCTCCCCTGGCAAGAGGCTTTAGGGTCTCTACAAGGATGAGAAAGAAACAATCAAACAAAACGTTCATGACATGCAGTTTAAGTCTTAGGGTCTAACTCAAGGTTCCTCATACAAGAAAAGTATTCATGAAAGTTCTCGAGTGTAGATTGGGGGTAGCCGTCTATACAAACAAAGTCTCTCTTTGCTCACAATTTGCGACTTCGCAAGGCTTGCAAAAGGAATTTAAACAAAAAACAAAATCGAGTAAGAATTTCAAAGTTTTGTAAAGAAACCAACACCATAAGCGTGCAGACAACAACCAAAGGCCCCGATCTGTGGCAAGTATGGCAATCCTCGAGCTCTCCCGTAGTTCTCTGAAAATTACAGATAATATTTTACTTAATTAAGAGCTTCTAAAACTCAAAATTAAAGGAATCTCTATGAAGATGTGTTTGGCTCTGGATGAAGTGCAGGTTTGAACTGCACATACACTCCGTAGAGTTTAAGATATTATGGCAAAGCACACGTGCAAGTTATGAAGCTTGCACGTTTTTTGGAACTGTAATAATGAAATGGGGTTAAATATACTTTTGCTTACATCCGCATGCTCTTCTTTTTTAGTATCGGGGGATGAATATGGGCGTTCTTTTCATTTTGAGCCTTTCCCCCCATACACTGGAAATCTAAAAGGCTTCTATCCTCATGGCCGAGGAAAAGAGTGAGAAACGCATGCTATTAACGGTATCAAATACTATTTATCTTTTAAAACTTATTCTATCCATGAACTCTTTCTCCAGAGAAACCGCAACTCTCTATACAGCTGCCACATTTCCGAATCCGTTCATAGAGCCGCAACGATGCACATTTTCCTCTCGGTTAGTCTATTTCTCATGTCTTGTCTTCAAACTCTTCAGCGTAATTTCAATGATTTATATTAAACTATTTCCACAGACAAAGCCACTCGTGGTTCTGCGACCCCGAAAAGCTTCTCTCCCCAGAAGAACAGGCAGAACTTGAATCTGCACTTCTCAGAGTGCGAGACCAGCGAGCCCACGATTGCGCTGACGGTCAGACCCACCATTTCCAGGCAAGCCAGCGTTCTCCCCTTGGGTGCATATTGCATATAATACAACTAGCTGGTACGTTGCAGCTAGCTGTGGCTTTGCTGCCATCCCTCCTCGTCACGGAAGGCCAAACCCCACAAGAAGCAGCAGACGAAATGGCCAGTCAGCTCCTACGGTAAGCCAGCAAATGCGTTTGTCTTTCTGTAGAGCCTAAGCTCCATGAATCCAGGCAGTGGGGAGTTGGAAATAAATCTTGCCACGACGGAATGGTGCTGATGTTCGTGAAGAACCATTTGCTTGTTTCCCTCGTAGGACGCGGTACGATGGTTGCGTCTGCAGCTAGCTAGCTAGCTAGCTAGTAATGATGATATCTTGCAGAAAATGTTGTTCCGGCGTACATAAGTCCCGTGAGTCTCAGCCGATAAAACCCTAAGTCTCTCGCTTTGCATCTCTTAGCCCCAAATTTCAGCTGTTCATTTCCTTCCTGCGAGCAAAAGTAAACCTCGTCTATCTCACATCCGGCTCTGTCGTGTCTGCCATCATCAGTGGCGTCGATTTGGTGAGCAGCCAGCTGCCTCAAGCGTCCACAGGTAACCTTAAATAACACAAAACCCTCGCTGCTTCTACGACCCCTTATGTTTTGTTCTAGGGGTGGGATGGGTTGCCTACCTCATCACAGGCCTCATTCTGTGTTATATTATTTCTGTTGTTGTTGTGTACTTCGTGCTCAGCTACAGCCTAGGAAAGCGGTTCGAAAGCGGGGATTAAACCCTAAAACCATAACCCTAAACCCTAAACCCTAAACCCTAAAAGCAGCAAGCCCTTGCGGTACAAATAGCATAGAAATTCAGCAAGTGAGCGAGTTAGTGAGGCGAGGGTTTATGCCCGTCAACAAAGAAGTTGCGGGTTATGGCGGGCAGGCGAATCTTCTCTCCTTCGAAGCTTTTGTTCACACGAATCTGACACCCCAAACGAGACCTGCATTGAAAACCACCAAGGAAAACCAGACAAGCAAAGAGAGCCATTAGGGTTTACAAATGGCTGCTGAGAATCGAAGGCTTAGGGGAGAAATGCTGCTTCAGGCTCATAGGCAGCAAACCCTAAAAGAGTACCCCGACGAGGGATGAGAGTACCCCTAGAGTTTAGAGTTTAGGGTTTAGGGTTTACGTGTCGGTGAGGCAGGCTGCAAGGTCCAGCATGTCGTCTTCTTCTGGGGAAGGTTCCCCAAGGGTTTCATAAAGATCGTCGCTAAGGACGACATGGCATGTCGAACAAGAACACTGGCCTTCACACGCTCCTGCTCGTAAACCCTAAAGCCTAAACCCTAAACTATCACGCAGCCCCATATGCTCCGAAGTGTAACATTTCAATGGCTTGGCTGCAAAAGGGTTAGGGTTTAGGGTTTAGGGTTTAGGGTTTAGGGTTTACCTTCGATTGGCACGTCGTTCGTGTGGGCCGCTTCAAGGACCGTCACACCCTCAGGCACCTTCACAGTTTTTTCCTTGCCATCCGCCTCCACAAAAGTAAAGGAGCTACAAATACCACAGGCACAAACCCTAGGGTTTAGGGTTTAGGGTTTGCCATAACGACCCCCCAATCCGCTCACAAACAAAACCGTACATTCTAACTGCAATCCATACAACCCCGACTACCCATTCTAGGGTTTAGGGTTTAGGGTTTACACTGTTTTGTCGGATGAGCCTGGCGTGTTTTGTGCGTGGAAGAGACGCTGGCTTGGATAAGAAAAACGCGCAGATATGCACCTGTACCTGCTGGTGCTACTGTAGCTGCTGCTGCTGTTACTGTAGCTGCTGCTGGTGTAGCTGCTGGTGCTGCTGGTGTAGCTGCTGGTGCTCCTGCAGCAGCTGCTGCTGCTGTAGCTGCTGCTGCTGCTGTTGCTGCTGCTGTTGCTGCTGTTGCTGCTGCTGCTGGTAACAAGGTAAGAACGACGCAACAAGGCGGAGGAAAGACGAGACCACAGCATCCTTGCCCTTCCTCTCCAGGCAACCCTAAACCCTACACCCTGGCTGTCTGAGAGCACGATAAGTGCGGCTCTGAAATGTTAAACCCCAAACCATAAAGTTTATGTTTCGAAGACAACACAAACAAGTTAAAGAAATTTTACGAAAGCCCCGACAGGAAAGACAGAAAGCTACTAAAGACTGCATGCGCTTGATGAGCCAAAATCCAAAATTTTCATTTCAAACCTTTAAAATAAAAATAAAAATAATAACAATTAAAACGTTAATAAATATAAATAATTAACAATAAAAAGACGACTAAATAACGATAGACTTTTTAGTTTTTTTACTTCATGCCAGCGAGCCTCCATCAAACAAATTTTTTTGCTTCTCAAGAACAAGGTGAAATTTGTCAGCAAAAAGAAAGCAGAGGCGACGTGATCAACAAACACCAGCTGGTGCCCTCAAGTCGCTTTCAGCAGACACACCATCTTAAACCCTAAACCCTAAACCCTAAACCCTAAACCCTAAATTCCGAGCCAGCAGGAAAGTCAGGTTTTCCAGGGGTAAACTTCGCTGAATTTGTTCTTGTTGAGATGAGGCTGCCAGCAGTAGCATTAACACTTTAACTTTAAGTTCTATCTACTGCAGTTCACACAAAGAGCATCGCAGTCAATGTCTACCCTAAAGGCCCCACCCTACAAGCCTTAGGCTGCGAGCTTTGGCAAGGGAATATATCGGATTAAAATGCTGTTGCTAAGTGGCAGCTTTTTGGGCTGTATAGACACCTCAGGCCATGAGGAATCAGAATGTTGGCGTGCAAGGCTGCACTAAAAGGCACGCGTTTCTAAAGGGGAGACACGTTGCGCAGCAGCAGCTGAGCTGTCTCTCCTCAGTTGAAAAGCAGCACAGCAAATTGAGGCCCCTTGCCAAATTGAAGCAGCCAGTCCACTCAGGTGACGGCTTGCAGGCTCTGGGGTCTCGTGTCTCCCTAAGCCTTCAGGCTCCCTAGGCGTTACGCCTCCCTTAAGGCTCCCTTACCCTTGTGCCTCCCTAGGCCTTAAGGCTCCCTAAGCCTTAGGCCTCCACAGGCCTTATGCCTCCCTAGGAGGGCCAAAAAGAACAGCATTAGCATTTGGCTATTGCCTTATTAGGGGGAAGGTGGTATTTTCACCCTCATTAAAAAGCGCAAGAGAGAGATCCTCTGGCTTTACAAAAGTTTCTCGATTCTCATGGCTGCCGATAAACGGCAAGTTTCCCACTTTGTCTCCAAAAAAGAGACAGAAAACAAACCTCTTCTCCAGGTGTATCGACACCCGGAGACGCGGCCAGGGGCAGGAAGGCCCCTCTGCTTCAGCGCAGCACAGCCCACATCTCCGTTGCATGCAGCCCCGCAGCAGCAGCAGCAGCAGCAGCAATCAGCATGCCAAACTGGAGTTTGTAGGCTTCCACCTTCTGGTTGGGGAGAGCCCCATTTTCTCGAGAACCTCCTGAAGAGACTCGTCTCCCTTCTCGGTCTCCTTCCACGAGTGCTGCGAGGCCTCAGCTAGCTCAGCTAGCCATTCGCTAGCTGCACAGCCGGCCCTGCTGCTGATGCTGCTGCTGCAGCAACTCCCTCCTGCAGCAGCAGCAACACCCTGCCGGGTGTCTCTAAACCACGGATGGGCAAGAGCGTCTGCTAGAGAGATCCGCAGCCTTGGAGACGCATGCAGCAGCTGCTGCAGCAGCTGCACACCCAAAGTGTCTCCTTCAAGCGTAGGAAACATTGCTGTTATTTTGCTGCTGCTGAGAGACCCGCTGCTATCAAACGACATAAATGGTGCTGCTCCTGCTGCTGCTGCTGCCAACAGAGACGCTGGCAGACGCCCGCTGTCTCCTGCGGCCGTCCCCTCGCACGTCTCTACTAGCTCTTGGCTTGCTGCTGCTGCTGCTGCTGTAAGGCCATCTTGCTGCTGCAGCAGCAGCAAACCCTCAGGTAAGCCGCAGCTGCGGCGCCTCCGAATGGCTAGACAGTCGCCTGGCTGCCACGGCAATTCCTCTGCTGCTGCTGCTGCTGCATCCAGAGACACTCGGGCCGCCTTGCTTCCTTGGTGGTTTGTCGCAACCTCGCGCTTAAATTCCCACTGCTGCTGCTGCTGCTGCTGCTGCTGGGGGTGCTGCTGTTGTTGCTGATGCTGCTGCAGCAGCAGGTGCGCCACAAAGCAGATGCCAGCACCCCAAATGACAGCAGGCTCATTCTCCTCGGCGTAGTGGGAGGCTCCCCATTCGGCCTCTGGGGTGACCCCAGGGGTCACCTCTGGGGTCACCTCGGGTGTTACCCCCAAAGCAGTGGAGGTCCCAGGGCCTCCACTGCGCTTTTCTGGGGGTAGCCAGCAGCTGGGCGGCAGCTGCTGCGCCAGCCATCCCTGCTGCTGCTGCTGCTGCAGCTGCTGCAGCAGCAGAGGGGAGTCGGGTGTCATAGGAAGCATCCCCACGTAAAGCCGCAGGGGACACGGTCCAACGAGGTAGACAGAAGCTGGGGAGACAGCCGCTGGCAGCAGCCTCAGCCGCCGCATCCATTCGAGCCCACAAAGCAGCAGCCACAAAAACCGCCGGGGGCACCCAGCACAGCCCACACTGCTGCTGCTGCTGCTGCTGCTGCTGTTGGTTGGAATGCGCAGGGAGCAGCAGCTGCAGCGCAGCGCAGCGTGGGGCCCCCCCTGTTGCAGCAACGCCCGGCCAAGAGACACCCCCCGATTCCCCAACACGAAATAAGCAGCGTTTGCTGCGATGTGCACGTCAAACACGGGCAGCAGCAGCCTGCTGCTGCACCTGTCAGCCTGCTGCTGCTGCTGCTGCTGCTGCTGCTGCTGGTCTCCTTTGCGTGCTGCATGGGCTGCAGCGGCGTGCTGCGCCAGGCAAATGCAATGGAGCAGCCAGGCCGGAATGCCGCTGTTCTCCGGTATGCTAACCCTCTTCAGAAGCAACTCTTCTGCTCCCCTGTCGCTGCTGCTGCTGCTGCTGTTGCTGCTGCTGCTGTTGCTGCTG
>NPHX01000622.1:62875-79040 GCA_002271815.1 Eimeria falciformis
CATTTCTTTGCTGCAGAATATCGAGTAAACCGCAGCAGCAGCAGCAGCAGCAGGAGAATGAGGAAGAGCAGCAGCAGGAAAAAGAGCAGCAGCAGCAGCAGGAGGAGCAGGAGGATGAGAGTGTCTCCGTTTGTCTCTTGTTCTGTTTTATCTGTTTGTGTCCAGGACCCTTTGAGGTTGAGTTGAAGGCCCTCGAGGACAAAGTGGAGAGTCTCCTTTCGCCAAAGACCGGGCGCATGTTTCAAATGTTGGCAGACTATCGGCAGCGGCTGCAGGATGCAGCAGCAGCAGAATTGGTGACAATAGAGAAAGAGGTTTCAAGTCTTGTAGAGCACCTCAAAGAAGCAAACAACCAGCTGGAAGAGCTCCTGCAGCTGAGCGACGACGCGGGGGTCTTGTCAGGAAGAAGCATTCACAAGGTGGCAGACAAGATGGGCAATAGAATTCAATTCTTTGAGGTTTTGGCGCAGCAGGAGCTAGCCAAGCTTGCGGAGCAGCAGCAGCAATGTGCGTTGAAAGAGATTGAGGAGTTCCAGGCCAAGCTGGCGGGCATGCATCTTATGGAACATGTCTTGGAGACACTCGTTGCTAAGTTTGCAAGCCAACTTACAGAATACAAAGAGAGAAAAAAGGTCAGTCGGGCGCTCACTCTGATGGATTTGAGCGCCGCCTTCGCGGGGCCAAACCCCCAGAGCGTCTGCAGTGTATTGACACACCTTGTACATCAGCAAAAAGCAGCAGAAGACGTGGCCGTCATTTTTGTTTACGGCGTAAATCCGCCCAAGGCCTCGGGGCTCCCTGCAGACCGGCATCTGGTGGTTCCATCGCCCAGCATTCTGCGCGCTGCAGCTGCAAGTTGGGCAGCAAGGACAAAAGTGTATGGGTACCGTGCAACCTCTTATTCGGTGGTGCGAATAGAAACATCTCTAGTTGAGGTTTTTACAGTCCCCTACCTCGAGAGTGAACACTTCTCTCTCGATCCCGCAGAAGAGCTCAGGGTCACAACTCCAAGCGACTTCGCTGCTAAACTTGCGGATGCAGTAACGGAGACAAACCTCAGCAGCAGCTCGGACGCCCCCTTCTCTCTCGTGGTTTACCTTGGCCAGCTGCAGGAGGACCAGATCAAGCCTCCTATCACGCGCAACCTTTCCCACAATCGTGTGCTGTACGTACAGCACCTTGTCAATCTCGATCCTCGCAGCAAGGACCTTGCTGCTGTTTGGGAACGGCTTCAGACCCAACTCCACTTTGTGGACACAGCCAGCTCCATCGTCAAGGAAGGCATCAGCAAGGGCGAGGCCGTGCAGCTGACGGTGCGGCGCCTCGACGTGCAAATTTTCTGCTTTGCGGCGCAGCACTTGGAACCTCCTCCCTGCAGACGCGATCCCCACCTCCGTGAGGCCATTCATTATCTCAAGGTGCGGCTCACGAAAACTGCTCAAGGGTTTGTGCTGCCAGACGACTCGGTGCTCGTTGCTGCGCTCACCTCTCTGGTCCGAAGGATTTACGCGGGAGGCGCTTCCTGCCCCGTCATTGTCTCTACTGCTGCTGTGAAAAAGAGACATTTTTGGCAGCGAAAAGCGTACACTGCAGCAGCAGAAATCCTTACACTCGATGCCCCGGAAACCTCCAAAGGCAGCAGACTCAGCCACGTTGGAGACACCTCGAACAGCAGCACGGAGCAGTCAGTGGAGGGTTCCGACGCAGCAGCAGCAGCAGAGCAGCAGCAGAAGCAGAAGCAGAAGCAGCAAGGCAGAAAAAACAGCGCCTGCTTGATGTCACCCCAGGGCGCATTGTGTCCCACCTCAACGCGCACGGCACTGGAGACGAAAGGCACTTTGGGGGAGGCAGTGGCTGCACTGGCGAAGACAGCCGAGGGCGCCGTGCTGCTCGCTGAGCCTTGGACACGAGGCTACACCCTTTATGTGCATGTTTGTGTTAGTGGCAGCAACAACTGCTGAGAGACGCGGGCAGACACACACAGGCTGCCGCCTGCTGCTAGCAGCTGTAGAGACAGCAGAGAACATTCCATGCAGAAACACGCGAGTGTTCTCCTCTCTTCTTGTTTGTAACCGCACAGACGCTCGGCTTCCCGGCAGATGTTTGGCGGCTTTTGCCATTTTGTACTTTGGCTTGAAATAATCAATTCTCCTGTTTATTCTATATTATAAGTTTAAACATGCTGGAGTCTGCAGCTTAGCTCCTCCCACCTAGGGCAGACAGCAAAGGGCAACTAGAGGCAAGCAACCGCCACAGACCTTCTTTGCTGCAAAACTATTTTCCTGTGTCTGTCTCCCTCTGTCTGTCTCTGTCTCTGTCTCTCTCCCTCTGCCTCTGTCTCTTTCTGTGTCTCATTGCTGCGTTTTCGCTTCTCGTCAAGCATGCAGTGAAGCATCTGAGGTTGCATTCCAAGCTCACCTTTTAAACCCTAAACCCTTAAAACCCTAAACCCTTAAAACCCTAAACCTTTTAAATCTTAAACCCTAGGATTTGGGTTGTGTTTTCCTAGGGCTCAGGGGAGGTGCACTGGGCGTAATCGTTTCCGCCTTTAAGCCTTTTGTGCAGGTGTACATGCAGCCCGCAGAGATTCTCTGTCATTTCCAGGAGGCGCTGCATTAGTTTGTATTTGCTACCGAGTTTTTAAATGTTGGGTTTGTTGCAATGAGCAAAAACAAGGCCGAGCCTTTGGCTGCCTTCCCCCCGGTGTCTCTCGTCGCCAATGCCCCCACCTAGCGGGGGGCCGTAGGAGGAGGGCAGCAGCAGCAGCGGGAGCTCAAACTAGGCGGCTGGCTCCACTGGCTGGGGTTGAGGCCTGCGGGCTCTCCTCAAAATTCCCGTTGGCCTGCTGCTGCTCAGCAGGCCACCAATCTTTAAAAACTGCACCTGCCGTTCAAAGGATTTCGAGTGTACGTACCCCTAGCCCTTGGGGCCCCTCTCTCTTTGGCTGCCACAGCCAAAAGAGGCCTTCCACGGGAAACGCTTGAAACTTTCCCAGGCCCAAACCGTCCGCATGCAAGAGGCTCTTCTTTGATGAGACAGCAAATACAAACAAAGTAGCAAAGGACTCACTGCCCAGCTGTCGCCTCCCCGCTACCTTAGCTACACAGAGCCTGGCATGCTCCTTGTGGGCGGAGCCACGCACAAGGCCCCTGCTGATTGGGGTGTCTCCTGTGTGCTTGCAGGCAGACACTTTTGGAGGAGCATTACGCCTCCTCTCCGTCTGTCCCTTTTGTCCGCAGCTAGCTGCTGAAAGGCCAGCTAGCCGGCAGCAGCAAACGAGCGCATCTGGCTCCCTCACCACCTGCCGCGTTCCTTGGCCGCAGACAGCGGGGGACCTAAAGAGGCCATGGAGATGAAGTTTGCTGGTAAGAGAAAAAAATGCATTTTGGCTGCTTCTCTCCCTCCTCACCCTGAATTGAGAGGAAGGCTTTCTTCTCGAGGCTCCCACGAATGGCTAGCTGGACTCAAACCCACTACCTTAGTCCGGTACGAAACCAGCAGCCACACGCATCAGCAACAACCACTAGGTGCTTTCCAACTACAAAGAGCTTTTCTCTCCTCTGTTGCCAGTGAGGCTCGATACAAACTTGGCTACCAACCACAGGCCAGCCTGCGGCTGACAAACGAAGGGAGCACTAGACGGGGTCGGCAGAGGGCTCAGCCTCTGACATGATTTGGGATAAAACTTTTATTTCAGGTGTATGGACAGAGAGAGAGCCTTGCGTTGTTTCCGTGGTCGAAAGGCTTCAGGCAGGTTCTTAGATCCATTTGCAGGCAGGTTCTTAGGTTGGTTCGCCAGGCCAGAAAGCCAACAACTACAGAAAATCTCATCAAAAAAATACTTTATAATTAACTAAAAAAGCTTTTTAGTCCCAAGGGAAACTCGAGGGGAAAATTCTCTCTGTACACTGCCTAGCAAGAAAGTGGCAACGGCGAACACAACAGCAAAGAACTACAGTGTACACACAGTGTCGCGACACAGCTGCAATTTATTTACTCAGTTATTTATCTATTTATTTATTTTGTTATTCTTCCAGGTATTTCGAGATGTTTATTTGCAGCAGCGCGCGTTGAAGGCGGGCCCTGTGCAAGAGCCGCCTCATTGAATCCAAGGGAGCCATAGCAATCCACAAAGTGTGCAGACAACTTCTAAACGTGGTAGTTAGACAATCATCAAAGTGGAAATTGTTTATCTTAATTATAATATATATATCTTGCTGTTTTGTTCGGGAAATAAGATATTTTAGGGGGGCCGGCCGACAGCTTCCTTAGTAAAAGGTATTATTAAACCCTCTCCGCCCCCCTTCAGTGTCTGGTGACCTCCACCGCCAGACGTGGTGTTTTTTCTTTTTTTCTTTCTGTTTATTTTTTTAAATTTGAATGAACATGCAACAGATACCTGAATTGGCAGCAGCAGCAGCAGCAGCTGCTGCTGCTGCTGCTGCAAAAGATCGCGCCACAACTGCGTGGGAAAAGGCTAAGGAGCTCCGGGATGCTGCTGATGCTGCTGTTGCTGAGGCGGAAAAAGCCATCAGCCTTAGTGCTGCCACAGCAGAAGCAGCGGCAGCAGCACGCGCTGCTGCTGCTCAGAGACAGCTGCAGCTGCAGCAGGCACATGAGGCAGCAACCGCAGCAGCAGCAGCTGCTGCTGCAGCAGAGCAAAAGAAATTTGCTGCTGCTGCTGCTGCAGAAAGGGCCAGAGCAGTCGCCTCAGCGGCAGCAGAAAGGGCCCAACAGGCAGATGCAGCTCGCGCTGCTGCTGCAGCAGCAGCAGCTGCTGCTGCAGAAGCAGAGGCAGAAGCAAGGCAGGAAGCAGACACACGCAAATTAGCAGCAGCAGCAGCTGCTGCTGCTGCCAGCGATGCAAACCGAGCACTGGAGAAGCTAAGGCAGAGGATGGGGGAGATAGAAGCAGCAGCAGCAGCAGCAGCAGCTGCTGCAGCAGCGAGAGGCCGCGAAGCTAATGAAGCAGCAGCAGCAGCAGCAGCAGCAGCAGCAAATTTAGCAGCACAAAAGATTAAGGCAACAGAAACTTTGGAGCTAGCCGCAGCAGCACGACCTTGTGCTGCTGGCGTAGCAGCAGCAGGAGAAGCAACAGCAACAGCAGCAGCGGCTGAAGGGACCTTCCTTTTTGTACAGCTGCAAAACTGAGGGCCCCAGGGGCCTCTGTGCCCTGTGGGGTCCCCTGTGTCTTTATGGGGGCCCCATGGACCTTTGTACCCTTTGGGGCCCTCTGCATGCTATGAGGGCCCCTGTACTATATGGAGGTCCCTGTACCTTATGGGGCCCGCTTTCGCCGCGCCTCAAGAGGAAAGGGCCTTAAGGCAATTTTTCTCGCTGCCTTGGGCTGTTGTGTAAGAACTGTTCGCTTGTCTGCCACTTCCCTGTCTTTGCTTCTGTTTCTCTTTCTGTCTCTGTGTCTCTTCTTCTATCTCTCTGTCTCTGTCTCTGTCTTCTTCTCTGCCTTTCTTCGTTTCTTTTCTGTCTGTCTGTCTCTGTCTGTCTCTTCCTCTGTCTCTGTCTCTTCCTCTGTCTCTTTTCCTGTCTGTCTCTGTCTCTGTGTGTCTCTGTCTCTTTTCCTGTCTCTGTCTGTTTCTGTCTGTCTCTTTCTCTGTCTCTGTTTTTGTCTGTTTTTGTTCAATTGTTGTTTAATTTTTCCAGCAGCAGCAGGAGGCGCAGCGAGGAGAAAGGCGAACAAAAACATGAAAAGAGACAAAGAGAGACAGAAAGAGACAGGAAGATAAACAGAAACAGAAACAGAAATAGACAAAGAGAGACAGAAAGAGAGAAACAGAAAGAGAGAAACAGAAAGAGAGAGACAGAAAGGGACAAGGAGAGACAGAAAGAGAGACAGAAAGAGAGACAGAAAGAGAAAAACAAAAACAGAAATAGAAAGAGGCAAAAAGAGAGAAAGAGAAACAGAAAGAGACAAATAGAGACAGACGCAGAGAAAGAGAGAGACAGCATGTTAGAGAGAGTGGGGAAGGACGGATAGAGACACAGAAAGAGACAGACAAACAGAGACAGCTAGAGGGAGAGAATTTAGTTATTTGATTATATCTGTAGTTTGTTATTTCTGTTACTCCTTGTTTGTTCATATGCTCTTCCTTCGTATTCAAGAAACCCGCATGCATCTGCTTTCCCGCCATGTGCCTTTTGTAACATGGCAAACTCTGGCTGCTGCTGCTGTTGGTGCTTCTGCTGTTGCTTCTGATGCTGCGTTGAGGGCCAGGGAGTGGTAGGTTGCATGCGGGCAGCCGCGGCCCATGGCAGTAGTTCGGGGCTTGTTTGTGGGGCTTTCTGCATGCGGCTGGTCCGGCCGAGGGCAAGCAGAGGCAGGCAGCTGCGAGGGCAGCGCAGCTTTAGGTGTATCGACACACCCCAGCTGATGTCTGGCTAAGCAGTGACAACGACAGGAAGGAGAAAATTCATTCTTTTTGCCTGCAGGAGCGGCTGCAAGCGCAGCAACTGCAGGAGACCCAATGGGTCAGCTGAGGAGCAGCGGAGACAGAAAATGCCCTTTGTCCAGGAACTTGTCTGCCTGAGGCCATGAGGCTGAGGCCTGCTAAAACGTTTGCTGCTGAGCTCATAGCTGGGCAACGGCAGCCCTGGCTGCCACCCAAAAATTCTGTTGACCCTGGGCTCTCCACAAACCCGAGGCTAGCAGCTGGCTGCCTGGGAGGCTTCAGCCCCATCCTCAGCATGCGTAGGGCCTCAAGTCGCAGGCTGCTAAAAGCCTGAGTGAAGAATCACTCGTAAGGCAGGGCTCGCCGATGCAGATGCTCTTGTCTTACGCACGCTGGTTCGGGTGTACAGACACTCGCCATGAGGACACGCACAGTCAGAGCCGCGTCTCTCCCACTGTAGCCAGCCATGGCCAGCTGGCGTTGTTCTCTGTAGCAGCCAATGGCGAATGCATGCAGTGAAAAAGCGTGAAGGGCCTCGAATTGCTGAGGTATTTCTTGCAGCTGTCATCCCCAACCCCCCCTCTGCTTTGCTGTCTCTCTTCCTACGCTTCATGTCTTGTGCAAGAGCTCTTTCCTATGACTGAGGGCTTAACATAAACCCGAGAATGCCAATTCACGATATCTTATGGAGATTAGTTTCCTGGTCACGGGTCGCTTCATTGCTCTCTGTCCCTTGGCATAGATAAGCCTGAAGAAGAACCTAAGGCCTATGGCAGTTGCCGCGTGGGAGTCGGGGGCCGCGCCGCCCCTTTCCGGCAGGCTGCAGCTAGCTATGGCTAGCTGGTGCTGCTATATCCAATTGTGCACAATGTGAGGACGGACGTGCAGAGAGAGAACAATCATTACAAAGTTTTGTGTGTGGCGGTAATGCCCAGCTCAGCAGGCCATACACCGTACGTTTCATGTAGCAGAGAAATGTGTGTGTTTTACACTGGAATGTTTTTGTGTGTGTAAACATGTAACATTTTCCAAGCTTAATTCCCTGAATTATCTGTGCGTGGAGTAGACTTTCTTGTGCTCTTGAGCAGAGCTAACGCAGCTTCTTTTTTTCTGTTTGGGATGCGTGTCTGCCCCAAAGGGAGACCAGCTGAACCTTGGCCGCACCCTTGCCGCTTGGCTCTGCTCAGGCCGGCCTCACCGACTCAGACAAGCAAACCTAAAAAGAGCAGACTTCTTTGAAAACACATTGTAATTAAATTCCTGTTTTGTTTTAACGCATAGGCCCTTTAAATGCATCCGTAAGAATCGGCTTGCATTTGAGGATAGATATGACTAGCTAATGGCGCTGTAGCCACAGGGTCAGCGTGTGTCTGTCAATGGTTTATGTGAAATTACTCCGAAATTGTGGGGTGTATGCACGCTGCACTTAGCTCGGATTGTGAAGGGTTCTGTTTGCTTATTGTCCCAAAACACTTCTTTCTGGCGGCTCATGCATCTGTAGCGCACCATAGGGTGCAGAAATAAACAAACAGAAACCCCAATAAATACAAAAATAATTAATCAATAATAAGAGAGATTTTTTTGTTTGCCAGACGGCTAAATTCTCAGGAAGACGGGGGCAGAGTGCGTCGTGAACCAGCTGAGCACGAAGGCCTTGCAGGTTAGGAAATAGAGCAAAAATGATTTCTTAGAAGCTTACAAATGTTTTTTTCTGTTTTAATTAATTTATTTTGCTTTTATTTACAGTTTTTTATATAGAAATTCAAGACAAAAATGCTGCACCGGCAGAGCTGCTTGTTTGGCTGAGCAGCCGACAGCTGCAGCATGCTGCTCTCTCTCGACTCCGTCTGTGTGCTCAGCAACGGGGCTGTTGTTGTTAAGGGTTTAGAATTTAAGGTTTAGGGTTTTTGCCTTAAACAGAACCAAGGCCGGTTGTAGGTCTTCTGCCCTGTTTGTATTAAAGTTGTTGCGCCTTCTCCACAGCCATAGCAGCTGTTATACGCGCTATCGTGGTTGTGCTCTGTTGCCTGTCTTCCTACTTCTTACCGGCCAGGAAGAGACAAAAACAAAGGAGTTTGGGGCTTTAGGGTTTTGCACTATCTTGCGAAAAATCGCATCTAAAGGCTCTTCCCTTACCGCATGCCCTTCCCTGCTCTCTCGCCTCCGTCAGCCGCCGACTGCTGCGCTGTACTTGTCCTAAACCCTAAACCCTAAACCCTAAACCCTAATTCTTCGCGTGCTTTTTTTTAGCAAGGCCTTGGTTTATTTTATTCTAAACTGGGCATAGTGTGTGTGCTGGGGCAGCAGTGGTCAGGGTGTAGAGTTTAGGGTTTATGGTTTAGGGTTTAGGGTTTAGGGTTTAGAGAGATGTTTTCGAGCTGTAGCTACAGCAGCGACACTCCCACCCCCAACCCCTCCCAACGCAAACTCCCCTTTTTTTCTGTCCCATCCGCTGCAGCAGCAGCAAATGCAGCAGACGGCAGCCCCACCTGCGCACACACCCCACAACAGCAGCAGCAGCAGCAGCAGCAGGCCTCATCGGTTTCCGTGGAGACACCTCAAAGCAATTGTGCATTTGAAGGAGACAGAGAACCCATTGGGATTTGCTGCAAGGCCAAAGAAAAGATAGAGTAAGCTTTAAGGCTTTAAAGGCAGCCCAGCAAACACAGCCAGGGAGATGCAGGACAAACTAACAAGGGCGGCGGAGGCACTGCAGAAGGGTACTAAACCGTAAACACTAAACCCTAAACCCTTAACCCTAGAGCAGGTTGGTTGTTTCTTCTTTTTTGCAGAGGCTGCGCGATCTCTGACGATGAAGCAAATGATCCTCTGAACTGTCTCGATGCATGCCTAGGTAAGACGAATGCAGCAGCAGCACTGCAGCAGCAGCAGCACTGCAGCAGCAGCAACACTGCAGCAGCAGCAGCACTGCAGCGCTGCAGCAGCACTGCAGCAGCAGCAACAACAACAACAGCAACAGCAGCAGGAACAAAATGCGTTTCTGCGTGCATTGGGCCTTCAGGATCTCCTGCGACCGTAAAAGAGCAAACGTCCTGTGCTGCTGGTTTCAGCAGCAGCAGCAGCAGCAGCAGCAGCACAGAGGAAGGGAGCGATTGTGGCAGCAGTGATCTCAGCAGCAGCAGCAGCAACTGCAACAAGTTTGACCGCCAGCAGCAGCAGCAGCAGCAGCAGCAAACGCCACTCATTTGTGACCCTGCGGAGCTCACACCGCAGCCACAGTGGGCAGGCCTTGCTCCCCCCGACTGCGCTGAGCTGTACGATCAGCAGCAACAGCAGCAGCAGCAGCGGCAGCAGCAACAGCAACAGCAACAGCAGCAGCAGCAGCATGAGTGGCGGTCCTTCCCTACGGACTTTAAAGACGAGCATCCCATCTGCGCTCGCATCCCGCAGCAGCAGCAGCAGCAGCAGCAGCAGGAGGTTGACGTTGCATGCTATCCGCATCTGCGTGCGCAGGACGGACTGCAGCAGCAGCAGCAGCAACAGCAGCAGCAGCAGCAGGAACAGCAACAAAAGCAGCAGGAGGCTGCAGTAGCAGGAAGCAGCGCATGCAGTCGCCTTGCTGCATCCTCCTGGGACAGTGGAGATTGGGGTTTTGCTGCTGCTGCTCCTGCTGCAGCAGCAGGTAGCACTACTGCAGCAACAGCAGCAATCAATTTATCTCCTGCTGCCACAGAAGCTACGAATTCGCCAGACGAAGGACCTGCCTTTGTCCTTATAGAGGACGAAGACCAGCAGCAGCAGCACCAGCAGCAGCAGCAGCACCAGCACCAGCAGCACCAGCAGTATGCTGTACAGAGGCAGCAGGATCAGCAGCGCTATGATATGCAGCAGCAGCAACAACAGCAGCAGCAGCAGCTGGGTTACATCCTGGCCACCTGTCCTTCGCCCCTGCTGCACAAGGCAGCAGGCCCTCATCCTCACCTTGCTGCATCAGGCGGGCTTCACTGCCTGCAGCAGCAGCAGCAGCAGCAGCAGCAGTCGCAACAGCAGCAGCAGCATGGCGCGAGGCCATGGTCCCCACAGTCCTCTTTGGGACCGTCCGATGGGTTCTGCGGTCCACTTCCTCAGCAGCAGCAGCAGCAGCAGCGTTGGCCTGAGGGTGGAGCGCGTTGGGCGCCTACCCCTGCGATGCCTGCGCCTTGTGCCTTCTACATGCCGCCTCACCCCCATCAGCAGCAGCAGCAGCAGCAACAGCAGCAAAAGAGCAGGTCTGCTGTCTGCTTACCCTCTCCCTCCCTGCTGTCTTCTCTGCCTCTAGGGGTTCGCTATGACGAGCACAAAAATGCCTTCAGGGCCCTCGTGAAAACACAAGAGACAAAAGTAAACAAATCTTTCTCCTGCAAAAAGTATGGCCCTTATAGGGCCCTGCAGATGGCTGCTGCTGCTGCTGCTGCATCTGCTGCTGCTGCTGCTGCTGGCCGTAATGGGCAGTGGCATGGGCCTCCAACTAGGCCCCTGCCACCGCCCGCAGACCTCCCGTATGTTGGAACCTCTTGGCAGCTTGAGGGGCCCCTTGCACAAAGACACCTGAGAAAACCTTACCCAAACCCACTGCAGCAGCAGCAGCAGCAGCAGCAGCCAGATATGCCCTACAGCCTAACCAGGTGCTGCGCCGGCCCACCTCCTGCTCCACTACCAGCCTCATTTTCTCCTCAGGAAATGCTGCCTGCAGCAACAGCACCACCACCACCACCACCTGCGGCAGCAGCTGCAGCTGCTGGCACCGTAGACATGCTCGGAGCAGCAAAGCCTGACTTTGTGCAGCAGCAGCAGAAGGAGCAGCTGCTGCTGCAGGAGCAGCGTCTGGCCCCACACCACGCACAGCAGCACCACCACCAGCACCTGCTGCTGCTGCAGCAGCAGCAGCAGGCAATGCACTGTCCGCAGCACCATCAGCGGATGCTGCATGAGGAATACTCGCAGCAGCTGCAGCAGCAGATGCTGTTGCAGCACGAGCAGCAGCAACAGCAACAGCACTGCCACATAGCAGGCTCTCGCCTACCGATGCCTCATCACCAGCAGCAGCTGCAGCAGCCGTATCTACGGGGGCAGCAGCAGCAGCAACAGCAGCAGTTGATGCCGATGCCCCCTCGCCACCTGCAAGGCCTGCCTCAGCTGCAGCAGCAGCCTACTGTCCTGGCGCCGCCGCCGCCGCAGCAGCAACAACAGCAACAGCAACAACAACAACAGCAGCAGCAGCACGTTCACATTTTTGGGGTGCCGCCTGCTGCTTTTGCCTTGGCAGGAGGGACAGACTCTTGCCAATCAGAACCCACAACGCCGTGGCATGTTGCTGCTCCTTCTGCTGGCAGCACCAGCACCAGCAGCAATGCAGCTGTGCCTCTGCTCGGAGAAGAGGTGGAATCGGCTGCCTCTGCTTCTGACGTAGACACCCCAAACGACCCAGCAGCACCAGCAGCACCAGCAGCACCAACAGCAACAGCAACAGCAGCAGCAGCGGCAAAAGAGACCACGACGCCGGTTGACGTTCCTGCTGCTATAGATCCAGATGTTTCCTCTCCCATTGCTGCTGCTGCATGTCTACCGTCTGGCGACAGGCAACAGCAGCAGCAGCAGCAGCAGCAGCAGAAGGCAGCAGCAGCAGAACAAGTGGAAGGAGACTTCACGGGCGATTGCTTTCGATGCTACAGCTGTGGCGCTCTTGAGAAGCCCCGGAGAGACAGCAGCTGCAGCGAAAAGCAGCAGCAGCAGCAGCAGGCAGAGGCAATCAAGCCGGAACTAGATGCACTGCGGCACTCGCAACAGCAAACTTCAGCAGCAGCAGCTACAGCTGCTGCTGCTGCTGCCCCAAAGCTAAAGGACTGGTTACTGCCTGGGCTGTGCAAGGGGGAAGAAACTGCTTCTGACGCTAAGGGTGCAGCAGCAGCAGCAGCAGCAAGCGTAGTGTATTCGGAGGAGCTAGGCGCGTGGCTAGCTATGGCTGGCAGCAAGCCGAGCGAGGCCTCTCTAGGGCAAGGCCTTTCTGGCATGTATTTTATTGCCGCTTTCCCTGTGGAACCTCTCGGCGGCCCCACAGCTGCGCGTAACGCAGCAGTGTCTTGGCTGCTCCAGCAGCAGCAGCAGCAGCAGCAGCAGCAGCAGCAGCAGGAAGGTACGAAATGCAGCAGCAGCAAGTTGCAGCCACTGCCAGCTAAGCTGAACCCAAATTGTTCTCTCAGAGAGGACGAAGACAAAAACCAGCAGCAGCAGCAGCAGCAGCAAGAACAAGAACAAGAGCAGCTGCAGCAGCAGCACACAGACGATGCCGCCACCCTGATGGAGATACACGACAGCAGCTCTGCTGCTGTTGCTGCTGCTGCTGGATCCCTGTGTGCTGGCCAGAACAGCGGCGCATGCAGGGCCACCAGCAGCTTACCACCATCATCACCATCAACAGCAGCAGAAGCAGCAGCAGCAGAAAAGTGGCAAGATGAAGCGTTCTCTTCTTGCGGCAAGAGAAAAGGCTCAGCGCAGATTGAAGAGCCGCCGGCCGTTCGCGTTAAGAGAGCAGCGCAGGCAGACGCAACTTCTCTTGTTTCATTAAGCAGCAGCAGCAACAACAACAGCATCAGCAGCTGCAGCATCAGCAGCAGCAGCAGCAAAAGAGATGATGATGAGGCCAACAATGTCGCAGCGCCGCAACAGCCACAGCTACAGGATCAACTAGAGCAGCAGCAGGAGCAGCAGCAGCAGCAGCAGCAACCAGAGGCGCAGCAGGAGCAGCAGCAGCAGCAACAGCTGCAGCTGCAACAGCAGCAGCAGCAACAGCAGCAGCGCAGGAGACAGCAGCAAAACAGCGGCAGGCTTCTTCCACAGGGTTTGTTGCTGCAGCAGCCCCCACAATGCGGCGCGGAACAGTCCCGATGCATTACTGCTGCTGCTGCTGCTGCAGAAGCTTGTGGTTCTCGCTAGGCATCGTACGAATGTGTGTCCCCTGCAGCAGCAGCAGCAAAAGCAGCAGCAACGGCAGCAAGATCTGCAGCAGATGGAAGTTCAATTCGCTGCAAGGTCTCCCGTCCCGTTTCCAATCGATCTGTCCGTCTTCACTTTCTTCTCCGCATCCCTCCGCTGTACGTACACTTGAAATCTGAGGTGCATGCTCATGCACCCCTCCGCTCTGTATTCACTTGAAGCCTCGGAACGTCTCAGGCGGTAGCGCAGACGCACCTGCACGTACTTCTCAGCTGCATATGGTCTGTACACGCCCAGCCCTCATTGCCTTCTAGCAGCGGCATCGCCAAGGCCTCTGCCGCAGTTTGTGGTAGCTGACAATCAGGCGAAATGTTCTGCGGCGTGCGTGCAAGTGGGGTGAACGTACACCTAAAGCCGTCGGTACACTCTGAGGTGTACGCACACCTAAACTCATCGGCGCACTCTGGGGTGTACGTACACCTGAAGCCATCGGCACACTCTGGGGTGTACGTACACCGAAAGCCATCGGCACACTCTGGGGTGTACTTACACCGAAAGCCGTCGGTACACTCCATTCCGGGTGTATACGCACCTTACGTGCGTGTTCTGCACCTCTGGTGCTTGCTGCGCATCCCGAATGCAGCTATTTCCAAGCTACATTATTCTGGCACTTCATTGCTGCTGTGGCTGCAAGAGCAGCAGCAGCAGCAGCAGTGCCGCTGCAGAAGGTCAGCAAGAAACTTCTTTGTGTCTTTCCCTGCTGCCCCAATGGTCTCAGGGGCTCACCGCAACAAAACTCAAACATCCATCCTTGATTTTGCGAATAGTCCGCCCTATGCAACAGCAACAGCTGAGGTGCAGCTGCCATTTTATGCAGAGACTGGCGCTCTGTCGCTGACCTGCCGCAGCTGTCTCTCTCAGTGTCCCGCTGCAGAGGCAGGTCTACGTACACCCGAAGGCAGCGGCAGACAGGAGGCAGGAGAGTAGCACTTTTGGTGCAAGCTAATAAGGCACTCCAAAGAAAGATGCCGTCTAAAATAGAAAGTGTGTGCACGTCTCCGCCGCTATCAAGTTGATTGGCTGAGGTTTTGTGGCGCGTAGCAGCCAAAGATGTTGGGTGTGTGGTGGCTGGTAAAAAGTGAGGCTCTGAAAGGCGTTTCGCTTGGAAGTCAATTGGGGTGTACGTACAGAATAAAATGCACAGCGGGTGCATGCGGAAGCCTTCCGAGCCCTAAAATGGGAGGAACCCCTCACACTTTAAAGCAGCATGCAAGTTTAAGGATTGTCGGTGTTGGCTAGAAAGGCTGTCTGGGAATATGTTGTATCCGTATTGAAGTGAAGATGAATTCCCCGAAAAAGAAACGGTAATGGTTTGAGGTGTATGTACTTCGGAGTAAACGAATGGGCGCGCGCCTAGCAAAGTCATTTGAAAGACGAGCTGTAGGCGTCAGTGCTGAGGATCCGGCTGGGTGTGCCTTATGGATTAGCATTCCTCACCCCATCCAAACCCTTCTAGCGCCTTGGCAGCAAATTGTTTTGCCTTCTCCCACCGTCAAAACTCTCAAAAGGTTTCAAAGGCTGAAACGTTGCATGCGACCTGGCATGCAGCCACCTTCGCCGTAAGGCCACCCTCTTTCTGGCAGCAAAGAGACCCATGCGTTCAAGACCTCAAGGGACAGCTGCGGCTCCCCTTGGGGTTCTTTGCTCGACCAGTCTCCTTTGAAAATGGCAGCAACCAAACCTTCGGCAAATGGGGGACAGGGCCAAAGACGGGCTGTGCCCATCCGCCCACAAAGCCCACAGCCCCGACAGTTGAAAATTGAGCAGCCGGCACTCGTGGAGATTTGATGGGGATGAAATTCCTTTCGGGTGGAAAGGGACAAATCAAAACCGCCAGTCCTAACTACTCTAAGGAGGCGGGGAGGTTTATGCCTACCACTAGTCAGGAGGCCGTTAGCAGAGTGACGGTAAGCGATCTTGGCAGCAAAGACACTCCAGCCTTCGCAACTCTTTGCAGGATTTTGAGGGGCACAGCTGCTCGACGCCACCCAGCTGCCGGCTATCCCTCAGTGCGCATGCAACAACTCGCTGTGCGCAAAGGCGCGGCAGCAGCCAACGGCCCTTAACTTCCGTCTTATGTGCTCGCCAGAGAGGCGCGTCATTGGAGACAGTGCAAATCGGAAGTGCCGGGGGTAGAGGGCAGGCAGGGGCCCGAGGCAGCAAGCGAGGTTGAGCTAATCACGGTCAAGAGACAGATTATCTTAGAGAGCGCGAAACTAGTGCAGACGAAGAAGCTCTAAACAAGACACCGGGTAACCACTAGCTGCCAACAAGGAACAGTTAGGCTTATAGGGCAGCAACTCGCCAGCACCCTCCAAGCCCTAAACCAAACAAAACGGGAAAACCGCCGATCAACTGAAACAGCTCGGGTTAAACCCAAATAGGCAACAGCCAACATAAAAATATTTCGGAGCTGCAGGCCGGCAGCACTTTTTTGCTCAGACAAGAGAAGACATTCTGCACCAAGTCGATATTTCACCAGTTTAGAACTTGAGAGTTTCTATGGCATTGCCCGTCCTCTTGCCAAAAAGACAGGGTTCAGAGTTTGATGTTTAGGGTTTAGGGTTTAGGGTTTACAAGGGAGGCAAATTGCATGCTAGCAATGGGCCTTCCCAACGTGAACCGTACTAGCTTGCTGAGGCGTTGTTGCGACTTGGCCTCCTCTATAGCAGTAAACCCTCAAAGATACCAAGGCTCTAACTGCAGAGAATTCTCCTCTGCTGCAGGATCAGTAACGGCAGCAGCAGCAGCAGCAGCAGCAGCAG
>NPHX01000622.1:79198-101048 GCA_002271815.1 Eimeria falciformis
CGGCGATGCTACAGAGAGACGCTAGCTGCTACTCTGGTCTTCCCCCCTATTTATCAATGAAACAGGGGGGCCCTAAACACTAACCAAAATTCAAACCTAACAGAGGGAAAACGTAGCCTCCAATCTCTGGATAATATCGCCAGCACAATTTGCACTGTAACTGCAGCAGAAGCAGCAGCTCCTGCGACAGCAGCACAAGGAGGCTTGGTGCATCTCCATAGACAGATCTTTGAGTCTTTATCTCACAACGGGTGCTATATTTATTGCAGTTATTTTTCTCTCCTAACTAGAGCAGCAGGACCAGCAGCAGCAGCAGCAACAGCAAAGGACCATGCGGCTTGCCAGTGGTCCTGTTCGGCTCAAGGCCACCAAAGGTTTCCGGTTGTCTCTACTCCCTTCCAGCTAAATAAACCCCAAACCCTAAATCCTAAACTCTAAAGAGGGAGAGGGGCATTTCCCTGGTTGCTTCTTCTTTCTGTCTTTGGGAGTCAGTGTGGGGCACACCTTAGCTTGGTGAGCCCCTCTTGTTTTCGCTGCTGCTGCTGCTGCAGCACAGCAGCAGCTGCTGCTTTGGCAGTGTCTTCGTACGAACATACATGCTTCTAGGGGCTTCTCAGGTTCATAGCTAGCGGCCTCTGCTGCTGCTGCTGTTGCTGTTGTTGCTGTTGTTGCTGTTGTTGCTGCTCCAGCATGCCGGACCCTACAGCAGCAGCTCCAGCTGCTGCTTCAGTTCCAGATACTGATGCGTCTTTATCAGCAGCAGCAGCAAGCTCTCAGCAAACAGAATGTCCACCGGCAACGGCCGCCCATTCTTTTTCTCCGGGGGCCCCTGGTATCGAAAGTATGACTTCTCCTGTAGCCCTTGCTGTCCTACCCAGTGCAGAAGGGCCCCCCGGCCAAGGCAGAGGGGCCCAGATCTTTGCGAACCCCACGCGGTCCTCCGTAATGGCGGTTCTCGTGCGACCAGGGGACCCTACAAGGGATCACCCTGGCTCCGAAGGGGCCCCCGGGGCTCTCAGAGCCTCTGGAGGGCCCACAGGGGCCCGCCGGATCCGGTTTTCGGAGTGGGGGTGGAGCGAGGCAGGCCGCATCCATCTGCTGCATTACAGCGGAGTGATTTTGACGGCGTTGTTTTTATTTCCAGTTCTTATTGGCGGGCACATCCTCTCGCCAGAGGTTGTCACCCTGCCGGTGCTGCTGCTGCCAGCAGGTACAGCTCTCTCCCAGGCCCTTGCAGTGCCTGAAGGCGGCCGGTGTTGCTGCTGCTTCCCCCTCACCAGAGAGAGCTGGAACTACTGGTTAGAGAGGCCCGCAGCGAGGTTTAAAGCTCTTGTCTGTACCATGGCGTTTGCCCCCGTTTTTTGTATTGTCATGTTCCTCGTAAACGTAAGTTCAGGGTTTAGGGTTCAGGTTTTAGGGTTTGAAAGTTTTTCCTGCTGACAGCATAGCGTTTTTTTTCTTTTGCAGGGGGTCGAGGGTTCCCCTAGCTTCCCCTTGGGCCATTGAGGGACCCCTTAAGCATTGGAGAGAGGCACTGCTGCCACGTTTTGTTTGTTTGGTCTCAGCAAGCATGGGCATCTCACTTGTCCCTGATTCCCTCTGCTTTGCTGCTCGCCGTTTGGCCAAGGCTGGGATGTGTGCTCATCCTCTGCGCACAAACGCATCTCGAGCTTATCCTAAGCAATGCCTACATTTTCGCTGTCCCCTACGCTGGTAAACCCCAAACCATAAGTCCTAAACCCTAATCAGACTTCAGGCTCTTCGTAGCCCCTAGGGACAGGTTCCTGGGGTCGTTGGAAAGAGAGCTTCCGGACTGGTTACACCTGTAGGGCTTGGAGTTTAGGGTTTACGGTTTGCGTGCGTGCGCAGGGAGTTCGAGCTGGTTTGTGTGCGGGGTGTTTACTGCGGCGATATGTCTCTTCCCTGTGGCAGCCTATTTGTCTTTGAAGCCTTTAATGGAAAGGCGATTTCCCACGCCTGCGCAACCGAGGCCCCGCTGGATTCTGCACCCCTCAAATATGCGCCACGCGTTGTTGGCGTTTTGTACCTCTTGGGGCCTCGGGGATGCCATGTTAATGGTGAACCTCTTTTTCCTTCACTTGCCGGTCGCCTCCTTGCCGAGCAATATCGCTACTCTGCTGCCTGGGGGGGTCCACGATACGCAACTCGAGTTATTGAGGAAAAGACTCAAGCTGGAGGAGGTGCTGCTGGCCACGGCGGCTTTTCTCTTTGCCATATGCGGTATATGGACGCTCGTCATGGTCTTGCAATGGAGCAAGGCGGGGGGCCCCGGCCCACCGGTCGCCGGGGTGGCCGGGAGTGTCCTCCCTGCCCAGGTCATAAGCCCTAGAGAGTCGCGCGTAGCCCGGCAAGCGAGGAGATGCCAAGAGGCTGAACAGAAGGCTAAACTGGAGTTGGTGAAGGCCAACATAACCCTCGAGGTCGGCAGACTCTATGCTTTTCCCTAATGGCGCATCGGCGCATTTTTGTCTTTTGTTATAATGTTTCCTCTGCGTCTGCAGAGTGCCACACACGCACGTGTCCCGGTGTACGTACACATCTGTGTGTTTGTCTGTATTTACGCCCATGTGTGTGCGTTTGTGGATGTCTCTATCTTTGTACGTGGGTAGATCAATATGCGCAGATCTCTCTCACTTTAAATAGACAAGTATCTGTGTGTTTGTGTAAGCATCTGCATCTGCGCGTGGAATATCTAGTCAAATATGTACATATATGTACGTAGAAATATGTGTGTTTCTGCGTGTATAGTGTGGCCATGCGTCAGCTAGTGTGAGCAGAGGAGGCCTCAATGGCTTTTTGCAATCCACTTGCAAAGCGCTGAAAAGAGTCTTTGTGTCTGGCTGAGAATAGTCTTACCGTTTGGCGACTGTGTGTGTTTCGTCTTTACTCCGTTTCTCCTTCTGTCTCCCCTTTTACGTACAGTCGCTCCTTGTGGTCTGTTTTTGTGTCTCTCAGAAAGTGAAGCAGGGGAGCCTTTGCCTGGCGCTGTGCTGCAGCATTTGCCAGGAAACGATACAAGAGGGCGATGAGGCGGCGAGGCTACCGGAGTGCGAGCACGGGTTTCACTGGGCATGTCTCTCTTGCTGGTTTTCCAGACGCATCACGTGCCCTAACTGTCAGCTCGATGTCCATAAGGTTATTTTGAGGAAGCTTAACCGTGCAGAACAGGCAGCAGGCAGACAAGAGAGGAACAGGAGGACGCAGAGGGAAGCAGTAGCAGCAGCAGCAGAACATAGGAGAGGACCAACAGAAAACAACGCTCAGGATGTCGCTGCTGAAACAACTGAAGGCTGGCTCGATGTAGAGATCGGCCCTCGCACTATCGGATCTGAACCGCCTCTTACCTAACCTTTTCCTTGTACACCTACTGCGTGCATCCATACTTGGATTGTGTTGACAACCATTTGCTCATATGCTGGCTTGTATATGTGCAGGTGTGTACAATGTATACGCGGCCATGCGTCAGCATGTGCTTGTGGAAATTCGTGTTTACAAACACGTGTTAGCCGTATGCGTGCGTCTGTATCTGTCCGCATGCGCACCTTTCTTTATCCACAAGTTTGCTTGTGGATTTATGCAGGTATAACTATAGATGTCCTTATCCATGAATGTAGTGTGTGTGTTTATTTGTACTTTTATAAATGGCGTATACCGACATATATTTGTGTACCCACACATACGTCCTACTTGCAGAAACACATGTATCTCGTATATATTTATATATTTTCACAAACACAGATCTTGTATATTTATATATACGTGCTCTAGGCAAGAGCCTAGCATCAATACAGCAGAAAACCAACAGAGCGGGAGACAAAGGCAGTGGCGTGCACCATGGGAACTTTTGTCACGGACCAGAGTCTCCCTTGCTAGGAGCTGTTTCTTTTTCCAGGAAACCCAGCTTCTATAGAGGAGGAGGACCATCTGGACTGAAACACCGCCAGCCATATGCACACGCAACAGATTTGGATCTAGTAATTGGAGGCGTCCGCCTATGACGCTCTCTGCACCCTCGGCTGCATGCGGTGTCTTCTCCGTTTCTTTGCCGCCAGTCACTAGCAGCAGGGAGTGTTTTAGGGCTTGCTGAGACGGCTATTCGTTTGCCTGCGAACGCAGAGCCAGTCTATGCCAATGCCAGCACAGCAGACACAGTCAAGCAGAGGCCTCAGAAGGGAACGCCTTCAGTTTACGTGTCTGGCGCTCTACAGTTGTGTGCAATGCAGTAAAGGGGGTGGGGTACAGGCGCATGGTGCTCAGTCCAAACGCCTTAGCGCAAGAGTTTCTATTTGGAAATGAAGTGCGTGGGTCCCCTCTATTGAATGTATAGTTTCTCCAAGGGCCCGTTGGCTGTATTGAAGTGACCGTGACAAAAGAGGCTGCTTTGCTCGCACCGCAGCAAGCCGAAGCTGTGGACAATTCAGGGAATGCAGAACTGTAGTGTAGCACGTTAGGGAGCCTAGGATGGTCAGAGGCGAGGAGTAGAGTGCACGAACACTAGCACGCTTCTCTCCAGGTGTTGTGAGCCTAAGTACTTCAAAAGAGATGCAATACACGTGGTTACTGCGGAGCCTGTGGGGAGCGTCGGGCTGAGTGTTGGTGGCATTCAGGCTGCACCTTGGATAGTCCGTCTGCGCATCGCACTCTTTTTGCAGGAGAGACACTAAGGTGCAGCTTCTCATCCCCCCTCTACTTTCAGGTGTCCAGCAATCCAAAAGGCAGTCAGGCAGACAGACAGAGTCTCACTGCGTAGAATTGGCCTCCGCAGCTCACAGTTTGCACTCGAATTGGCTTCTGGTGTCTATGAGGCACTCCGTGAGATGCGCAGCACGAGTTATGGTCCAATGGGGAAAGCCAGAGAGTATTTGGTGCATTCAAAGCGTTTCTATCTCATTCATTGTCCATTTCGTAAGGATCAGCTGCTTACTGGAGTGACTCTTCTATACCCACTGCACCCTCTCCCCACAGTCCCGCAGTGCCCACATGTATCCTTTGGGTTCATCCAAGCGCTTGGCTGAGACTGAACTGACCTTCTTTCCGGCGAGAGCCCCTTACATCCTGTGCACGACTAGTATCGCCGCAGCAGCCTGCACACAGTCTGACGCTCCCTCCACCTTTTAAGTACAGTTGAGGAAGTACTGGGGTACAGCCTATAAAAAGTTGTCTCCAGTCGGAGAATCTTCCTTTAGCAGTGCCTTCTACTTGAGTCGTACCAGCAGGGTTATGGCCTTACTATGCGCTGAGTGCTGCTGTAACGCCCCAACGTTTCGTGCCTTGTGCAGGAGCTCTTTCCCATTGCCGGAGGCTTCAACACTAAACCAGAAAATGCGAATTGACGACATCTTATGAAGGTTATTTTCCTGGCCACGCGTTTCTTCATTGATCTCTGTCCCCTGACATAAATAAGATTGACGGGTAACCTCATGCCAATGGCAATTGCCGCCTGGCAGTTATGCGGCGCGCCTCCGGGCAACTGCAGCTAGCTATGGCTAGCTAGTGCTCTTCTATCCAATCGTGCCCAATGTGAGTACATATGTGCAGATGGCCTAATAACTAAGGTGCTAGCTGTATACTGCTAACACCCAGTTTAGCATGTTACGTCCTGAAGAAAACTCCGAATCGTCTACCTGAGACAAAAGACCTCGACGAGGTTCTCCAAACTATTTCGGAAAAATAGCCTTGCGACCTGGCAAGCTTCGCTGCCCATTTAAAGGCCTGCTTGTCTGCCTCGATGTTAGCAGGCGACAACCCTCACCGTAATATGTTTAGGAGTGTTCGTGATGGGCACCAAATACCCTAGTGATTAGTCCGTCTGCACTTCTGTATACAGATTACGCACGAGTGGATAGAGCAGAACCAGCCATAGCTTCCCACAGCTGCCTGAGTGAGGGACGCACACTGCACCACTTCTACACATCAACAGCCGTAGGCCTAGGGCTAGCCCTCAGGCTGAGCTTTGGCGTAGTATAACTCTCGTACTTGGGTCTCTGCCTAAAGGCCATACGGACTAACACAAAACAAAAATCTAAGAATAGTTAGCCCCCAAAGAAGTTTGCCCTTTTCCTGCTTGCCTCTCTGAGGTCATGTCGCCCTAAGCACAGCCAAGCGGCAAGGGAATGCAGTCAAGGTGCACGCCAACTGCGCCTTGCGCATTCACGCATCACACACACAATCCGCAGAGCTGGGCTATTGCTTCTCACATACATAGGCTTAACCCTTCCACTCGCAGATCACTTAGGACGCTAATTAGGACAACTTCAAGTGAAGACAAACAGACGAACACTGCAATATGGAACACATGCATTAGCATGCTACAGGTTTAGCAGCTCCTGTTCAACGCCGAACGAAAGGGGGCAGTTGCTCGTGCTCGAAAGAATTCGGATAGTATCGTTAATTTGGGTCTACGTTGGATCCTGAGTTGCGCAGTTGACAGTTTCTTAAGCCTTGTTAAGTCTAGCTCTCTTTGGACTGAGCCGAAAGACTCAGTTACTCTTCGCAGGCACGCCTGTGGCTCCAGCACTTGTCTTGTCTGCTCGTCAGAGTCGCGTGAAGCGTGTAGTGCAGCATTCCCCTGCCGTATTAGCGTAGGGCTGCTGTCTAAACCCAGGATGCGATTGCAGCCTCAACCCCCGCAACTGAGTCATTTTGCGATTGGCAATTCTATGCTCTTGTAACCGACCCTGTGGGCACTTTTGCAGATGTGCCTTGATCTCACAAAGCTCATATTGAGCCTGGAACCTATCCGTCTTCGCGTTCTGACAGGTAGATTCTAGCTATCCGGTTCGGCAATCTGTTAAGAGGCGGACGCATATCCCGCCCGCTATGTTACCTCTCTATCCGCTGCGTGCTGGTTTGCTTTCAATAACTGCGCTTGTATAGTGTCGGGGATGTGCCCCAGTACACAAGTGTGACTTCGGGCTTTGGGGAAGGTAGCTAACTCGTAGAAAACCTGGTGGTTTGGTCTTTACAGGCGCTGGTAGGAATAGGTAGGAGACATTACAGTAAACCAAGAGAAAGGTTGCCTTATTCCATTTCATACTTCCAAGACGTGGAAGTTTGGGTTCGCAGGCAAGAGCCGGTGGAAAAGGAGTTCAGCAAGAAACTTCGAGTGCAAGCAACGGCGGCATGTACGTGCACAGCCGTTACCGTAATTTTATTTCAGTTGGGCTCGATCTTGAGTTACTAGTTGCAATATTGTACCGCCAGTGTTCTTTTTTACTCCCTTCAGGCGCTTGGAAGCCGCTTGTTTGGACTGACTCAGGTTAGCTAATTGAGTTTTGAAGGCTCGTAAGCGGCTGTGCTATCTGGCCTTGTTGGCCTCAACCTCATGCCGAGTGTTAACTTTGACCTTAAGTTCCTCTTGACACTCTTGGGCCTGGTGTTTGGCTGCCGCCAGCTCCTGTGTGGTCTAAGCCCTAATGTTCTTGTTAGTTTGTTGACAGTCTTGCAACCCCTGAGCGAGTGCTGACGAGTGCTGGTGCGCAGCGGCAAACAAGTTATTGTAAGCCAGCTCTCGCTCTGCCCGCGCCCGGTTTGCATGGACGATCTGGGTGAACAGATCTTCCTGGGAAATTCGGAATGAGCGAACGGCAGCCCCCTGTAAGACCCCAATAAACTTAATCTCCCAGATGACCTGGAATCCCTAGGCTTCCATGCTGGAAACGCAGAAAAGTCACACTGTTTCATGTGATTCGTCGGGCTGGCTCTCGTACATCTAGTCCACGAGACGCAAACTATTATTTTTCTTTCTCATTCACCAGAGTGTCACTCTAGGGACTATCATCCGCTCCAGAAGGAGCAAACAAGTGTCCGATCTACCGTACGCCCTATGATACACCACCAAATTTGTTCCCAATATTTGAAAGGGGGTTATTGGGTGCTGCTCATTGCACGAGCTTGACCAAGACCTGTTGAACGAATAACCTAGGCGCGATCCAATTGGGAAAGGGCTCTGACCTTAAAACCAATGAGCTGCACAAACATATAACTGACGCTGAATATCCGTATAAGATTATCCCAGCAGTTACTATCGAAAGGTAGGTCATACATATCCTATAACCATTGAGCTAATACGTGCGGATGGAATGAGAGCGCTAACGAATAATCGAATTATAGCGTCATTGCGCACAAATGAACCATAAATCCCTACGTTTCTTGATTTCTTAAAACAAGCAAAGTTCGAACGCCTCTTCAGGTTTTTTTACGGATCAACAAGGGGTGGTTGTCTGTGGGGGCCAAGCTGGTTTTCTCGGGGCCTGGTGTATAGAGAACGTTCTAAGCAGCCGCTCCATTCACGGCGTTGAGCTCACAAATCCTCCCCTTTGTACTTGCATCATTGCTAGCTACTACTTTTCTTTGTAACTGGGTGATTGCAGCTCACGAAAGAGCGGTGAGCGCTTCAGAAACTTCATGTCTGTACCAGAACTGTAGAGGGACGATTTAGAATCCCTCCATTGTTTCGGACTGTCAAAGTGATGCTCTTGAGTATATACGTATGTTTTTTAGTTTTAATGCGGAATTTGACGCTTGGTGTTTATAAACGTGGACTAGACACCAAACAACTGCTCTAGTTTCTTGTCTATGTCCTGTAGTGGCTGTTGAAGGTTGCGAGACCCTAGCAGCTTCTGACATTGCCCCTCATATTTATCCCGTGAAAGAACAAGCGCATGAGTATGACTCTTAAGTTCAAGCCGTGGTCGACCGTTGTGGCGGCGCTCTTGTTGTACTTGCATCACTCCCGCTTTGCCCAAACCGCTGGTACGTTGACGAAGCTGCAGTCCAGGACTACCTGGCTTCTCATCGATTCTGAATTTACTATGTTGTTATTGATATGCTTTTTTAGCTAAGAGTCAACGAATGTGTTATGGAGTACTCCTCAGCTGCTGGGTACTCCGCATAAGAGGCAATGGGCAGATAGGCATAACCAGCGCCTAAGGTACTAATGAACATGTATAGTGACTAGTAGGTTGGGGCTTCAGTGGATACAGAGTGTAATAGATGCTACTCCATCTTTCTCTTCATCTATAGCTTTTCTAATACAGGGTTTTTCCAGTAGATAGGTATCATAGAGCATGTGTGCTGCAAGAGTAGTTGCATTTGTGAATTGTCTACTTCACGCAGGGGTGAAACAGATCGACGAGGATACATGTGAGGACAACCCTGTTTGCAATGAAGACGAAAGAGAACCAGACAGTGATAGGGCAAGCCAATGTCCAAACAGGGCGATCCACTCACTCTTGCCTGATCTGGGTTACAGCAAGCACCTTATGAGGTAAAATGAGTGTGGCAAGTGCCAATTTTGAGGCTGCTGAAGTTGTTTGGTTAACAGATGGTAAGCTGAACCCATTCCATGCCGGATTATTTCCTCATAGTTTGCTTATGGCGGGGGAACGGCAAAGAACCAGAAACCAGGGTCTAGACACAGACAGTCTCTGTGGGAAATAATTTTCACTACCACTTTAATCTCTCGTCTAATCGTTGGTTGTGGATGTGTGCAGTTTTACCGCTGGATGCCAGTGAGTCTGCATTGTAGTGTTTATGTTTGTCCGGCAAAAGCGCGTCGTTTTCTCAGGGCAAGCCCACCGCTTCGTTTGCTACTTTTGCTTGAACGTTCACCACCACACAGTGCGGCCTTGAATGGTTTATTTTTGACTGTTGTTGTGCTCTTTGCTTTCAGGATTTCAGCAAATACAGCCATGAGATCGTGAGTTAGGTTGGCGGAGAGGTATCGCAGTGCGTTTTGTGTATAGAATACTAGCAAGCATCACCTAAGCGTCCTGCCTCTGTAGGTTTGGCTTAGTGGTTGGATTGGCCGTATTAATACTGTTCCGTTAATTTGGCCAATATGCTGAATGTGCTTCAATGTACATCGTTGTTCCCAGCCGGTAAGGCATGACGGCTTGCGTCCAACAGTTCCGGCACACGGCGAAAGAGAACGATGTTGAGCTACAGGCTTGCGAGCCTCACGAATATTCGAATATCCCTCCACCACTGCACGGTCCCGGGAAAGCACTTAGTAGAGAGCGTCTGTCTCTTTGCAGGAGCAGCTGCTTATTTTGTGTTCGATGTGTCTGTTCTGTTTGTGCCCTGCTTCACTCAGCGTTTTGTGAGTTGAGATGCGTGCTACGGAAGACGCACTGTTGACATTATTCTCTGATTTAGTCGGACACTATCTCCCTAGACGTTTCAACCAGATACATTGTTCCGAAGGCATTCATTTGCTGTTGTAAGCGTCACCTGCTCGTACAGGCTGTGGGTTGTCTTGCTAGCATGATGGCTGAGCTGTCCACTCATAGAAATTGCGTAGCTCACATTGGTTGCGGTAAGTCATTAGGAATGGTTGAACGGAACAACTGAGTAGGGTGAAGTTTCTTTGCGGTACACTGCGGCAGTTGATTTTTGGTTTCATCCGCCTTCCAGCGTGTAAGCTGGCGTCATAACAGCATAAGCAAACCGTGTACGTCACGAACTATTTGCTTGGTGCAGTTTGGAGGCCAGGAAGCTGCGACTGGTAATGATTCTGCGGTATTTATTTTTGAACGTGTGGGCAATCCGAACCAAGATGTGACATGCTGCTATCTCAGCCAGTGAGCGGCTTCTTACCATGTCGAGTGGGCTGCCCTTAATCATTGAATGGCGTATAACGGAATGGATCAGAATACGCTCTGGAGAAAGGCTTCCATATAAGAGGTTTTTCAACGGGGTTCGTGTTATGCAGCAAGAATCTTTTGTATGGCTGCAACGTGTCGTTCTTCCAGCTCGTCAGTTTTGCCGCCGTAGAGCCTGCGGTTTTGGCGCTGCATAGTGGGGTGCATTTCTGTGGCATTATACTTCGCAGTGCATGTAGAAAGCGCTACTCTGCCGTGGAACGAAAGGCGGTTTTGCCTGCAGTCCTCTTTATCCATGCAGGCAGTGCGCTACTCTCGCATCTGCACAGTTAGTTGCCGAGGAACGTGCTTAAGCACTAACAGCGCAGGCTGTTCATTTCAGAAATCATATTCTGCCGGGGTTCATTTACCTTTGCCAGATGGTATGTTGGCATTGGCAGCAAACTTGAAAGAAAGCTCCGATGTACTCTTGTGCGCTGCCTGGGCTTACTCAGTGACTCATATGCAAACGTACAATGAACTGCAGTTTGGACAAGGCTTGAGGCAAATGTGCTCGATTTTCACTCTACTACTGTGCGTTTTCAGAAGGTGCGCAACCAGCCCTTCCACCACCCGCCTGAAACTAGCCAAAGCGGCCTGCAACAAGCACCTGCCATTCAGTTTATTAAGACTAACGAGGTGATTGCGTTTTATGATGCTTTTTCAATTGTAATAGTTTGTAAGTTGGGACATTCGGATACTAAAAATGCAGATGTACAGCAGCCTTCGATTCAACGGATGAAGATAGGCGGGGCAATTTCTCTTTTAATGCAGGTTAGCCGCTCGCAAATGCCGCTTTGATGGTCGTTTGTCGGAGATTCATGAATGAGCCCTGCTGCGAGTCCAAAATCTTATTGCCTTCTTGTGGTGCGTTCCTGTTATCTCAAAATTATAGCATGGTACTTCCTACCATACGATCCCATAACTAGTTGGTGGCTTCTATATTGGACCCTCTGCCGCACCAGCTGGTAAGCTCGTCATCCATATCGCTACAAGTAACTTGCCGGTGCACAGCCCGGGCGGCTGTGGCAGCGGAGGCCTGTAGGTTTTTTTCGTTCATCCGGCCTTACAGAACGTGAGCCAGCCCAAGCAGTGTTGCTGCTATACCCCTGATGGTGGCGCTGCCCCAAGTTTTGGACATTTGTTCCCGATAGATTCGATATGAACGACGATAAACGCTAGACCAATTGACGCATTTTGCCTTCCATTGTCCTACCGGATGACTTTCATCTTCGAGTGTAGAGTCCATTATCTTTGTTCATGAAAGGTGGCCTGCAGAAATTTGTGACTTGGGGCCACGATTGCCGTTCCTGCAGCTAGTGCGCCGCACATGACCAGTTACGTGCTTCGGGCGTTGAGATTAGTATGCCTCGCTAATCATTGGGCAACCGCTATTGCCCAACATGCTATGACTGCTGAGTAGACAGTGAGCGACTCTCCTTCGAACATCATCACCTTCACTAGAACCCCCAAGAAAAACACTCTTGTTTCGATAGCGAATATCTGCACTAATGAACTTCCGTCAAAAAGAGCCGAAAAATGGGCACGCTCCAAAGAAATTGGCCCAATGTTTTAGGAGCAAGTGAGCCTACAAATAACATCCAAGGCAGCTGCTTGGAAAATTATTTTCTGAGAATGCTACACCAAAATTTTTCTACAACGCGCTGACGTCTTGATTTGCAAGAACCCCACCCTAATTTCAAATTACCACTCAAACCGTTCAGGCTTTGATTATTCTTGATAAGTTAACCCTGACACTATTTGTAAGTGACTTCTCTCACCAAGTTCTTTGTCCACGGCACTTCCGTGCAGGAAGTGAGCACCAACCTCCCCAATGGCATCCAACTGAGCATGAAACGCGCACTACGCATACTGTAAAGGCCTGCAACCTGAAACCGGCGTAACGCCAGAGTGCTAATTTTGCCCATTCGTTCTGTCTGTAGCTGGTAAGTTTGCTGAGGTCAATTCATGAAGCGCAGATATTCTCTTGTGTAGCAGGTGTGCGATACTGTTGCATGGCAAGCGTTCATCTCCTCAAGTGCTTGGACATCCTGGAACTGTTATACACAGAAACCGGCTGAGCAAGAACAGAACCTTGGAGATTTTGCCTTCTCAAGTGGTTACTGTTTGCTTGGAATAGATGGTAAGCTACTTGTCGGGGAATTGGAGGTATGGATCTAAAGTCTTGCCAGCTGACTCACTTAATCCCTTTGTTTCCCTTCATGATGACCTACTATGCTGCTCCATTCCATCTTGATTTGTAAAGGCCTAAAGAAAGTTGAACCCCTGCTTTTGTGTTTCATAGCCTTTACTATGCAAGCATTTATGGCGCGGCATTGTTATATCTTCCCTGGCAGCGATTGAGAACCTAACTCGCCGTTTGTCATTTTTCCATCCAACTTTGGTAACGCAGACTGTATGGAAACCCCTTCGGTGCTTTTAACATCGTGTATTGTTGCTTCAACTGGTCACTTTGATGGGGCTACAGCGTTCCGCCGTCTGCAAATTTAAAGAAGTGAGCCTTGCACAATGTGACTGTAGATGGTGAGTCTTACACCGCGCAATTCTTCGTGCCATACTGCAGGATTATCTTTGCCAAGTTAACTTCCAGGTAGAACAGTCCACGGTCCATTTGTAGAGTGGATGCTCGTTTTCTTCATCCCTGGACAGGGCCTGCTGGTGGGTTTACGAATAGCATGTGAGCCCCTGCACCTAATCGATGTTACACGACTATCGGCTGCTGCCACAAGTGATGGAGAGCATCTCAGGATGTTTACAAGCATTTGTACTATCTACATTTCTAGAGCTAAGATCTAAATTCCACACTCGTGAAGCCTGTAAGTCGTCTCTTTGCGTGCCGCAAGCCCCGGTGTACCAGTTTCCCTGTTGCTGCTACACCCCAAGGGTTTGCCTCTTCAAAAATGACGTGGGATTTTTTATGGATATGTGCTAGCTGTGCATTCAGATGGTGAGTTGATTGTGTGGTCACCTCAGTACTCCCTAGTGTGATAGCTAAACCTGTCCGCTAGGCCAATAGTGTGCTGGTCATCGGTTGTAGAGAAGACCAAAGCGGGGACACGCAACAAGCGCCAGGTTTCTTGCGAGACACGGCCATGACTGGGCGGTTCAGCTGCTATAATTGAGCCAGACAGCTGGTTCTGACACAGGATGTGTGTTAATGTAGCTATTTTTAAAAATGCGTTGCCGCCTCTGCTATATATCAGTTAACGCACTGCACCTCGTTTCGGCATGCATGCATTGTTATGAATATCTGCAGTCCTGCAGTAGGCTGCACATGCCTCTATGTGAGAGTCAAGACGCACACTTACGAGTGAACGTCCTACCAATTTTTGCGTACCCTCAGATCGTGAGCTACATCTGTTGATCCTCGCGTACCCAGAATCTATCTTACTTTGTTAGCGCATCGTAGCGTTTTTGCACTTGGCTGAATGGTACGCTTTCGTCCCAGGCAGTGCGTCCAGAGGGAATACATCTTTGCCCAGGCTTCAGACAGCGGAACGAATGCCTCCTTTTTGATTGCAATGGGACACAATGTCCTGGCCGTCAGCAATAATCAATGTTTCTGGACTGCACACATTAGGTCGTGAGCGAACAATTTGACTAATATCGGCTGCTGAAATTGAATCTGGCGTGGCCGTATTCGCCGCGTTCGTGAATAAGCTGTCTTATACATCTGTGCACCCTTTCAGGTCTTATGGAGGTGTTAGCGAATGCGGGCAACATTAACTCTGAGCGTTCAACAATTAGCTCACACACACAACTCACACGTCGACATGAATATTCTTGCTGATGGCAGGAGAAAGCTGTATCACATTGATTTCTTTTTTTAAACATATTCAGCTAGTACGCAGCCATCTAGAGTCAAGAGACATCCCAACCTCGCCGAACGACAGCATTTCAGAGGCAAAAGCAAAATTCAGGAAGGCATTTGTCTAGTCGAGCGGCTATATTGTCTTTCCCGTTGAACAGGCAGTACGTTGCGGAACCCTCCGCTGGTAGTTGATTAGCATGCTCGGCTTCGTCAATCGTTGCTACTTTTGGTGTTTTTCCTGTGATTCACAGAATCTACACATCCAGATTGTAATTGCAGAAAGTGAGTGGATCTCTCGGAATCGTGTATGGATTCACAGGTTCTATTATTAGAAACCAAGTTTGCCTACATTATGAGATATCGAGACCCCATCCCACTTGCCCAGAATGTGAGTGTTTCCTTTGTTCCGTTGTTGCTGTGCATGCCTGCATATTATGCGGATGTCTCCCGAGGGCAGAACTAGTTGTACCAAATTCTAGTGCGAGCTACTGCTTCGTATTGTTAACTCAGGATGTAAGGAGTCTTAGGGCTGTATACCCACCTAAGCTGTTTTGGAATTCATCCGCCCGCTGAACATTAGATTCTGCAGCATGAAGTTTTCAGTCAAACGTCTCTGGTTACTTATTCTGTTGTTCCGCAGCGTGGAAAGACGCATTTTCAGAGCGCCGTTTACATGGTAGTAAAAAGCTAAATGCCACTTTTTACACTTGTGCAGATGCAGAAAGTGAGCGTCAGCAAAATAATAATGGCAGCACTAGGCACCCAGGATTACTTCTTGGCCGCTGCCAAACTTTGGGTCGACACGTAGCCAGGGTGTCACGCTTGGCAGATATCACGTCGCGGGATAGCGCTAGTGAGTTACTAAGGCGTTTCAGGAACACTTACTACACTCCCCAAGAACACCTAGTACACTCTACCTGACCCCCCAGTGACAAGGTACTCTATCCAGCTTGTATGTTGCCAGATGCAGTAGTTAACTTAAAATTTTTTACCCGTATGCATTCCAGTGCTTTGAGAGCGTAACTAGGCCTACGAATTCAAAGGTTTGTCTCATTCACAATTTTTATTTCGTCATTCCGTTTCACTGGATTCTAACAGCCAGTGTGTTTTTTTACACTACCCGTTAGTGGAGACCGCAAGAAAAAGCAAGCTGCTGAACTTTACAGCTTTATTTGAGTTGGGTCCATTCTGATTCCGTTGCACAGAGAGTAAGCTCTGAACTTGGTTACTGGCGCGTTCTGCTGTCAGAAATGTCACTGCAGATGCTAAGAAGTAGGTCTTAGCAGGTTGGCTTAATCCTACTCATAACTGTCCCCCAGTGTATTTTTGTGTCGTTTTCATCAGCTGCTTGTGAGTGCTTTAAGATCGGGTTTCGTTAGTATAACGTCGAGGTCTCAACGAGTACACACCACGTCATACCCAAGAGTCCGATTAGCCCGTCTTATCCCTGGTAATCTGGAGGATAGTATCGGGCTTAAGTATGGGAACAACGCCCCTCGTTTTGTTTTGACGTAACTTTCTCACCCACTTTATCGCACATCGTGATATGTATTGTGTGTGATTCTGATTGAATTCAGCGGCGGGTGAGTCCTGCTTTTTTGTGACCCTGAAATGGGGGCAATTTGACAGCAACCTTAGGCGTAGAAGCTGTCTATGCCGTAGCGGTAAATATGTGGCAGAATCCACAGATACTGCTTTGGCATATGGCGCCTTTGATTTTCCTCAAGGGATGGACAGAACTGTAGCAAGCTGCCTGTAACAGCTTTGTGGTACTTGGTTCTCTAAACCTACAGCGAGGCCGCCAGCGTGCTCTTGCTAGCGCACCTCTGGCTTCCTGTGTTCATTACATTTTTGTGTTGGCCAGTGGGACAGTCCACTCTCAGACAGTGCGACAAATATCCGAATATGGCGTGGCGAATTCTCAACAGGTCGAATTCGCATGACGGCTGATCGGTTTGTCATTGCAACAAGGGTACTATGACAGACACAGCGCGATAAGCTCCAAGCGCGCACACAAAGCCATTGATGCTCGCGGTGCGCAACGGCGCAGCTTGTACGTTCCTGTTTGATTTTGTGGCAGGAATAAGGCTTTTGTTGCTTTGATTAATAAATCTTACTTGTTTTCGTGTTTCACCTGCTTTCACTTTTGCTATTCAAAGTGACGTGATGCCAACAAAACGGTACTGTAATGATGACAGCAGAGCGGATTTACGTGATACTGCAAGCCCAAACCTGTCGTCTGGTCAATACACAGCCTCAGCTCTCGAGCTCCCAAACGAAGGCGTTTAGTTTAGCCACTGTTAGCTTCCATGGTGCACAGTTCGACCGATGTTGCAGCCTTGTCACTTCCAGCATGTTCTAAACACGCCTATGTTTTGTTGGCCTTCCTTGCAGCACCTGGCGGTTGCTGCCTAGAAGTGCGTAAATGATCTGCTAGAGTCAATGTTCCGCATGCCCATGCATCTCTGGTTTGGAGCAGCCCAGAACTCAATACAAATGTATCTGCCATGGAGGCAGTTGCTGAGCGTACTACGTTTGACTGTCTACTTCGCGCAGGATGTAGGCTATCTAATTGCTTTCTATTCCAAGAAGTGTTTAAAATTAGCGGCACACTTGGGACAAAAGTGTACTGTAATGCACTATTTTGAAATATATGTCCGATATTACCGTGCTGTCTTCACCACGACTCGTAGATTGTAAGCAAGCCGAATGCTGGTATTCCCCACAGAGAAGCCGCAATTTGCCCAACATCACCACATGTACAGTTAAGTTTCCTTTTCTGCACAAGAAAAAGTTATATCTTATCTGTTTTTTTCTACACTTTTAGCCTGTACGCGCTTCACCAGCGCTCTCGCGCTGTGGATTATTTCGCACTGTGCGGTGTTGCTGACAGCTTAATGCGAAATTCTTTAGCACCACGTGAACGGATTGCCGTGGAAAGGATAGACCTAGCCACTCCACAACGCCACGTGGTCAGCTTTCTTATGCCTGTATAGCCTTTGCCCACATCTTCAACAGAGGAAGCCGATCGGCAGAGTTACACTATTTCAAGTACCACTTCGGTCTTGAGAAAGCAGGACAGCCATTAATGAGATTGGCTTCCCTCTATTTTGGGATACAATGGCTTTCTTTAGCCCACTGAGATGACGGTTTTGTGGGTGGACAGACCTTCATGGACCGTGAAAACAAGCATGCGTGACCTCTGATAAGGATTAGGCATTTGGTGTGGTTTACGGTTATTCTGTTTTTATTGTTGTATGTGATCTTTCGCTGCACTGAGTAAGATGAGCCTGGTTACTCCTGCTGTGGTTTCCACTCTGCCCAGAGCCCCACGCAAAGGAGCATACTCAAGCTCGTTACTTGATATTTACCAACGTATTTCTGCTTATCCTGGATTACGTTTGTGGATGCGCTAGGTCCTATCCGCCATTGTGGTTGAAATGTAGGCCAAGCGCTGCCGAGCCACCTTAGGCTTGTATCGACCAACAGCCAGTGCGTTTAGAGTAGCTCGTCTCGCTTGCATTTTACGCAGGTGGTTGCACTGATAGCTTGCCCTACTGTCTGCTCTTACAGCTGTAGGTCCCAGCAGCTGAACAGCCCCAGTGCAACTTGGTGAGGTTTCCGCTTGACTTCCTGCATTCCTGCATCAACGGCATTTATTGATAACCGATGGCAACTGGAGCAACTACCAATCCAGCGTAATTTCTCTTTTAAGAACAGTTATTTCCACGTTTATAGTGCGTTTCCAAGTTATGATTTTTGCTCTATTAATTTTCCCCTAGTGTGCTTTGGGGCTGCACTACATTAGCCAGTATGTATCCAATTCGACAATTGCTGCCTCAGGCCGGATGACTTGAGTTGAGCTGTCTTTGGCGGGGAAACTATTGCTGCCAGGTTTTTTTTTTAGTAGCTCTCCAAAGATTATGTATACAGGTGGAATGAATAGTTACATATAACCTTTTGTTTTGAGCTGCCTCTCTTTTTATGTGTATTCGGATAGGAAGTACGTTTGAACAGCTGATGCTTTTGCATTGACGCATCCAAAGGTTTTGAATCTGCATTCAAATAGACTTGCATTGTCTTCCCCGTCACAATCCATGTTTATCACTTAGAAGCTATACGGGCCTTAACGCTTATGTTGCCAGAGACAAACTCTGCATTTCTGGATAAATCCGGGCTATTGTGTGTTGTAAAACAATCCGGAATGCATGGGGTTGTGCGCTCGCTAGTCTGTAGATTATGTTTTCTGCCAGCTGCCTCGTCACGTAATTCCGGGGCGCCCTGTCTTGTTTGGAAAGTGGAACGTTACGTAACTGCGCAGACTACAGGCAGCCTGTTGCTGTTGCTTGTGGAAAGCACCTTGTGGAAAGCGCAGGACTGGGAAATAGCAACAAGCGCAATGTTGCCAAATTAACTAGAAGTCTTTAGCAAGCATTGTAGCCTTCACGTAACTCTTGAAGAATATCCATTGTTCGTGATCAAAATAATGGGGGCGTCGTTCAACCGTTTTAGGGTCACAACTGACGAAAGACGCAGCTGTCGCAGATGTGGCCCTCACCAGGGAGCTGTGTCTTACAGTCACGTTTTCTAAGCCGTACAGCATCAAAACCTCCAGTGGCGACCAGAATTAGGCCAACCTGGCAGGTTTGCATGCACCTGGGCTTATATGCATGTGCCATCGTGAAGGATTGCTGATTTTGGTTGCAACTGAGTGGAGTTGCGACGTCGGATGATGCTGATGGCGGACTAATTCACCACACGGTTATCTGCACCTAATGGCCTAAACTTTTGCATTTCTCAGGTGGTAAGATTGCAACACTGGATAGTGGGTATTCTCTCGGAATGGCAAGGGCACTCAGTTGTAGTCAGCCTAACGCGGCTCTACCAAGATGTGGCGTGTTACATGCAGATAGTAAGGGACTCTCCTAGTAGTCGAACTTTGTATCCCAGCGGCCGCGCGAACGAGTTGGATTTTCCAGGGTTTTATCGCAGGTCTAATTGGCTAACAGCTTTTGTGTACTGTGATGTGTTGCCTTCAGGATGCGGTGAGTCGGTAGGTATTTGTTGGCTTTGCGTAGCTGAGGAGGTTAAGCAATTCTGCCATTCTTCAATCAGGACCTTTGCAGTTTATGCAAGGTACGGCTGCATTAAACGCGCGCATCTATAGAATTCTTGACATACCACAAATATTTTTTTTCTCCCATGAAAGGCGAGAATTGGTACCACCAAGTTGATATCTCCGATATTAATCCACTGCAAGGGTTCCCGACGCAGCATGTTCGAAAGACTACGGCCGGAAGATGATGAATGTCGTTATGTCGTTTCACGTGCATGCAACTAGTCTATGAAATCTCGGACCTGCCAAAGATATTTCTCTTGTAACGGGACTTATAGGAGTTTAAACGTTCAAAGTGGATTTGATTTCCCATAAAGTGGGTAAGTATCCAACGAAAAGTTTTGTTTCCTTGCAGGAAATCCATACATGATTGCTGTGGCAACAATATGATTAGGCAATAATTCAACTGGGTTATCAATACCACCGAGTTTCTCGGATGCTTTGTCGTGCCGGTACTCTCACGTAAAACTTTGGCTGCAGGCACCGTGTGAGCTCTAACTGCGATTGCAAAACGCTCTGACTGTGCACCTACGATGTTCAAGCTAGAAATTTCTATCTTTTGTGCAGTTAAAATTTGCGGTGATGCCCCGAATTGCACCCCAGCAATGGGTGGCGCACTGCAGATGGCGGACGCACTACAGGTACACTAATATAACAGCCTAGCATACCGATTGAGCGTATTTGATGCAGGAAGTGAGTCTGTTGAATCCAACAGAAAATGCATGGAATGTACCCAGAAGGCGAACCCAGTTATGACACCCAAGTAGTTGTGCCGCTGTAACATATCAATGACGTGTCCCCCGATACGAAATTGTTAGCGTGTAAGTCGAAGATTCATCATCTCAGCACTGGCTGCAGCAAAAGAGCTAGACTATACAACAACACCTTTGAGGTTTTGCATTTAGATCACGGTAGCACATATAAGTATGTATACTCACGGATATCATGTCATTCGAAAATACGAAAAAGGCCTATGTTGGTGTTGGTAATACCCACATGACCAGAAGTAGAATTCCTAATCGGGCAGATTCCCACCCTCAAGAACGGCCGAGCCAAAAGCTCTTTGACAGCGCAGGGGGTTTCACCAGAACTGCATAGCCCAAAGTCAACTCGGTGGCTGCGTGTAGATGAGCATCAGCTATAGTAGGCATTGGATGCGTTCGTATTAGACTCTCCACAACCTTCGGGTGCTCACCCGTCACGAGGACCCTGACTATGCCAGATGTGCAATCTAATTTCCGTGGCCAGAATAGTCGTCCGCCGCATATGTTGCCAATGTCTCGTTAAAGGTACACGTTATCTCTAAAGCACTTCTGATGAGGGCAGCAGTGGAATGTGCACGCCCGCTGTGGGCGGCATAAAAGCGCTTGTAACCTTTACAGCCGCCTTGCGATGGCACCTCCAGGGAAATCAAGACGCCATTTGCTGAGTTTCATTCCCACTTGACAAGCGGGTAAGCGTCTAGCCAGGGAAAGAAGGATTCAACCCAGTGCGGTAGGCTGGTGTCTAGCAGAGAGCTAAGAGTGACACATTGTTGTTCTCCCTGCCTGCGTACCTCACGGCGTTGATCTGATGAAGCTTGATTCCAAATATGCAGAAAGTACGATTTAGTTATACTTTCTTCCCTGTGACTCTACACGTTCGCTGTAGCCAGACAAGAGGTGCCCATGCACTGGCACTAACACCTGACACCTCGTGCTACAATGCTGATAATGGAGCTATCCTTATTAGATGTCACGGACCCGATGCACCGCTCGCTGTCGCGCTCAAAGTCCCTGCGTCAGCAAATATTGTACAGTGCAATTGCTGCAGCCCGCTCATCTAAAGTATATGCAAACACAGCACAAGCACTCTGCTGCTGAACAGGCCGTACGTACTCCGGTCTGGGCGTTTTTTCAGCTTCTAGTTTTCTGAAAACTCAGCTTTCCTACCGTGTCCTCTTAGGGCTTATAGCAGCCACATGATCGCTCTTCAATTTCTGGAATCTGTCCAGAAAGAGGCAGTAAGCAAGATTATTTTTTTGAAACGAACTTGTCAAGCATAATGCTTGCATATGCTCCTCGGGCAGCTGAGCAGCTACCCCTGTGACATGTTTTGGCACGGGTTAATTGAACCGCTTGCTGTTGGGACCAAACCTAAGGAGGGTGAAGCATGTATTCGTCTGATGTACAGGCTCTTCGCGAGTTATTGTGACTATGTGCAAACACGGTAGACGCATGGTGCTGTTGAGGAACAGGC
>NPHX01000622.1:101234-188563 GCA_002271815.1 Eimeria falciformis
CGAATCAGTTTCTAGTTCCCTGAGCTTTCATATTTTTCTTGTGGCCTAGAGCAGCCACACAATCCATACACAATTTCTGGCATGTGTTCAGGAAAAGCCAGTGAGCAGGATGACATCAATGAAACGAGCCTGTCATGCACGATGCTTGCATATGCTACTTGGGCAGCTGAGCAGCCACCCCTGTGACGTTTTGGCACGGGTTAATTGAATCGCTCGCTGTGTGCTCCAACTAAGGAGGGTGAAGCATGTATTCGTCTGATGTACAGGCTCGTCGCGACGCATCTTCGCCAGGTGAGACAACGAGGTTGTTAGTGTCCTATTAAGAGAAAGCTCCTTTGTGCGTTTACGGATGTGGTGTAGAAGTGCATGAGTGCTAGTGCTAGTCAGCAATGAGAGAAGTTCAGGGGCATTTATAGTATATCGCTGGAATGATTTTAGTAGAACCGATTTGGGGCAGCATTATTGTGGAGCGCAGGCCATTCGTGCCTGGTTGCTGAATACAGCTCCGGCACAGCTTCTTTAGTGCATTAAAGCTCCGCCGCAAAGGCCATGTCGTTCAATGCCCTTCCTCTCTATTGGCTTCATCGATTATGTTGGTGAGTGTGCAGCTTCTTACGTTACCCGTATCACTTGTTTTATCGGATCGGACGCAGGCTGTACGTATGATGATGCTGGTAATGCAACTTGCCCGAGCATGAGAAACTTTCAATACACCCGATTGCACACGCCGCGCCTTGGGCGCAGTTGTACGGGTAGCGTGACAGGCGCCAGAGGGCTATTGTCTATAATATGGTCAATGGGCAATAGGCGTCTCTATTCCAGCGTTGCATAGCCTGAATGGTCGTTAGGCTGATTAATGAAAGCACAAGGTTCCGGCCACGAAATGTTGTGTACGACGTTCATAATGAACCCAGACGAGACCAATGGATAAGTGGCATCAATATGCAAGTTGCGCATGACACGTAACGCTATGCGTTTGCTCAGGTGGCTGCCAAAACTGGCATCAAGGTGTCAGACGACGAAGAATCTGCAGCATCGAAGTTCTTGCACGTGTGGCTTCCTATTGTACTTGTAGTCTACTTCCTCGTTTACATTTGCAAGCCGTTCAAGCGTCGTTTGAAGCGTAGAAACAGGCAAAATATGTTTCAGAGCTCTTATCCCTGTTACACATGGGAGAAGCCAGCTCATTTTATGACACTGTCAAGCACTTCAGAGGGTTCTTTTCAACCTAATCTTCAACCGCTGGCATCTGCTGAGATTCCTTTGCCGACATCTAACCATGCTGTTTCCCGATCTTTTCCATGAACTGAAACCTCCCTCCAATTTCAAAGTTTTTCATCAATCGGGCAGTTGGGTTGACATCGATTCTACTCGCGTGTTTCGGCTTTAAAAGTCCAAGTGTATCCTTATTTTCATCCTGGCTTCCGGTGCTCGTTACTTCGAATGTGTTGGAGACCGCTTGCCGAGAAATAGAGAATCAGCGGCCCCTCTCTGGCATGGTGCCAGGAGTGTCGCTGAAGCTTGAGTGGCTACGGTAACTGAGTCCTCAGCGAGTGGCTCTCGTCGCTAGTAGCGAAGTAGGCCGTTGGCTCTGTGACGGCCAGCCACAAAAATATTCTATCGAAGCAACATATTGGGTAAGCGTGTAGATGGGGCGCCACTGACCAGCGTCTCAGGCCCCTCTGATGCTCCGGCGTAACCCGCTTACGGATAAATAGGAATGGCGTCCCTAGGGAAAAACGGGGCAGACTGAATGCGGAGTGCTGGTAACTGGCAAATGGACCTCAGCACAACTGGGTATGTGTTTCAAAGGTGGTTAAACAGTCGGAACGAGGGCAAGCGTAGGAATAGGGTTTGTTTTCGGTAATGTCGTAACAAATCAAATTGATTTATTGCCGCTTACGAAGTCAAGTTTTACTTGTAAGTGATGGCTTAAAGGGGAAGGACTACGTCGGTGGTTCTGGAAGGCCCTATAAATACGGAGAGCCGAAGGCTTAATGGGCTCAGAGAAAACTATGGGCCGGAAATTATTATCTGCTGGATGTTGTCCAATGGCTTATTCTATGTTATTATGACAGCCTGTCATGAGCAACCACCCCTGCTTAAATCAAAATTGAGGTGTTACAGCCTCTAGGCAGAGCCGACGGATGTAACCTCCCGACTCTTGTCTTCCGCAAGAAGGCTTTCGCATAGCCAGCGGTCACAATAGAGTAGATTAGGCAGGTGAACAAGATTTTGAAAAGAACAGTTTCCTGTCCGTGGATCTCTTGCAATATGCCTCAGGCTGAACAAGTCGCCTCACACAAAATTCAAGTGGTACTTGTAACTTTTTCCGAACAACCATACAGACTGAAGGCCCACTTCTGCCTTGGCCCAGAGTCAAAAACACACTCAAGGAAAATCCCGAGACACTTAAATTGGGTGTAGAATATCCAAGTTTCGTTGACACGCTTGTGGTTCACCGCGTACAAGCTACACATTAAAGCTCAACAGCCAGCAGCGGACAGCGGGGTGATGTCTAGGACGCTATGCGCTTCTGCATCTTAACAACTGTTAAGCTTACAGCAGGAACTGACGGCCGCCCGCTTTAACGCAGAGGGCTAAGGAGTGGGCCCAACAATATTTACAGAAAGCTAAAAGGCAAGTCTGGGAAACAGAGGAAGGACGCCTACGTGAACATATAGCCCGCGTTGCCATGAGGGGGTTTCTGACGCAGACTAGAACTACAAATGCAGATTTTGAAAGCAACTGGCAGCTTATACACCAGATGGACACAGCAACGACTGCTGCTCAAGATATAAAAGCACAAACAGCACGCGTATTGGATGTAAAAGCACGTTTGCATCGTGCAACTGAAGCTACGCCAACACTACAACAAGAGCTGGAGTCAGCACAAAAGAAAACGTATTCAACCGAGAGAGGGTTAAACACTAAAGAACTTAGTTAAGTACAAACTGAATTACAGGAGAAAACGTTTCCCTACAAGGACTTGCAGGAAACACTTGAACAAAGTAACGGCCAACTTTTATCTTTGGAAGCAGAGCTCCAACCTTGGGCGCTTTTAGAGGGACCATTAAGTCCACAGATTGCACAAGTAGAAACCACAGACCTCACACATGAACATGCTGCTACACTGTCCGAGCAAGCAAAATGAGGAGCTGGACCAGTGTTCCTCAAAGACGTTTACATGTAGCTAACACTGATAGTCCCCCTATGATATTCGCTAAAACAATTCTATTTTAATCTTAACAGAGAAGCACTCTAATACCGAACACGCATATCAACGTGAAAAACATTACTCTACCTTTTCTCCCTTTATTTTTTTGACGGAGGGAAATAACAAATTGTAAAAATAATTCCCTTGCAGAAGCAATAGGAAATGTGTGGCTGGTGTGGGATATGCTCTGAATTTACACTTTGGGCAAAACCCCACTCAAGCACCTTGACGCCGATGTGGCTCCCACGCTCGAACAAATGCTGCAGTCCTGTTGAGATGGTTCTACGCTGTTTCTTCATTCCTAGTGGCGTGATCTATTGAAATTGAGTTCAAGCAAAGGACACTGGGATGCCGTGGGCTCATAAGCCGTAGGAACTTGAAAGCATCGAGGTGGTTCCTATTGCACATCGGAGTTCGGGCAGCTGTACCCGAAAAGATTTCTTGGAGGAAGTCGCTTGGATCGTCAACGCTTTGCCGTGTTGAGATGATATGAGATTGCATTGATGAATCTGTCCTGCTGGATTTCTCTTTACGCCCACCCCCCCAAGCTTAACCCAGCTCTCCTGGCTGCCTTCCCCTCAATTCATTCTTGAGCTTGTCAAGGGTTCTGTGAGCTTCTGCGGTCTTCTGCTGTTGTCTTAATTTTTTGCCTTTCACAATTTATTCTCAGAAAGCCCATTTCTGGGTGCTTGGCAGGTACTTGGAGTTCGCCCCATCTAACCTCCACTTGAATGCACCGCCACAATCCTGCACGCATGTTGTGTTGTGCACGCTCTTTTTGCGGCCACCACTGGGATTTACACATGCTGACTTTTCCGTGATGTGAGCCCTTCTACCACGGCGCCCCCGCTGTGAGGTTGGTGTTACTGAGGTTGGGCCCTGAAAGAAAGTTTCATTCCGTTGTGTACTTACATGGTAGCACATGGAAGCTTTATGGGCTTCCAATTGAGTTCAAACAGAAGAGATTGGCTCTTGACGAGATTCTCCACGGTGTCTGGACCAGTAGTGACATCTACGGGAGATATCGCACATTACGGTGTTCAGCAGCCAGGACAGATATAGAGGCTGTGTGAGCGCTGCTTGAATTCCGAAGCCATAAACACCTTTATATTGGCCATTGCGTGTTTCCTAGTGTTCGCTGGGCAATTGTTTGATGCCGGTTCCTTTCACTGTTTTTGTTGGAGCGCCTTAGTAATCATCCCTTACTAAGAACCGCCCTTTCGGCTCAGTATCCTGTGTGGCATATGGAGTGTGGATGCTGCTTAAAAGAAGCTCGTCTTCAGGCTTTGAGGAGTGTGCTAAACACTGTTACTCCTGCTCTCGCCTTCGCAACACCCGTTTGCAGCGGCCCTGGTAGAGCAAGCTGCAAAAGGGTTTCTTCATTTTCCTCACTGCATCGCTGACTGCAGAAGGGAGTGTGAAAGGAAAGACAGGAATATAGAATCGATAACGGGTTCGTGCTCATGAGCGAGTCTCACCACCCCACCTTAGGGGCCGGCATAGAGCCGAAATGTAGCAGGCCGCACGCTGCTGTGACTGCCCCTGACTTTGTGGAGGTCAGCCCACTGATGCGCTCTTGCATTTTTGGATTTAACACTCATGTCGCAGAGCTCCCGTCTTCAGCCACGGACGTAAAGGGCAGCGGCACCTCCGCTTTGGGTCCACCGTGCAAGGCAGCACCGGCAACTGAGAAGGCTGTGCGTAAGGCTTTCCTTTCACAGCTTCCAGCAGAACTCTTAAGGAACAAATGGTGTAACGACGCGGCGGTTGAGAAAGGGCGCAGGTTGCAGGGCTCTCATACGGAGCTCCGCTCAGGAGTGCTACTTGAGGACGCGCCTTGGTGGACTGGCAGTGACAAATGTGGGGTAGATGTTGACAGGCTTTTTCCTCCCGAGCTACGAGCACGACTCGCAGCACTGAGGCAGGAGGTTCGCCATCAGGAAGCAAACAGGGATTCTCGCTTTTCTGCGAAACCAGCAACATGCAGAAAGGCTCGCCAGGGGTCCCGCAGCGTACCAGCTGCCTTACGCGCAGCCTCCAGCCTGGCCTTTGGGGGCTTTGGGGGGGAGATAACAGGCAATGGCATAGCATATAGTGCACCACCTTCGCTCCTTAGCCCAGCTGCAGACGACACACAGCCTATTTGTACTGCTTTAGGTGAGAGTGGCACGTCTGCGAATCCACACAACACTGGTGGGTTGGTGGATGGTGGTGAGCAGGGCAGGTGTGGGCTATTAGGGGCGTTGTCTCTATCGCTCGACAAACTCGCTGAGGTAAGCAGGTTCGGAATTTCGGGTCTGACTTTAAACCCTCCTCAAGGGTTTCATTCAAATCCTGTGTTTTCGCCCTCTGGCAGCAGCAGTTGCAACACTAACAGCCGCATAAGCAGCAGTTGTAACGGAATCGAACCACATCTGGTAATGATGATGCGGTTGCTCATGTTACTCTGCAGCGTGTTGATGGAGAAACGCAAGCTTTCCCTGAAGATTCCCCTCCGTTGGTGTCACCTGCCAGCGTATCGCATCGTGTGCAGGACATTGACGAAAATAGCCTCCATCTTGCCGACGTGATACTTCCTCTGGAATCCTCGTCCTCCGATAAAGATCTCTTAGGGGCTGATGGGTCCTTATTTTGTTGTGCAAGCTTTTCGCTGCCGCACGACCAGGTCCGCTCGTTCAATATGTTGGACGACATCGTGGACCCTACACCTATATGCATCGCATCCGATGAGAGGCAGGCGAATGCTGGAATTGGAGGCCGCGGCAATGTCCGGGTAGGTCAGCGCTACATCGCGCTACATCGCACTACATCGCTAAAGCTGACTGGCAGTTGCTTGCTTTGAGTGCGGGGTCACGGCAGTGTTGCTGTTGTGTTTGTTTTGCTGTTGTTGACATAACTGCTCTAAAGGGGTTTGTGCTGGGGAGCTATGCGGCGTTGCAGCTTCCGATGGATGCGGGTAGCATTTTCGCAGAAATGCGTATGACAATGCTGACACTGCTCGAGGACCTGCATTCAGCGACTTGCTGCTGCTCCGAGGCCTCTAGCCCGGAGCCTTGTGGGTGCTGCGTTGGCTCACTTTTCCTGGTGAGGAGCAAGGGCAACGGCAACGTTTCAGTGGCCTTGCTTAAGAACTCAGGGGCTTTGGGGAAAGCTGGAGCTGCTCGGGATGGCATAGGAGAGACCCCTCCCCTGGCAGGGTCTCCGTCCGGCACCAGGAGCTCTTCACCTGCCCCCACGAGAGCGTTGCCTCCCAGTGGCTGTCACGACCCCTCCTCAACGAATTCTGTAGCTCTAATTGGAGACATAGATGCAGGAACGAATAATGGTGACCCTAACTCGTACTCCTGTATCCATGAGTCTTTGCCTTCAAAGTGCCGTGGAGATGGAACGGCATCGCATGCAGTTTCACTAAATGGCCCCCGCTCCCACCTCTTTCCAGCTACCTTACACACTGACACGGAGGCCTCCCATGATAATGTGCGATTCTCACCAAATGAGGATGCCACGACGGGTGGCAGGGGCTCCAGCGGGCCTCCCAGCAGGAATGATGAGAGGGGCAAAATGGATTTTGCTGTTGCAGCAGAAGCGGCCAGCTGCACTGATCCAGGTAACAGGACTGCGGGCCACTTGCCGTGTGTATCAGGAGCGAAGAGCAGCCTCAGTCCCTTGCAAAAGGAAGACGACTTGACACAAGATTGCGGGAAGGAAGATTCGGGGGATTCGCTGCATTTGCTGTTTAGGCATCATATTGCTGTAGTGGCATGCGCCGACCGCTTTGCAGAGCTGCTTCCCTATTCCCACATCTTTAGGGGGTGTATCGGAAGCTACCGCATGCCCACTGCGCTGCCCTCGCCCGCTCGTCACTTACTAGTGCAAGAGCTACTCTTGTTACGTCATGACCCAGACAGGTTGTTGGCACGCAATTCATTCCAGTGGACTGACACTTCCGGGCCACTGCTCGGTTTATCGGAGCACCGAGCATATCTCCCTAAGGGCGGAGGGGGCGCTGATGCCCTACAGTCTGAGCGGCTGCTGCGAGGGGACGACACGGGGGGAACGTTGTCTCCACAGGGGTCGTGCGGAGTGCGTACGGAGGTTCCGTCTTCTTTGCGTGAGGGGCGGAACGCGGCTGCTTCATTTGATGCCACACCAGGTGCAGACAGGCGCAGCGGCACAATGCGGATGCTGCCGTTGCCACTTCTAGACCCTACTGTCCTTCTATGCGCTTCCCAGACTGAGCTGGCTGCGCAAAAGTCTGCGGTGCTGAGAATCTTGCGGATGCTGCGCACGTTGGCACCATCTTGGGCTGCTCGTGACGACAACTTTGGGTTTCACTTTAAAACCGCAATTACGGCGACATCCCTGGATTCCCCAGAATTGGAAAGCTATCGCATAATCCTACAGTGCCTGTCCCCCTTCGACGCGAGACAGTGGTCTCGCGACCAGCTCTTGGAAGTCTTCAGTGACCTTGATTGCATCCGGTTGGCTCATAGGCGCCGCCGGAGCCTCCGAGCAAGCGTTGCGCGCGTGCAACGCTCCATTGAGCAGCCTGATGGAGATATTGTTGGCAACACGTGGCACGGTGTTGACGGAGCAGCAGTTTCAAGGCAGCGTTGGGAAAACAGCAGTAGTGGGGGAGGACATCCTAGCGAGGTGGGGGCACCGCTGTACCAATCACGGCAAGTCGTGCGCGGAGGCCGAGACACACATAGCGGTCAAAATGCCACAAGCGTTGGCCTCACGGCGGGTTCATGTGCATCTGGGTCAACCCCGGTACTCGGCCTGGTGCAGCCTCTGAATGCATCGAAAGAGCAGCCTAATGTATTGCAGCAGGTGCCGCTGCAACAGTTGGCGCTTAACGGCAATGGAACGAAATGTGCTTCCAAGACTTCTGCCATTACGGCCACGCGAGAAGGGGCAACAGAAGGGGTGCCATACGCAGAGAGTGATGGTGCGTCGACATTGATGTGAATAGTAGACTAGAAACGGGGTTATGGAGGCTGAGGAGCTGAACAACTGAGTTGGTCAGAAGGGAGATATCGTTGTAGGAATGGGCTACTGGGCAGAACTTAAAACGATTCAATTGGCCAGATGGGCAGTATCGCCATAAGAGTACAGATATTGGAGTAGGGAGTGCGTAGATGGAATGCGAAGCATGAAGTATCGAGTGCACGAAGGTGGCAGTGCACTGTTAATGCTGCTATTACCCCGTTAAGCCTCCGGACCGCTGCAGCTGCTGGGAGAAGCAATGAACACGGAAGGTCTTTGCTTTGATGAATCTATCTGTCTTCTCCCTTGTTTGTGTAGGTGCTACAGTCGATATGCAAGCTCTCACCGCTGGAGGAGAAGCTTTTCTACTTCCAGGCACAGCACTACCACAAGGTTCTGCACGGCGTGGCCAGTCGCCCGTCGGTGCTTCCGCCAGTGCCCGGCGGAACGCTTCTGGCTCGGACACCGGCTGTCCGACTGGTGGAAAGATGGGGAACAGCAGCCCTAGCGACTGTCCAATGAGGCAGCAATACGCTGTGCGTGCTGCGGAGCTTCCCAAGATAAAGGGAGTTTTTATTGGGAAAAAACATACCTGCTGGGTAGCCCAATGGAATGATTCCAACGGTGCGTCTCCCTGAACGCCTGCGCCCTTGCAGACCACCCAGATCCTGTTTAAGGCGCGTTTAGGCCGAGAGCCTCAGGTTGCATGCTGCGAATAAGCTCTGTCACGGGATAGCGGGAGCGGCAAGTCGCTGGCTGCCTCGTGGCACCACTCGCTTTCTGAACCCAGCGGTCTTCCAGCTTGTCCACCCTTCAGTAGACGCTGTGCGGTGCTGATGCGCATACAGGGCAACCCCGACAAAGCTGTTTTAACATAAAGCAACATGGTTTTGAGAAGGCCCGTTGCATGGCCGTCCACGCGAGGCAGGCTTTTATGGGGAAGTCAATATCGAAGCCCACGAATACTTCCCCGTTAGAAACCCAGAGAGCGGCTGCACAGCCCGTGCCGCAGGCACCTGCCATCACCCCAGAGGCTGCTCCGACGCCAGCGCGGCTGCCAGGTAACTGGTATTCCTTTTGCATCCCCCCTCCTGTGGTGGTTTGCTAAGCCAATTGTATTTCTGTGTGAGGACAGTCAATAGTGAAAGACTAGTTAAGAGGAGTCACAGCTTTCACCAACTTCATAAGAAGAGGTAGCTTTTTTTCTAGTAGTATGGCAAAAGGGGGAAGCCTGCAAGCTTTTTTCTATGGAGGAAGTGGGTTCATGTGGTCCGCTTTTGCCCAGATTTGCTTTTTTTGCGGGACTCAAGGACATCGATTGCAGAGGCGTTTGGAAACCGCAATGTTCAAACACCTACTGCCGTCCTGCCGCCTCTGAAGGCAAAACTGGAAAGCATCGCTGCAGCAACTGAGGGGCATGGGCTCCAGGGAGGCCACAATGTCGCTGCTGCGGCGTCCAGCAGTATCCCTAGCAGCCTTAACGCTACTCAGGTGAAACTGGGCGTGCTGGGAGCCACAGCCCCAAGAAACTCTCAACGAGGCACCTTGCAGCGGCAGGCAGTTGCGTGCCTGCCAGATGAGTCGTCAGTAGCACCTGTCGCATCGCAAGCTTCAGTGCAAAAGCAGGAACAAGCCACGACATCATCGTTGGTTCCGTCTCTTGCATCTAGCGGGGCACCTTCGAAGCAGCAGTTGTTGCTACAGTATCGACTGCAGCAGCAACTCGAAGAGCAGCTCCAACAGCTGCAGCAGCTTCAACAACAGTTGATGCAGCAGACTTTCACCGCTCCACAGAATACAACTGGAAAACTGTCTTCCCTGTTGCCTGATGTCACAACTCGAGCCCCCTCGACCTCCTCATCCACGGGCTTTGGCGGTAGCTCGTCTTCGGCCCTAGCATTGGTGAGTTCATTGCTTGGAGGTTCGGCCGCAGGCCCGCTTTGTGTTCCGTCTTCTGTTTATCGGGAGCATGCCGATGCCAAGGAACCCTTAGGAAGCCTCAGTGCATCAGGGTCGACAGAAGGGCAGCAGCAGCCGACAGCTTCACCTGGAACCATGGAGCCAACGAGTGAGCTCCAATCGATTCTGCAGGGTCTCAAAATTCCTCGCGGAGATGGAGCTGCTTGCGGGAATTCCGATGGAGGCGCGGGGACAATTGACGTGCCTTGTGGTTCTGAAGCGCTGGAGGAGGACGGCGAACCCCCGTGTTCGAAACGTAAGCACCGACTACTTTCTGTTCCGAAACAAGGCAAACGCACACTGGCCTCCTTGGCTCGAAGGTTCCCATCGGTACCAGGCGTTACGTACAACGTCAAGTGTGCGTGCTGGGAGGTGACTCTTAAAGGGCGCGATTCCGCACAGATCTTCAGCACCCGAAAGTTCGGGACCCTGGACACCGCTTATCGCGCAGCAGTGATGTGGAAGAGCAAGGTGGACGGGGGCGAGGAAGTCGCTGATGATGCTGACGGACTCGATGGACCAGAAGGACAGGAAGAAGACTGCGAGGACTTGGACGACTCTGAGGGGTTTGGCTGCGCCCCGTCTCCAGCAGCCTGGGAAGCCAACTTAGAGGGCGATGAGTTGCCACGCAAACGTTCTGGTTGATTCAGGCAGGCCGCTTTCAGAATTTTCCCTAGCGCTTCTGTGCAGCAGCAGCAGCAGCGTTCGTCAGTGGTTCCCCCGCTGTCGGTACATGTCGCACTTGGTTGCAGAGGGGACAGTTCGCAGGCTCAGTAGCTCTTGTCGCGGGCGATCAGTCTTGAGTGACATTTGTCGAAGTGCAGCACACCACTGAGCGGGTCGCCAAATGCGGCAGCTGTCCCACCGACCATCTGCTCGTGGGGGAGAGCGAAACGCTTTTTCTAGTGTGTATTTGAAGGCCAAGGCGACCTAGGGCACCAAAAGTATGGCAAAACTGGGACATCCGGTAAACTGGAAGCAGATTTGTACTTGCGGCGTCCAAGCAGGGGGTCCGAAAGATGGAAGGGGCCTACAGAGGCTTTCAATTATCCTCGATTGCTCATCGCAACGCGGTGAATACATTGCAGCAGCGATTAAGTATCATATATGCTTGTGGAAAATCTTGTTGCACAATTGAAGCTGCTCCGATACTATCATATTTCAAATGCATCAAACGCCAGGCAGCACCTACAGCTTGAATGCTGTATTGAGCCTTTAGCCGAGTTTAGATGCTTTCTCACTTACCGTCTTGTGAAAACCTTGATCTTCGCAAATACACGTAACAGTAAGCGTTAACTAGGCTCTGATAGCAAGAGGGAACTTAGAAAACGTGTTCCTGTATCAACGATGCGTGGGGGTGAAGTAGCTCTCGAATGTATGTAAGTTCTACAGAGGAAAGCCAAGCAGCAGTTCGGTTATCGGAAGCAGTGAATGAGCTAGAAATTAAAACCGTATGCTAATGTTAATATCTATATCCCCAAATCAAGCGGGGCTTCTGCGAAGCTGTCTTGCAAAATTGAATATGCCACTGGTCACCGTGGCGCATGGCGATTTCCTCACCAAGGCTTACAGCACACTGCGGTTTGCGCTGTCTGCAACCGCGTCAGTCATGCATCACCCTCCTAAACTCTCGACGCCCAGCAGCAGTCAGCTGGGAAGTGCCCGGGTGTGTCATCAAGTGCCAACTGTCGTACAAAAGATTTGCTGGTTTTCAGTTGGGCACTAAGCGGCGGAAGATCCACAGGACTGTCTGCTGCCCGTAGGGAATATAACTCAAGGAATACCACATGTATGCAAGCCACTGGACACACACAAAAACCATAATGACCAAACCCACCTTTATGTAGACGCTCGACAACAAGGTGGCAATTAAGCTGCCAAGGAAAATGCAACTCGTGACGAGGCGTGACTTGTCCGTCATGTTACGTAACTGTTGAATGGGACCGACTAAGAAGGAAGTCCCGGCTAATCCAATGATGTTTCCGATAGTATACGTCACGGCAAACTTGTTAGTTTTGCCCATCAGCATGTCGTTGAAAGAGCCTGCAAAAAGGAGGCCATAACCATAACGCGTTACCCACGATATTGAGCGGCCGATTACAGCTAGACAGTCATATGGAAATCACGGCTTGAGCATGTTCATTATTTCATCGGCAAGAAGCAAAAGCGGTTCTCCTACGAGGCAGTGAGAACACAATTCGGTCCCACCTAAAGCTACAAAAAACGGGCTGCAGGCAACGGCATTAAAAATATTATCAGTTACCCATGGAAATCGCAGACAGGATGAGTCCTCCTAAAAAACAGGTAAGCCATCCCAAAATCCTTTCAGTATTATTGAGTGGCTCGCAACAACACCATGTGTCGGCGTCGTCATCATCGTCAACGTCTATGTCATCAGAAAACGCCGGTGCAGTTGAAAACCATGAACCAGCGCTCCTAGCGCTGCGATTTGGGTTTTGGCGTGGTGTGCTTGTGGGTCTTTCTGGCTCTGGGTTCTTTAATTTCTCTTCAGGCAGAAAAGGCCTTGAAATGGGCAAAAACGATTGCATTTTTGTTGTCTATTAGACGTACCAAAAAAAAAACAAGGCGCTGCCTGCTAGCAACTCAATGATTAGGCTCACGATTGTTGTGGAAAGACCAACACATCCACAAAGTGACGCTCGATCTCCAACCCGCTTCCTAGTGACCCGTTAGACCCCTGAGAAATATCTGTAGGTGCTAGAATCCTGCACTCCACGGGAGGTCACGAACCATCAGGGGTGACCCACAATCTCTTGCGAAAAAGCAACGGTGCCCCCGCGTTGGAATTACAAGTTCAACTGCCAGTGGGCACCTCCCTGTTATCGCACTATCCATATGATTTCAAGTAGGAGGAGTAGTGAGCTTCGGAACATCGGGAATGTCTGCTAGCCGCGATGATCCGTGGGCGTGCCGGAGGTAAAAAGCAACATAAAGCCCCCCAAACGCCTCTGGACACTGCATAGGGAAGGCAAGAGCTGTCACTTTAGTGATTTGAGTACAGTGGAAGCCAGTGCAACGTTCAAAGCCCTATGCTTGAGAAAAGTCGGTACAGATGATCGAGAGATGATAGAAATCTTTTCTTCTGGCTAGACAGACTCAACAAAAAATGTATGCTCGTCAATTTCTATTTCGGAATAATATTTCATGAGGATCCAGGGTGCGGTGACTTCAGACTCTACCTGCTATTACGGTTAGGAGGGGCTGCTTGTGGCATGCTTGCGTTTGGGGCGGCGGAGTGCTGCTGACTCCGTCGGTCGTGCATCTTTCCGATTTATCAGGAATAAGCGCTCTCAGGGGCTTTTTTATGGAAACAAAAGACTCGGTATAATACCTGGGCTGCGGGCAACAAGCTCTTGTTTTCTGTGCCTCCCCACTACTCTGCCCTGCGCACGCCCCCTAACCCGTACGCCTCTTCATCGGCAGCCGAAAATGACAACACGTCTGGTATTCCGCCGACATAACCACTACAACACCGCCTCTAACCGTGTGCGGCGAGTTAAAACTCCAGGCTCCAAGGTAGTGTACCTCAATGTCCGCAAGCAGGCTTCCCGACAGAAGTGTGGGGGATGTGGAAGACTTCTTCCTGGGGTAGGCAGCACATTCGAATATCCCGAACGCTTTTTTCTGCCTCGAGGTTTTTTCTTTAACTAGATTTTTACCGATTATTCAGGTTTTCCGCACGAGTTCAGTGCACCTCATGCCTTCGTGCTTCCTGTGCCAAATGAATGATTGCATGGCATTCTGGCGGGCAGGGCCTAATCCCCATCTCACCTCCACATCAACATCACATATGGGCCGCAAGAATTACAAGGGGACAATTTTTTTGACCTTTCTCCTCTTGGAATTCCGCACTATGCTGTGTGCCGAACTGCTTCATGCTGTGGTCTTCATGGTCTAGTTATCGTTGAGTACTTATAGGCTTTTCTAAGCACATTTGGCATATGCGGAAGAATGTACAAATATTTCTGTTATGCAGATCCCAGCCCGCCGACCTGCGCAGTTCAAGCTTTTAAAGAAGCGTGAGAGGAAAGTCAACCGCGCATATGGAGGCACCAGATGCCATTCGTGCGTCCGCGAGAAGTAGGTTGCGTCTTGCCACACATTTTACTTTTTGTTTGTTTACTTGTACGTATAGTCGGTGTGACCTCGGGTCAGAAATAGGGGAATTCCGTACACTCAACAGTTTCTTTTCTGGTGTGGTATGAGCTCAGGGTCCTTCGCGCTTTCCTTGTTGAAGAACAGAAATGTGTGAAGCAAGTTTTGCAAGTTAAGGAGAGACAGAAGAGGGATGAGGTCAAAAGCGAAAGCAAGAAAGGCAAGAAGAGCTCGAAGTAATCGTCTGTGCCGCAGTGCAAGGCGATTCAGCAGTTGCTTAGCCTGACGACTTGTTGGCTGTAGCCCGCAGCCCACAGAAACCGTTTTTAAACTGAGAAACTCCAGAAGTGCGGTGTGGCCGGAAAGTTGAGAGGCGCGAGAAATGTAGCATTGTCATCCGCGTTTTGCCTTAATGTATTATACGTAACGGATTCCCGACTTGCCGACCAGCCATTTAGTTTAGGAGTTGCTGGCCAAATACACAGTGTTTGAATCGCCATAACCATGTCAGTGGATCAGGGACTGTTGTTAGCGCCACTCCGTGTTGGCGATCTAGTGCGGTGGCTAGTGCGTGAGAACTAGTGCTCAAGCCGGCGAGTCTACGTTAGTAGCCGACTTTGGCGCTGTGGACACTGAAGCTTAGCATGTTACGTTTGAGTCCAGGCAGTTGCTCACCGTGACACCCGATTTCTAGCGGTTTCGGGGGATTTCGGATGGATGGGCAAGGGATAACGTGGCATTTTTGTCTGCCTTCCCACTTTAGATATACACGTTATTGGTACGTTTGGGGCAATTCTTATAAACAAGGTTGTTCGCCTCCGCTATGTAAACAAAGATACGTCACCGTGGGGCTGGGTGTGTATCGTGTTTCCCGAGGGCAAGCCCTGGGGAAGCGCTGAAAGATATTCATGAATTATACAGGATCACTTTTACTTCATGTTGTTGATATATTAATATGGTTTGCTCATATGCTGGTCTGCATTCTATGTTTTATATGGCTGTGATGGCAAGCCATACTGAGAAATTTGAAGGCCCACGATCATAGGCGGATCCCAGCAAAATCTGATCAGTTTACGTTTTTACGAATGTAAAAGAAGATTGACAGTTGGATTCTTCAGCATGTGGCGAAGAAAACTTTCTGCTTCGGCCAGTTCGGGGGTACACTCGACACTACTGAACCTCATAACCCGAACCCCCGACATTAGCATTAACCTTTGCGATTTAGGAGCTATTCGAACATTCGGAAAGGTCATACCCTCTATCCGTAACAGTCGGTCGCAGCACAACTCCGAGTGGATTAGACGCCAAATAACAGACCTCTATGTTCGGCGTGCTCAGGAGGTAAGCATTCATACAGCACCAAAATTTCTCACATGATCCCGAACTGCTACATCTAAACAGTCTTTTGTGAAAGCCAATCACTGATACCGTTTGAAGCCTTAACAGTGTCAACATAGCGTTCCGCAGGTATCTTGTGGTTCGTCGCTTTGTGGAGATTGGCCAGGCTAGCTGTGCTGCGCACGATTGGCGTTATAAACTTTTACAGGAGTTTGCTTTTTCTTGGGTGCCATTGCGTATGGCCGTTATTTTCCGTTTTGCTGTGCCACTACCACGTGCTCAGTTTTTGCGATGCGCTGCAGTGCGACTACCGCAGCCGCTCTGCTTTCAAATTAGAGCAGCTTGACGACGAATATCTCTTTTTAAGAAAAGATCGGGTTGTTCTTGATCTTGGTTGCTACCCCGGAGGTTGGTGCCAAGTTGCTTCTAAGCGTTGTTTAGTAGGCCACGAGTGCACTGACCCCACAAAAAGCGGGGCGTTTGCTGCCTCCTCCAGAGTAATTGGTGTCGATATAGCCCAAATGGACCCTGTAAGTCTAATGGAAGAAAGACAGCTGTTGAGGCCGAGATGATATTATCAGAGGCCTTTGTTGCGTTCCTTCGCTGCTAAAACGGGAGCCACAAACCTTTAGTGTGAAGGAACGCGTGTTGCGAACATGGACCATTGCCGCCTCCGGGCTCGTTTATGTACTTTTCCTTTTAGACGTGCAGTAATACGGCGTCGAGCATTTCGCTTCTATGCGCAGCTGCCGATGGTGCAGTTTATCCAGGGAAGAGTTGGAGACGCCTCGACTCTTCACGCAGTGCTGCAAGAACTTGGAGACCAAAAGGCAGATGTTGTCCTAAGCGACATGGCCCCGGCATGCACTGGAATTAGACATGATGACCATTTTAATTCTGTCGAGCTCTGCTTGTACGCTGCAGACCTAATGGAGCAGGTGCGCAGTAGGTGAAATGGTACTCTTAGGGCTTTAGGAGGACTCGTACATACATCTCGGAGACCCGTTGCTTCTTTTTCTTATTTGGGTGGAACTCTTCAGGTTATATGCGTGGGGGGCACATTTGTTGTCAAGATATTTATGGGCAGCGAAACTGCTAATTACAAGACATATCTCAAAAGCAGGTTTGAAACTGTACACTCTGCCAAACCACGGTGAGTGCGCCCTTGAATTGTGCAACGTGCTTTGTTATCTGCAAAACTACACCATCGATTTCACTGCTAAAAAGCGTTTCAGAGAGACATGCAGCTCTACTTCTCGCTTGTTCTTTCCCGCTCGTCTATGTCCTGATGCATTAATGCAACTTGCTATGGCTTTTAGGGCTTGTCGGCAAGAGTCCCGGGAGATGTATTTCGTCTGCATTGGTTTCAAGGGGCGAGACAAGATGTCTGCAGAGGTACAAGTGAAAGGATCATTTTCTGCGCGGGAAGGATATGCATAGAACATCCCACCTTCGGTGCCCTGCATTGCGAGGGGCATGCCAAAGTTTTACTTTTGTTAGTTTCCTTGTTAGCTGTCCGAGTTCGCCGTAGACAGCCGAGGAGAATAGATTACACCATGAGTGGGCACTGGCGCCTCACTGCAACAAAGCCACCAGCAGTCGGCGGATACACACACTCGCCAGACCAGATGAATGGGCTGCCATCCCATTACCGCACTGATGAACCTAAAGCGGGTTGCCACACCCAAATGCGCGTGTCGAACCCGCCAAATTTTTGCACGATCCATGACAACAGCATTCCGTACGCTGAGGAAGCCTGGCGGACGATGAATGCTTCTGGGGCTCATTGTTTGATAACCGGACATTTGTCCCGTTTTCTCGAAATAATAGTAGTTTTCACGAACCGGGAGTGGTGGAGCTGTCTGAGTAGCAAAGCGCCAGACACGAGATCCAAAACAATTTTTAGAGGTAGAGCACCACGTGTCAATCCCAAAATTATGGCAATCAGGGAAGGGATTGGACAACTTAATTCGCTAATCTGACAGTTTACAAAGCCCTCTATTTCTGACCTGCAGCTGGTGAAGGTTTACTGCCGTGAGCGGCGGGTAAGCGTAGCCCAACTAATTCTGCCGCTCTCTGAACGTCTCTTAAACAAGCCTTTGTCGTCCCCAGTCTGTGCTTGTGTACCACGTCGTTCACGCTCTTAACTGCCCGAAAGTAGGCTACCATATGCGCTAGAGCCGCCGGGTTCTCTCGCGCAACCTTAACTGCATGGGTGGTGATGACAGCAACGTTCGCTGTAACGGTCTTCATGTTTCGGCCTTCGAACAAAGAACCGGCATGCATGGGTTGAGAACAAAGCATGGCATTTGACGAGGTAAAGGCCGCCGGCCTAAGATATGCCACCTGTTCTACACACTCTCGAAATACCCTTAGTAACTCAGTCATTGCACAGAAGGCTTGGGGCAGCGCGGTCCAACGGCAAGTCAATCACAAGATGATGCGGGCAACCTTGCTATACAAAAGCAGAGATAAGAATAAAATTTCACAGAAGCATTCAGCATGGCGAAATCTGAACCATCACCTAAGCTTGAGGATCTTTCCAGAAAGTCACAAGAAACCCTTACAAGGAAAACTGCCAAAAACAAAACCAAAGGGAAAACAAAAAGCAAATTACGAAGAGGTATAAGGTGGTCCTGTTATCACCAGGACTGATAGATGAATCCATAAGGACAAAGATACAACAGGGTGATGGTGTTGTCTGTTTCCACAATGAATGCAAAGAAAAAAAAGGTCCCGTAAGTGTTAATGCAATCTGCTTATTAAAAAAATTGAAACCATTTATTGATGGATTGTTCTCACATTGTTGTTCTATTCGACACTTTTAAATAAATAGGGGCTTGTGGACTGCAGCCCCGCCTTAGGTGTTGGCATGTCTAATTCCCGAATTGCGGCAGTAATGAAATTTTCTACAAAAGGTGTTCTTCTACAATGGTATAATTTAAAGCGTTGATTGTCTTATTGATGCTGCGGCAATCGGACTGCTCGGAAGCCGAAGCGTCTGTCCTTATCGAGAACGCTGCGTGATTTCCTAGAGCATTTATGCATGATGGAGCTAGTGTCCGATGTCTGAGACGATGGAACACCAGCACGTGACGATCTTCACGCAATCCGTTTTTGGGCAAGCAGTCTTCGCCGTAAGCCTGGGCCTTGCTGTGCACTTGCCCCCAGACCATCTTCGGGAAGACACAGTCGTTCCAAATACGGCAGGATATGGTGTCACTTTTGGTGCAGGCATGCCTACTGCTGAACGACTGGGGGCTGCGAACAACAACAGAATCTTTCACAGCACAAGGCTTTGGGTGGACTGTCTGACTGGCTCTCTATGTTGAAGCAGAGGCCAGATCCACAATGGAGGTTGCTGCTGATGAGTCCTCAGCTGCTGCGTCCGTTGAGTCAATGGAAGGCACGACACAAGGGATATCGGCTTCGGAATCCCTTACGACGGAATATTATGATGGGGAATCTCCACCCCAAAGCGCAAAACCCGATGCAAAGGCAGGTACGCCTAAAACTACTAGCAAAACACTTGCGCTAAGGGACACGGAGCAAGACTGGGCAGTATATCCAGAGTCCAACTACTCTTTCGAGTCCGACAGCACACTAGACAGCAAGTGGGGTTCGGGGGACGCCGAAGAGCTCTTTAGGAAGCGACAGGAGGCCTACTTGCGCGAAGGCACACGGAGGTCAGTCGCAGCAGTTTTCCTGGTCCACCGCCAAGAGTACCCCCACTTCCTACTCCTTCTGGACCAACAGCAACAAAAGCATAGTCTTGTGATGTTCAAATACAAAACGTGGCAAAGGCCGAGAGAGGTGCTACACGACAAACTCCTCAGGCACCTTATCAAGCCTGATCAGAGCTCCAAGAGAAAATGGGTGGCACAGCAACTTTCAAGCGAGGGTTCTGATTTGGAAGTTGGCGAGTTTCTTGGCGAGTGGTGGCGCGGCGAATTTGATGACGAGTTAATTCCTTATTTACCCCCCCATGTCACCCGTCCAAAAGAGAGGGTCCGCGTTCACCAGGTAACGGATAAGCGTACTAACACGTAATGTAGCGGCGTTGGCTTGTATTCAGCCTCGGATCACAGGTGGCTTATTATGCTGTTCTACCTCGTGCGTTTTAGGTCCAGCTCTCTCCTCGGTGCTCTTTTCGGATTCCGACTGGCTTCTGTCTGACAGCTGTTCCAATTTTCGATTTATCTCCTCAACGCCAGGGGCTAGCAATCAGCGGGCTGTCACATGTGCTTGCGCGTTTTAGTATCCGGCTTATGCTCCCAACGTCGGATAAGTACGAAGCTGTGAACTCTCTTGAACACAAGGAGGAGCCGGAAGACGAAATGGCTGGATCCAGTGCCGATGCCAGTGCGCTAACCGAGCGGCCTGAAGTGACAGGTGGAGTAGTGGAAACGGAACCTGCTGATGAGCAGACGGATGCCATGGAACTGCTGCCGCCAGAGCTCCAGCACCTCGCTGAACTTGAAGAGACAACGTGAGGCAGGAGACTTCCCCAGCTGCATTCCAGCATCAGCAGCCCCCACAAGAGACCATCTTGTCTACTCCTTTTCTTTCAGGGAGCTCTCTACCCTAGAGGCCTCCAGTAAGCAGTGGGTCCTCAAGCTTCTCTGTGGAATCCAGTCCTAAGCCCACGGCTGCTATTCTTCACTGACACATCTCCCATACGACCCATCTTGGGACGTCCCTTCCTCTTGGCTCTCCTTTAAGCTTGGCGGCTTTTCGAAAAAAGGCTGGCAAGTTTTAATTGCAGATGCGGAGCTGTTCACCGGTTTTCCACCAAATGCATCTGTTTATTTTCAAAATAGTGGACACCTCTTCAGTGCTTGACAAGTGCCTCAGTTTGCGCACGAGTCATCAGAGCTGCTTATTCTCCCTGCTTTGCCTTTGTGGCAAGTGGTAAGGGGGCTTTCTGATAACAACCAGAGCATGTTTTTGAGACATCTAGATCTACCTATCCAGCGAACCATCCAGAGGAACTCACCAGCTATTGATGATCAGAAAGTGAAGTGTACAAACTCACTGATTTCATTAAACTACAGACAATCCGATGCAATTTTGCAGGTGTAGCGTACCAGTATACATTTGCCTTATGGGTTTCTACTTTTGGCTTGACCAAAACGGTCTAGACCAGCATATTTGACTCACGAAACAAGTTCAATATAGAGTCCATCGTACAAATTCCTTTCAATTTTTGCTTTTTGGAGGTTTATTATTTTATAATAGCCTGACCACATTGCGCCCCCACAGTCCTTGCACGTTCGTCGTGCGTAAATGGTTTCACCTGCAACCACATTAGCTTTTTACGACATTGCAAATAGCAGAACCGTCAGTAATTTACGATATCTGCTCAAACTTGTTTTGATTCCTGATATTTCAACAAGTATGATGGATGCCAGCTTTAATGGGACGGCGAACTGCTGAGGGAGTTGGCCTACAGGCGCGCCCCAATTGTCTCCGGCGGACCTGCGCCGTGAAGAGCATCAAGCCCCTCCATACGCCGTATAAATCCATTAAAAATAGAACCGCTTTTTTAGGCGGCTTTAGCTTCTTCGATAGTCTTGGAGAGCCGCCGCAATGTGTCGGCACCACCAAGCTCACGCAAATTCTGTAATGCCCTTCGTACTATGTTGGATCGACACAGACACTTCAACACTTGGAAAAGCCAGATTGCGCTCTAATATCATGTACTCAAGGCTTTAAAAGATTAGTGATATAAAACATTCCGCCCCGTGTCGCTTCACATGATTTACTCTGTGTTGGAGGAGGGCTTGGATAAAACAGATTGGCACTCTAATCTCAAGTAACTAAGCGTTTTTAAAAACCTAATTTAGAACATATTTTGGGTGTTGTTTTGCGTGGCTTACTTTGCGGTGAAGGAGGGCATTTCAGCTTGCAGTAGTGCATGCCTATAAGCTCTTATCAGGCCTATGCCTACGGAAACACGTTTCAAGCAACATGACCGCAATAAAGGTTTCAGGACGGCTTTACGGTTAACTTTAGGCTTTTTGGGTTGCCTTCATACTATGAAAGGAGAGTAGAAGCAGCCCAGCGTCGATGTGTTAGCCCAAATCCTTCTAGATTGGAGACCTCCTGCCTCCCCGTCAGTTCCCGTCTAGCATTCGCTATGCCCCCTTCCTGGAACGATATTGCTTGGTGTGTGTTTATTGCTGGTGGTGGTGATAGCTGCTGCCAACACCGTCGCTGATCTCGGAGAGAAAAGGGTTTGAAGCGCTCTTGAAACCTGGCATCATTACAGATATGGGTACGGCGCCAATGGGTGAGACAGTGGAAGAAAGCTATTCCTCGTTTGTCAACATTCTCAAGCAATGCCCGGTTGAAGACCCCACGAGGAGCAGCCAAAATGGCGAGGTCACCGAGGAAGTTGTACGACCGTTTTTTCCGCACTGTTTCATCCACGCATGGGAGACGACTGCAATATTTTATTCAACGAGTGCGGCACTGCTAATATCTCGGAATACCAAAGGTGATTTTGTGCTGCTACAACCGGGCCCGGTGGAGTGCTGCTGCCTTGTGGGCAGGATCGAACTATTGGAAGGCGTGTATGGAGAATTTATGGATTGGTCTCTGCAAATAACTTCGTTTGTTTCCCCACTACCAGTAATAAGTCACAAAGCCTTGGAATTAAAGCTAATTATGTCCGTCCCGATCCCCTTCACCGTCAGGTCACTAAATTCTTGAGATTAAAATGTTAAAATGACCCTTGTTTGCCAGAGCGAGCGAAAGGCAGGATTGTGCATGTGCCTCAAAGTTCTAGTTAGCTTCATCCTTACACTTTACCAAGCACAGTCTTTGCCGGCTTTGCTTTTGAATGGCATTTATTGTGAAATTGGCAAGTACCTGTTTTGTTGTCAGGTATATGTGCAATTCAAACCAATGGCAAATAGGTTTTTCGTCATGCACTTCGACTTGAGTACTGCAAAGAAGTTGCCGCTGCGAATAACTCTTACTAATCTGGTTAAAAAACCAAAAGTGCGCTTCTAGACACGCTTACTCCAAAGGCTGCCACACAATCTAGACATCACAAAAGTGAAATACATCCCAACCTTCCCAGTAGAGCTTTTCCTTGGCGTATGGTGTTCTTTGTCTAAGAATGAGGGCTCGAGTGCATTGCTGCACAGGTGTGGGCCCGAGTGATTCAATATCCTCTCTTGCCGCCATCGCGCTGGGTTCAGCTATGTATTCACGTTCCCAGTATCGTGGGACAATTTACAAAGCTTTCCCCAACAGGCAACACACTTGCTTCCGTTCAAATATGTTCCTCTCTCTATTTACGAGGGCTCTTCAGTTCAGATATTCTTTACACGACAAACGTAAGTCAAAGCTGTTGTTAGATTGTTAAAGGCAAGCCCACCTGCAGAGCTACTGTGAGTAATATATGCGTTATGCCAGTCGTTTCCAAAATCCCGGAAGCTGTGGAAGTGTCTTATTTTTTGCGGTGTGAACCTATGGGCTGAAAGAGTTTGCGTGCCGAGGTGGGAGTCGCAGGATCTGCCGCGAGATCTCCGGCTCCACGAAGTGTCTGCGTTGGGACCAAATGAACTCCTGCCCTGGATATACGTACCGATTGGCAGTCGCTCCTCAGAGTGCAGGCAAATCTGCTGCAGCAGTACAGATCGCAGCACTCCAGAGCCTCAAGAGGGTATTTGATCAGCACATGTAGCGTATGCTGACCACTAACTTTTGAACTGTTTAGCTGCTTGGAGGTTTTATAGCACAGCCAGTCGTTACCGTTAATTAGCCATGTTGATGTCGGGGTGAGTGACATCTTGGCTGTCTTCAGATAGCCAGACTCTGAGAGACATGTCGCCATCACAGCCTCCCGACAGTGAAAAGCCGCAGAGCCGGCCGGGTTCTGCAGAAGGACTAGACGCAAAGGAAACACCTTTGCTAGGCAACATCTCGTCCATCCAGGTCCTAACCAACCGACGTCGGCCCGCAGTGGATCTCTTTGGAGTTAGGGCAGTGCTGCAGGTAAATACCTATTGTAACGCACTTCTGGAGCTTTGCTGAAGACGAGTCCTTGCGTAGCTTGATGTTGTCGCAAGGGGTCAGGTGGAACTCAACCCACCGCCATCTCAATTTCGACTACTTTTCAACACTACCCCCGCTGGCTCCACTGTAAAGCACCAGCCGTCTCTTGGGCCTACTTAATAACATTGGCGTAAACCTGAACCTCACGGCTTCCTCAGGCAGATCAAATCAGCGGCATCTGCCGGCCGGCGCATTTGCGAAAATGCGGAGCCATGTGGGTAGACGAATCAAGAATTTTAAGCTGCCACTCTTCCATTCTGTTTTACAGGAATCTGGAAAAAGGTCAGAAAAAACTGAGGCAGCCAACAAATCTTAGAAACCCCGAAAGCGCAACACGGGAAACAGTTTTGCTGTCTCACAGCCTCCACAAAAAGTAATGCGTTTGACTACTTGGGCACACTTGATCTGTGCAACTGGCTCTGGCAATCTGTATTGTGAAGTTGTTTCTGGGGCGAGTCTGAGGTCCTCAGAAACTTCTCGATGCCTATTGGGCCATGCCGGCGTCATTGAATTTCTTGAAGTGGCACAAGAAGCAGCGCTCGCTGCAACTGTGGACAACGAGTCTCAGCAGCCGACGATCCGGTCTGGTTCCTCACTGGCTACCAAAACTACTTCTACTAGCGCAACCGTGATACCTGAGCTATGGAAGCCTGCAGAAATAAGCTGCACAGCTTGTAGTTGCAGCAGCTCCTCACGGCATTAACTTGCTTTAATAGATCGTTTACAGCTGTTAGGCAAATATTCTCTTGCCATCTCACCAAGTGGCTTAACACAGCGTGTCGCAAGTGTTTTCAGCATCTGGAAACTCCCTGTTGCTGGATCCGAGTCTGAAGACATTCGCTGCACGGCGGTAAGACAAGACGCCCGCTCGGGTCATCTCCCTTTTCACTTGCACTGCAGGGAGCATGATGTCCTCTATAGCTTTGTTCTGTGACGTGGGTACGGTTTCTTGCCAGTGATGGCTTTCTAATTTACAATGACATATATTCGATAGGGTAAAGCAGAAGCCGTTGAGTCCGTAACACCACACGAACTTCATCAATTTTCCGTCCACGCATGCAGTTTTAAAAGCGTTAAAGTCTGCCTTCAGCAGGAGTAGACATGACTGGAACGCACAAAGCATGCTGACCCATGTACAATTTTCTTGCAGATAATTCAATCAGCAACTCTTGAACGGATTTCCTTGCTTCGTCTCGATCCCCGAGGCCGGTACATGGTGGTCAGTAACCTGTGCTCCTGTTCTGCTATCCTACCCTTTATTTCCCAACTCTTTCCCAAACTTTGCTTTGTCTCTGGAATGCGCCCTGCATTTGCTCACAAGCATCTTGTGGGTTTGCAAAAGGCAAATCTTACTGGGGCAGTGCCATACATTTCTCCGCGCAGCTTGTCGGCTCTGACAGAATTGGCCGCCAACAGTTGCAAGTGTGGGAGCTTCATGGTTTGTTGACTACTGGCCGAGCGAACCTCCTTGCTCGCCAAGTCTCAGACTTCCAGGTTGCTCCCGTACTCTACTTTCACAATCTCACTCAAGCTCCCTGCTAACAGGCTCTTTCTGTTTGAATTAAAGGGAGCTGCCTTCAGTCCTATTACGGGTGTTATGCGATCGGCGATGTGGTGCGGAGGAATCAGATTGAAGCGTTGCGCATTTCGCCGCTGGAAGAGCTGCGAGTTGTAAGCTGCGGAAAAGAAAACATCCGCTTCTGGCGCGTCAAGGTAAACGGAAAGAGCTAGAAATACTGTCATCTTGGCTTGCAAGCAACATGGGCGGGGACACTAATCTTCCGGTCCGCTTAGTCTACTCCCTCAAAGGGGTAGTTGCTCAGATTCTCAATACAATACACCTTGGCCGTTCTACCCATGGGACGGCAATTACGAGAGATGATAAATTTACAAGCAAGTGTATGTATATGAAAGCTACAAGTCTAGTCATATGAATGACACCAGACAAAAGCACTCCTACCAGTAAAATCTTTGGATCAACAAGCAAAACGTGGCTTGAAAAAGTCGCCTTCTTGCCAATCTTTAAAAGCTAGCTTTTATGGAAATAAGGGTCTACTGGGTGAGGGCTACCAACTTGGCTAAAAATCGATTTAGCGTTTCTCGGCCATAAATGCTCCAATCATGCGTGCGCTTTGATTTCAGAATGCACACTTGCCGGGATGCAACGTTGTGCTGGAGGGCCTCGGGAGGGGGAATCTGTTCACAGACTTGGCTTTTGCTCTTCCACGTCCGCCTACACAGTTGGCCGCAAGTGAGTGCTTTACTATACAGTTTGCTGCAGTACTACGGCACTGGAGTGCGCAGTCTAGTTCCAGTCCACCTTCCGCAAGCCCTCATTTGCGTAGACACGCGTAAATTCATGTTAGACCACCTCGGAGATTTGTTACACAAAATTTTCAAAGCATTTCGATTGGCGACAAAAATGCGAAAAGCGTTAGCAGGGCTGAGAGATTTGCATCTAGCAGCATTCTACGTTTATGGATTCTTCAGAGGAAGATTCAAGTGCCATTGCAAAACTATTTGTCTCTTCGACTTGTGGAAGTCTTCTTGAGGTCGTTAATGGAGTCCTCTCTCAGATATCACAGGTTCCAGCACATATTGCAAACTACTATGATTTCGGGTGTAAATGCGCTGTTTTACTTCGCAGATTGACTACTTCACGAGAGCCCTAAAACGTGTTTTTCCTCTGCATGAAAGCCCTATCTGGGCTGTAGCAGCCGGCCCGGGGTTTTGTGTGACGGCGTCTGCAGACAAAGCGGTAAAGTGAGAAGAATTCAATCACATCCTAGAAAGTTGTTCAGCCCGTCAAAAATCTAGCAGTATTCAACCTGACTTGTTTTATCCACTTTGTTAGGGCGTGGCAAGTCCTATTTAAAAGGGGAACGTCTTATTCCTTGGATGACATGGTTGTTGCTGAATTTTTGTTACCTAAGGGTGTGGCCTCTAAATTTTATTGCCGCCTATTTGTCGGCCGAGCATGGCGGGGAGTGCGTGGGGCTTGACATCTCGCCGAAAGGTCAGCAGCTGCTTTGCACATGCGGTGACAGTGCGGTGGAGCTCCTCAACCTCGCAAGTCAGCAACACGTGCCAATTAGCCGCGCTCATCCGACCAATGTAATACACGCCTCAATCAGCGGTACGTACACGTATAAGGCAGAGCCAAGCCGTTTGACCCAGCATATAGCATCTCCTTCAGGTGTTTGTTAGCTTCGGTGAATCCACCGTTCGTCCATTGCCGGCTCCCCATATAAGCAGCCGTGCTGCTCGTGTAACTCCAAAGTTGCATTGCGGGTTATGTACTTTTATCTACCCGGAATCGCTCAGATGTGCGACATTTGCAGCCTCCTTGAGGAAGTTGTATACGGTCTGCGAAGATGGCCTCGTCCGAGTGTGGACTCTTCCCGATCTTCAGCAGGTGATTGTTCTTTTGTTTGAAGGTTCTTTTAATGTCCTAACAGACCAAAGATGACACTCTTGTCTTGCATTATAGGAGGGTCTCGTGTACCCTCGGTCGATAACAGAAGCGGGTTTGGACATTTCTGCAACACCCATGCACTGCTTCTAACTTCAATCGTATGGCCTGTGTGGCGAATTTTGCTGCAGACCTTCGAGATGGACAGCCCCCAGGATCGTCCTTTACGTGTGGCTGCACATCCAACTCAGCGATTGTTGGCTTTGGGGTTTGAGAGCGGCGCAGTGCGGGTGCTTTCGGTAGAAGGGCCGGCCGTTTGGATGGAGGCCCACCACCACAGACAACCTATCAGGGGGATTTGGTTTGTTAACGTGCCCTCGTCCGCAATGGAACCCGCGAATAGCTGCCCTCATCACAGCTCGCAGCATCTGCAACAGCTGCATCAAAGCTCGCCTGTCCCTGTTTCAGTAACAGGAAGTGAATCCTTTCAGTTCTGCTCTTTGGTTATTTCGCTCGACACCAGCGGCTGTAAGCAGCGTCTGCTTTCCCATGTCAAGCTCCACAAAGGCAAATGGAGACAGCCTGGAGTATAGTACAGTGAAAGCTAAGACAATGGATGTTGACCACTTTAATAATTTGGTTTTATTTTGTTGAGACGGATCTTTTCTGTTGTGTTGACTGCAACCCGCAGGTATATGCATATTTTCACAGCCTCATGAATTTGCTCTTATTCGATCACTAGAAACTCTTCAGGTAGAGGCTGCGCCGGAGGGGGTTCCTGCGCTTGTATTTGCTGCTGATGGATCTAGAGCTGCTCGTTACGTCTCTTCCAGAAAACTCGGCATTTTCCGCCTCCCCAAGTTTATACTGGAAGAAGAGCTGCATCCGCTTTCGATGGCCTGCCGAACCGTTGCTATTACTGCTTTTTCGTTTTCCGCGGCTGCGGACGCTTTGTGCGTCTGCAGTAGCGACTCTACAATGCGGCTGTTCAAATTGCAAGAGGAGGTGGGAATCTTCCGCGTTGTTGTTCTTTGCGTTGCCTGTAAAGGTGTATGCCCCTGGCGATTATAATTCTCGTGCTCTATTTGTATCTTCTCACCTTATCGCAGTTTGCAATTAAAGATGGTCCCTGCTTTTCTACTTTTTCAGCTGCTTGCTAACTTTTATAGAGTGCCAAGTTCTGTGTCAAAGAATGATGGACTTGTACAGGAAGGCGTTGCTAGTTTCTGCCTGTGTCGCGAAGTGGCACTGCTGAGCGGTCCCATCAGCAGTGCCTGGGTCTCTTCTGCTGATGTTAGCGGCGGTGTTCCCCAAGTAGCTGTGACATGTGGTGCGGACAGCCTCATCAAGGTATATCAGCCGCTTTCCGTTCGTGCTCTAACTTTATTCTTAAAAGTGTTTGTGATAGCAAGTTGAATTATCCAAGGCAATTTTCCCTTCTTCCGGTTTTCACTCTTTGGAGTAAGCAATGTACGGGCTTTTTAAATGTTTCAGCCGTGTCACCTACAGGTCTGGAGCCTGACATGCACAGAGGAGCCCCAGAGACGGATAGGCGGAAAGCAGATGGAAAGCAGAGCCAGCAAAGGGCAGGGGACCTCAAGGCCAGCAGAAGCTCAGCAAGCCGGGAGTAGTAACAGAATAAAGTTGGACCCTTGCACCAACGCTAATGGCTCGCCAGCAATAGCAGCAGGTTTGAAACATGATGCCCTTCAGTTTCAGTCTTTTGCAGGGCACAACCAGCCACCTTTCGTGGTGCAGCTGCTAGGGGACTACATGGTGTCTGTCAGCCCCACAGAGACAATCACGTGGAAAGTCAAATCCCCAATGCTCAGCGCGGCAGCAGACATAGCCCCTATATGCTACGGTACCTTACCGCTCCTATCCAATGGGGGCTCGCCTTCTTCAAAACTTATTTCAGCGGGGTGTCTCTTGCAATATAATCAACCACAAACACTGGAGCAGATGCAGGCGCAGCAATCACCGCAGCCGCAGCCACAATCACCACCGTACCCATATATGCAGCATCAAAACCAGCACTCCAATAAATGTGAGAAAACATCTAGTGGTCTTCCGCTGCAACGGGCATTGAGCTCACCAGCCGCCCCTGATCCTTCATGCAGCGCGCCACTGCCATCGCCCACAGATGGCTGCGCCCAAGAAGCAACGCTTCTTTGCTCCGCTTCTGCTTTTAATGGGATTGCTGCTGCAAGCGAGCCTGCTGCATCGGAAGCCACTATCGGTGCAGTGAAAGCTGTTTGGGCTCTTGCCCCTAGGCCACCGGCAGGTAAAGGATTCGTTGCTCACGCAGCCTCAGATGAGACAGCTGCTGTACACTCGACAATGCCACTTGTTCCGTTAGTACGGGAAACAGCAGCACCTCAAACTTGTATAGCTGCTGCCGAAGAGTTTAACGCAAAAAGCTCTGAGGCGCGAGATCCAATGGCAGAACAGAAGAAGATAGATCCAGATGGCGTCGACGAGAGTTCCGTTGCAAAGATGTTCCCTGGAATCAATGTACCGCCTGCAGTGTCTGACGCTCTTCAAAAAGACGAGAAACCCCTGGCAGTGTTGACTCAGCCGCTTGAGTCAAATTTTCAGGCGCCCTTCGTTGCTCGGGGAGCTGCAGCGCGCCATGTCATTGGCACAGCAGTGGCTGGTTGTCGTAGCAGCTGCTTCTGGAGGCCTTTAAAAGGTAAGAGGCCTCCTACAATACTGGGGGGTCCCTGAAGCGACTAATGTAGGTTTTGGGGCTTAGTGTTCACTAGCCAGTAACTAGTAAAGAAGCACACGCCTCAGCGAGGACACACTCGGTCCTGTTTTTATGGATGTTGAATGGTGGACGGACTGTTTTGTAAAAGCCTCATTCGACCGTAGTTCAAATTTCAGCTGAGTGAAGATGCCCAAACACCAAGAAGCTGCGTATTGTGGTACTATGTCGTTGTGGTACTCATCTATATGTTTCAGGGATCCTGGCGCATGCAGTGGGGAAGTGGGTGCTGATAGAAAGGCTCGCCACCCTCTCAGCCTCTCAGGAAGGCCGGTGTCTCGGCCTGCTTCCAGCTTTGTTGAGATCAATGAGAAACATAAAAAACCAGCAAGAGGAAGAAACAGTAGCATGCCCACCGCAAAACGGCTCTTCAGTTCTGTGCGCCAAGCAGGCGCTACAGCGGCCACAGCTTCATCTACTACAGCAGTGTGCAGCGCTTGCACATAACCCTCGAATTTCTGTCCTCACTCATCCCATAGTTGTACGATCACTTGCCTTTTCCCTCGATACAACCGCTCGCATGGCTGCCACCATCAGTGGTGAGAAGAGCTCCGGTGTTCCCATCCAACAAAAACACAAATCCTCCTACGGCTGATTCTGCCCCCTGCTGCAGCTGAAATCAAGGAGATTCTTGGTGGAATAGGTGAAGTGCATTGGTGCGCCTTTTTTGCCTCAGTTCTAACGCTGACAGAACCTTGCAGTACCTACAACTGCTTCACTAGCAGTAGAGGCATCTGCAGTAGCAACGCCTGTTCCATCGAAGCTGGAGACGCTTCCAATAGATGGGCAGGAAACACCACCATCTGCTGGGGTCTCTGCGTGTGGAAGACTGAAGGGGGCGGCGAGCTACTGGGAGCGGCATGCCTTCCACAAGGGTATGGGGAGGCAGCGGGAGTGTTCCATGAAAGCCAACGCTCCCTCACCACGGCACCAGGCGGTCCTTGTGCCAATTTGCCAGGAGTATTATTCTGTGGATCCGATTTAATTGTTACTGCGGGTATGTTTTCTGTAAATTATAAACACCACATTACGTTTCCTGTGGAAATAATTGTCATGGCGGCTCTCGGCCGCAAGAATCTGCTGAGATCTTCATCCTGACCGTCAGCTGAAAGTTTCAGGGTCATCTACGGGTCAAATTTGGACGATTATTAAATTTTCCCAACACTTCTTGTTTCAGGAGGAGCTGGTGGAGGCCGTCTTGATGTGTGGCGTGTAACTGACTTCCTTTCCGCACGCCATTCTGTCTCCGTGATACAGAAAACAGAAGATGCCAACCTTGCCGCAGAGGCAACCGATAAAGGTAGTAAGAAATGCCTTTGCGGAACTTGTTGCAAGCGCTGCCAGAGCCAAAAGAGGGCCTTTGAGCACCGGAATAGGGAGTTAACTGCCGCAGTGGGGACAGAAGTGGGAGCTCCCTTGAGACGGTTGTTGAGCGCTGCATCCGGTGATGAGCGAGAGGTTGTCTTTGTAAGCCCCCGATCCGTTACGCTTTGGAGAGTTGTTCGAGCCGATGGCGCAGCCCCAGATCCCCAAAGTAAGCCACTACAATGGCTGAGCTGACCACTTTTGCTGCAAGTGCGGCTGCCAGTGACAACATCTTGACCTTGAAAACTCCCGCTTAACGGCCACCTGCCTGACGTGCTGGGGTAATAGTGGCTTACTCGAGTTTCCTTGCCTCCTACAGAGGTTAATAGCAGCGGAAAGTGACTGCCACTGCTCATCTGGGGCTCCTCTCGCTTTGATTCTCTTTGCAGAAGACACTCAGGTGCTCCAGCTGCAATTCCAGTTTGCTGAGCGGCCCCGCCGATTGCTATCCGACCCACTGGAAAATTACACAACAGCCTGTCTTACCCAGCGAGGCAAGGGCAGTTCTCGCCTCCTTCTTGTTGCTTCCGACAGGGTTAGCATCCTACGCATTTTAACGGATTCCAGACAAACCGGGGATAGGAATTCTATGTGTTTTCGATGAGTCCAGTTAACCTGCACAAAGGCAGTTAGGAGCTGGGAATAGTATTGATTGACGATGCAGGGTTGGGTATACGGATACGACTATGACGCAAATGTGCTCATCTTCGAACTCAGAATGGGAAACGAACCTATCGGTACGGAGTCTCCTCATTACATATTGCCAAAAACAAAACCGTAAAGTGCGAGTGTTGCTCTGGACCAGGGAGAAAAAAGTGTAGTGAGAGGTCAGTGGCAGCTGATTGCCATAGCGCCATAGGGAAGAAGCTATTCTCGCCTGGGCAGGATTTGCGTTCGTGCTTTCATTTGCTTAGGCTCCATATTCTGCGGCAAGGCGCTTCACATAGCGTACACTACAGGCGCCACTGTTTGGAGGACAACTGTAGATCTGCTGCGAATTTTAAAAATGTGCGAGCGAACTGTTCCCAAGCACTGACACTTCAAATTCACTCCGTTTTACTTCTCATTCTCATCGGCAGCGAATTTCTAAGATATCTGTATTTGCCAAGAAGCATATTGCTCGCAGTAAACAAGCATCGTGTGGGGAGGCGTTCAGGCAACCGGCATTAGGCTCGCTTTCGTTTGACATGAGGCCTCACTCTAGGGAGCAGCCGCTCACTTTGGACTCCTTCATTAGGACGCTGCAGCTCGATGGTGATGCTCAAGAGGCAAGTTTTTATCGGGTATCCCTTTATTAAAATAACAGAGTAACAACCAGAAGAGCAATGTAAAAAGAGTTTTTACCATTCGCTTTTGCTTTAGGGAATCGCCACAAGTGCAACGAATACTATCTGGTAAGGCAGGTACCTAAATGCAAAGGCTGGTCAAAAACCGCAAAACAGCTCCCCTCCAGATTATTGCATGGGATGTAACATGGCTTATTGCTTCCTCAGGTACCTGCACTGGGAGCAACGCGCCCAAGTGCGCTTGCACTCAAGTCACACACTTCCCATTCGTCATCTTGCCGTTTCCTACCAGGCAAGCCAGCACGAGCGGGAAAGCTGAAAAGGCTCGATTATCTTATAAGGAACGATTTACAGAGGGGTTCGTCTTCGAATGGTGTTACACAGTTGCTGTATTTGCTCAAAATGATTATCATAGATTGTGCAAGTGACTGTCATAATGTTGTCAGGCAAGCGCATCGCAAAAGCAGCGCGGAAACACGGTGGGGGCTCGAAAGCAAAGCGCACGCAAGTCGCGTTGTGGTACAGCAGACGCACAACCAGAGAGCGAACCTCTACTTCTCGCTACCTCTGATGCTGGAGGCTCCTTGCGGATTTGGAGCCGTTGGCCCCTACCGCAGCAATTGGCAGACTTCCCGCTGGAAACCGCCTGCACTGCGCTAGCGTTCATGTGGCCAACGCTTCTCTTGGGGTGTTTTAGTGACGGTTCCCTTCGGCTGTTTAACACAAGGACATTTCGAATCATCGGCCGCCTACAGCTTACCGTCCCGCAAGACCCTTCTGTGGCAATTGCTTGCCTTGGAGGTAAGCATTACCTCGTACTTGCTTTTCACCTAAACTCCCACCAGGTGTCTGACTGGATAAGAACTAAAGTCTTCAACAGGCCCGTGGTGCTTACCGCTTTTTCATTTCTGCAGATCGGCATGTTTTGCTTGCAACAGCCTCTGGAGAGCTGCTCTCACTCATTCTTGACTTAGTACCAAAGGCTGGGGACTCAGCGAGGGCAACTGCAGGGCCGGATATCAAGCATGCCAGCGTTTCAAAAATAACAAATGCCGTGATGGCTTGCTTTGGGCCCACGTTCATCCTAAAGCAGCCGAAGCCTTTGGGCAGCAGCTGTACCAGCTGCTGGGATTGCAGCTGTGGCTTGAAAGAGACGGCCCTATGCAAAAATATCTGCACTTCAGTGGAGTTTCTTGTGGGACAGAGACATGTGCCAATCGCTCCTGGAAAGGATGGGCGCGTTGCATTTGCACTCTGCTTGTCTGGAGGCTATTGCTCAATTGGGGCCTACACTAAGGTGTGCGGGGACAGCAAGTGGATGCTCTGTTCTGCCTCCTGGTGATGCGCAACCTCCTGTGTTAGATACCATCTCCACAGCCCCCTTTGGCTGTAATGCTACTTGTCATCCAAAAATGCAGAAAACTCTCCATAGAACGCAAAGCTATCTCAGCAACGAGCGCGACAGCATGCGAGCCCACCCTCACAATATATCCACACTCCTTTAGGTTTGGCTTCCTTTGCATTGTGCAGTTTCGGGGTTCGCTTTGGCCCTGAGGGCGATAGCCATGAGTGCTCACGGGTACAGGACGCCGTTTGTCGCGCTCACTTCTCCGGGAGCGAAACGCTTCTCGTTGGACGAGGAAGTTTGCTGTTCTTAGTAGACTGTATGGCGCAACAGGTAAGCCCAAAAGCATAATTATCTATCAACGATTGCAATTCTGAACAAGTGACGAACTCCCGTTTTTGATACAGGACCTAACGGAGCAAACAAATGTAGTCTTCTGTGATCATATTGTTTTTGTGGGGCTGATCAGGTGACACGGCAGTTAGATCTGTATACGGCTCTGGACTTGTCATGCTGCCGTACTGAACGACGTATAACTGTTGCAGCACTTTGCTGCCTTAGAGACGATACTGCAGTCGTTGTCACAGAGGGTAAGTATCATGCGGTTCTGCGCTTCCCTACCTAGAGTAGCGCTCCATAGCAGCGATCACTTCTTATTGTAGGCCTACTACCTGCCCAATGCTACTCGCATCGATATCAGTGTGTGTATTTGTCTGACTGTGGTGTCTATTGCGACCTTGCAGGAGGCGTGCTGTTGGTTCTGGAGGTGCCTGTGTTGCGTTTGGCTGGTGTTGTACACCAAGGTATCCACCCTCATCTTCCGAGGTCACCAGAAGGCGACGCTGCGAATCGCATCTGCCTTGCAGCAAATGCGGAGGATGAAGTAGTGCTGACTTGTGGTGGCGCTATAAGCTTAGTGCATGTGTTTTGATAAGTAACGAAAGCAGTCTCAGCCAGCGTGATCGGCAAGAGTGTTGCCGAGCAAGCCGCTTACCATTTTGCTTTAAAAAGCCGTATATCACCGGTTTGTGCCTTTTTGGTCACTAATTCTCAGCAAATAAGCTCGCCATCAGAAGTCCACTGCTACAATCCTGCTGCGGCGAGTTATCAGGATAGACAAATTACGCACGTTAAACAATGTACACGTCTTTGCAGCTGGCACAATCTTTTGACGACGTAACCTTTACAACGTAAATGTCATGGTTCTTTAGTGCAGGCCTAAGTCTTTTTATAGAGTATCCCACGAGTGATATGTTTGCCGAACTGCCGCGTGTTTTTCTTAAGGAATAAACATTCGCGGTACTGTATCCATCGGAGCCCTCATGATTACGGTTTAAAATGTGCAAAACACCAACGCGGTGAATATCCCGCTCTAACTTTCACAGTCCTCAAATTCTGGATCTGTTGACCTTGTACATCACGTAGAGAGTGCCGAATGCCACTACGAGAGATACGGGCGCCATGCCGACTCGCACAGAAGTAGAAATGGATGGCAACTGATCTTGTAGCTCTTCTGTTAACTTTTGGAGTGCTTCTTTGATCTCTCCTGGGGCTGAAAAAATGTAACTAAAGGTGTAGCAGAATTTCGCGGAATATTGACAATGTCGTACATGGGAGGTTGGCTTCTGGCCAGTGCAAACTCCAGTTGAGTTGTCGGCCTAAATTTCTAGCATTTACATTTAGCACTAGCAGCACCCAGCCGCTACTCGCAAATGCAGAAAGGCGGCCGACCGCCATACTGTCTGATATCTCTTACCATTTTCGCCGCCTGTAGCCGAGCCACGCAGCTCTCCTAGCTGACCCAACGGAGGCAAGTTCTACCAAACGAAGTGAGAGTGGATACCATAGAACGTTCAGACACGTACCAAACTTACTCCTCCTGCATCTCGTACAACGTCTCTCCAAATCGCCGCCACTAAAACGATGAAAGTGAAAAAGTAACTTTCCGACAAAGCAATCGGGTTTGAGTGAGGCCTCCAACCTCAATTAGATGAAGAAAGCACGTTCGACATACTTTGCTCTTTCAGGTCGAAATCCATTAGCTCTGACAAGTTGGGCGTTGGGTGCTCGTGGGAAATTCGCTTTGCTCCTTTAGCCCTTCTAGCACGTTCTTCCGCTCCCCATATGTCGATTTCGCAGCTCACACCTGCGGACAACGCTGGTTAGCTGGAAGGCCGTTTCCATAGACTTGAGAGCCCTCACCCTTGTACCCAGGTCTGCAAGCACCAGGAGTGGCAAGTTAATTATCCAGTGAACTAAGCATTTTAAATGCTCACTTGCATGAGCACGATCCAGACGGCAGGCAATCACCCTGGCCGTTGCACATTCCATTTAATCCTGACCCTGGACATAGCACCTAAAACGTGTGGTTCATGCTGGCTAAAAAATGGTGTGATGACCGGAAATGGCGAACGTGGTAGCAGGAACTTCCATGAAAGCCAGGAAAACACTTGCACGATCCGGAGAGGCACACGCCGGAAAAGTTGCACTTCCGAGGGCAGTTCAAGACCTAGAAGGCATACAATTTTTTTTTGTATGACAGAGAGGATATCAGAGCTGACCTCTCCACAGTCAGCAGATGTCCATCCTGGGTGACAAGCACAAGAAGCATTTGCGCAAGCGCCCCTTCCAGAGCACACGCTACCACCTCCACAAGGCTGCAACCATGAAAATAGCACTTAATGGAGCAAGGGCTAAAATTGTTGGCCGAACTCACTGCTACTTTGAAGGATACAACGTTTGAATAGTCCATGGCTGCAAGCTTTCTGCCACAGAAAATCAGCGCCTTCCCGCCTAAGATTACCGGAAATTCCACCAAGTTCATTTGACAGAAAAGGTATAAATATCCCCTACCGCTCAAAATAACTGCTGCGTGCCTTTCACGGGGAGCAAATTTTAGATCGCTAGCCGCCAGAAGAGTCCAAGTGTAAGTTCTTGCGTCGACTCTCCACACGTCGCTGTAACAAGGGAAGATGCGGAATACAACAGCTTGCACACAAAACGGAATTTCTACTTACTTGTAGCACCTTTGGACAGTCCGTCGGGAGTCACATCCGCCAACAATGACTATCTGAGAGCCCCATGAGCCGCATATAACCTGCCGAGCTCACGCACTGCCATGCTTACGTCGCTTCCACTTCGCAGTGCACTGTGTCCTAAGTTCACCACTGTTGTTTATAAATGCATTTTGCTCTCGCGAGTCTAACTCACCCTCTCTAGGTTGTGGCTGGCGTCCTCTGACGGGAGCACGCAACCACTTGTCTTCTGCCAAATTGTATATCCATCTGGATTGCAGAGTTTAGCCCTGGCAACTGTTCACATAGCCCTCAGCAAATCTCACAAGTCACTTGAACGGAGGCCTGCAGGAAAATTACACACCCGAGAATTTCAGGCTGCAAATTGCTGCTCGTACCATCTGAGCCGTAGCCGCCAAAAAGAAATAGGTGTCCACTAATATATGTCATTGTAGCCCCCTCCCGAGCCGGGGGCAAATATCCCGAGCCTGCCAGCGCTCATATTGGCATTTACAGGCTGAGGTCTTGCATTCTATTGCTCTTACTTTGGGATATGGAGTGGAAGCGGATGGGAAATTGCTCGGGACTAAGATGAGCCATTTCCTAATAAGACATGAAGTATTGAGAAAGGCTGTAACTGGCCAATACGGGCAGCACTTCTTACTGAATCCAGATCGATCACCCACAAGTCGTTCAGGAAGCGTCCTGACTGCCCTTTAACATATACTACACGAAAGGAATTGAACGAAAAAGCTACTTGCTTCATTGAAACCTCCAAAAATGTATATCTTTTCTCCATCCGAAGCAGAGGCATGACCGCTGCGTGACTCTGTGATTCTCACACCCCATGACAATCAAGCGTACAAAGCTGTTTATGGAAAAGAGCTTACCAGGACGAAAATTCTCTGGTCCCACACCAATATACCATTTTCGCCGGCTTGTGTCTGAAGCATGAAAGGGGTTTTCAAAAGTCGAAGCTACTTTCCGAATTCGCAGACATCTGTGACGATTGAGGCTTGGCCGTACCGAATTTGTAAATATCATTGTACGTCCCATCGTCCGCATGTCCACCAAAAAGAAATAAAGAACCACGCACTTCATTCAGGGAAGCGCCTCCTCTCGCAGATGGAGCGTCGCCTGTGACGTGCAGATACTCCCACGAGCTTGTAATGGTGTGGAAAGCATAAAGCTCGTCAAAGCAAACATCTGAAAGACGCATTGATCAACGATCGATTGCAGTACAGGTGAGTGCATGTTTCTGACTGGCAACATGCAACCAAATATTTTCTGGCCAGCATTTTGACCGCCTCCCTCCAGGGCAGTGCAGCCACCAACCTTGGATGTTGCATCCTCCGAACAAGTAAGGAACGTCCGAGACCGTCGCTGCAGCAATTCCATGGCGAGCTGTGTAAAAAGGACGCATATTCAAATGCACATGCATCAGTGGGAAGCCAAGCAAACCTGTAGGACCAAGTTTTGATGATTCGGAAACTACGGAGAATTCCAGAGCAAGAGCCCATGGTACACACAAGACGGCAATAATAAGAAACCACATCTCCTTTTTGGTTGACGGTCTCTCGTTTCCTGTCGAGATCACAAGTGTTACGGTTTTCCCTCCCACCATCACTTGCGACCGTAGTGTATATTCAGACCGGTGACAGGATGAGACAAAGTTTGTGCTATGACTTTCATGGAATTGCAAGTTTGATGCATCACTAGTGGTATGCCTAATTCAGGCATAGTGATAATGGGTGTCCCACCGTTTCACTAAAGGGAGAGAATATCACAAGACATGCCATTTCTGAGGTGCGCCCACAAAATTCCTCCCGATAAGCAATTCAGGCCTATCAGCCCTGTGCATCACTGTATTTCCATCCATCAAGGCCAAGTATTGCCGTGTTGAAACGCCGCAATCCATCTTTGTTGTAAATATCTTGTTCCGCTTGTGGGACAGGTGCGCAATCAAAACAAGGACATGCTTCTTTCAGGGTGATTTCTAAGGTAGAACTCGACATCAGGGGTGCAATCCTAGCCTGCACGGTTTGACGGCATAATCACTTTATGGGATAGCGTCATGTTGCATCTAGAGAGGAACAAGGTCGGGACAGTACAATGCGCAGGTCGGTTTGGCACTTTGGTTCTAACTGTAATTCAAGGAGATGGCGTATCTGGCCATCTCATTGTCTGATGTGTGACACGCCGGTTTTCGCGTGGGTATACACGCTATCTCCTGCGCAATAACGAATGAATCAAGCGTCCACGTTCCCATCAGTGATCGTTTGTGAATTGCCGAGGGCCGCCGACCACCGTATCATAGGAACCTTCGCTCAACCATACAGCAAACCTATTGAAAAGCAAAAAGCTTCCCACACCGGGACTCGAACCCGGGTCGCTCGGGTGAAAGCCGAGTATCCTAACCACCTAGACTATATGGGATTCGGAGAGGCTTATGTGACTCCTTTGACCATTACCCTGATTCTGGTGATATTGTATCGACGGACGGGGGGAGAAGGTAAACCATTATAAAACACCTTATGCCCGTAATTGTCAACACCCGCCCAACTGACCTCTAGCTAAGTTTGCAAAAAACTTTCCAGCACCGGGATTTGAACCCCGATCGCTCGCCTGATCTCTATCTATAAGTTTGCTAAAAGTCTTCCCACACCGGGACTCGAACCCGGGTCGCTCGGGTGAAAGCCGAGTATCCTAACCACCTAGACTATATGGGACTGTCTCCGAGATGAGGAAGGATATGTCGGAACGTACGCTCTCGACACAATCCTCGAAATATTCAGATTTTAACAATCTCGCATAAACTAGTTGCATTTTGTGTGGGCAAGAGTAGGTTTAAGTAGCTAAGTTTGTCCTTTGTGTGAATGCGCCTTCTACACCTGCAGTGAAACCCAAACTTTACAGTTGGCCTAGAATAGTTTCTTGGCACGTAATGCACTATTTGACACCGCATTTTCTTTTCACTTCTCTGGTCAGCCAAGTACTTGCTGGAAACTTAGTGGGCAACGCAGTTTGTGCAGCGATGAAGCCCCAGTTGGCCTCTGGTTACACAGAGCAAACTTCATGCCGCATTGGTCAGGTCGGACAGTATTGAAGATTTCTTGGTCATAGTGTACTGTTCTTGTGGATTTCAAGGAACCGCTGGAATACAATTTTCTTAAGGCCCCACCTTGGGCGCTGACAAAGAAAACCGACCGTGATTCCGATGTCGATGCATGAATAGAAGTATTGAAACACATTGTTTATTAGAATGTGTCCAGTTGCCGTTTCTTGGCTCCACTCTTGCCCTGCAGTTGCAGAGTCTCCAGTGGTTGACCATGATCGGATTGTTGTGCTGGGTATCGAGAGCAGCGCGAACAAGGTGGGTGTTGGGATAGTGGACGGCTCCGGCGCAATTCTAGCGAATTCCAGGGCAACTTTTATAACGCCTCCAGGCACAGGATTTCTCCCTCGAGAAACTGCCGCGCATCACCAGGAGAACATTACACTTCTCATACGCAAGGCCTTGGACGAAGCGGGTGTTTCCGTTCAAGAAATTACATGTATTGCATACACTGCTGGCCCAGGGATGGGAGCTCCTTTATCTGTTGGAGCTCTGGCTGCCCGAACTTTAGCTCTCTTTTGGAACAAACCGCTTGTCGCTGTGAACCACTGCGTAGCACACATTGAAATGGGACGCCTGGTGACGGGATGCCGCAACCCTACAGTGTTGTACGTCTCTGGCGGAAATACGCAAGTAATCGGCTACAGTGACCATAGGTACAGGATTCTAGGGGAAACTCTCGACATGGCGATTGGGAATTGTATTGACAGAGTGGCGCGCCTCCTTCAGCTACCCAACGACCCGGCCCCTGGCTATCAAGTCGAGAAACTTGCAGAAAACTACAGGTCCCAATACCACGAAAAACATCCGGAGGCTGTTGCTCCGCCCCTTCTACCGCTCAGCTACAATGTCAAGGGTATGGATATTGCGTTCAGTGGAGTGCTAACAAAAGCGGAGGAAGCTGTTCATCTAATGCGCGAACACGAATCAAAAAGCCACAGTGAGGCCAAAAGTGCGCCTCATTGTACCCTAATGCATAATCTGACTCTTAATAACTCAACTGGTGATGGCTGCACTGAACAAGATGTGGACATTTCTAACCGTATACGCACCAAGCGCAGTGCAGGGAAGATGAGCGGCAAGCAGGGAGAAGGAGTGCTTGAGAATAGCATTCCAGCAGAGCTGCTGACACCAGAATCCATATGCTACTCATTGCAAGAATACCTCTTCGGCATGCTCGTCGAGATAACCGAAAGAGCCATGGCCCTCTGTCACAGCACAGACGTTTTGGTAAGCAAGGAGCTTCTGGCACTAGGACATACAAGTGGCTCTATGCTGTATATTCGGTGCTCAGACATGCCACTTAGAGAGAATTTTCACTCCTCACAAACGCATATGGTGTATCACCATTATTTTCTAATGGAGTCCACAGCAGTGCCTGTTTTCATACTGGCGACTGCAGGTCGTGGGAGGTGTTGGCTGTAACTTACGGCTTCAAACGATGCTTCGCGAGATGGCGCAGAGACGGGGATGTTCAATGGGAGGAATGGACGAGCGCTATTGCATTGACAACGGCGCCATGATTGCCTACGTTGGACTGTTGATGTTCAAATGCGGCCAACTGATTAAGCCGAGTGAAAGCTTCTACAGACAGAGGTTCCGAACCGACCAGGTCGAGGTGACCTGGAGGACAGAAGAAGGTTGAATCTGCGCTTCTTATCTGAGGCTTGAGTTTAGACCTGCCGTAGCACTGGCTTCACTGGGTTTGCACTTGGGGAAGGAGAATCAGAGAATGGGGGTTGTGAAAACCGTACACGTTCTGACAGGCTGACCGCTTAAAACCACCTAGTCTAGTGGCGTCACTATCATTCCCCTTATTAATGAGATCGAAAAGTAGACGCTGCCCTGTAGACACTTCTGCACCAAACACTATTCTCAGGTGCCATTCAACTCTTTTGGGAGTCAATTGGCCATCTTTTACTCCAGATGACTTAAGTCGTACGCACAAACCGACGTGAAAGCTAAGATAGAAAAGTATACAGCAGTTTGTAGCCGTCCTTGCCATTGCAGTAGTAACGACGCTTGTAGTGAGCGACCACGAAACCAACACTCGTGTACAAACGGAGAGCTGCCGTGTTGCCGGCCTCCATTTCAAGCCAGCAATACTTTAGTCTAAACGGCAACTGCTTTCCAATGAATTTACTCGCGCATTGCTGGCCTAAGCTATCCGTGTTCTGTCTTTGCACGGTATCATGTCCGTTCTGAGTGTGCGCCATTGCGTACTCAACCGCTAATGCTGCTTCTCGAAGCTTTTTTAGCATAGCCCTGCTAAGGCCGGACGCGGGAGGTAAACCGGTGATAATAATTTCACAGATTTCTCTCTGCTCTCTTGCACACTCGGGGGCTGCTGCTAAAGCTGCTGCTTGTGTTGCGCGCACAAACCTTTGCTGCTGCTGCAAAGCGAGCCGCACAAGCTGCTTGCCAATACCTTGACCTCTCATCTCTGGCCGGACGGCCAACATGGTGATGCTTGCGGTGCACTGTCCGTGACATGCGCAAAGCAGCGCGTAAGTTGGTGGAAATTCCGTTAATTGTTCAGCTTCCTTTCCTGTTGGACGTGGACTCTGTCGCTGTATCTCTGACATCCTGTTAGGAAGCTGTTCATCTGGGGATGATGCTGCCTTTCGATCCGGCAGGGCGGCACCTCCAGTATCTTCACAAAGAGTTACATCTTTACCGTATGATGTGCCCAAGATATCGCAGGTACCCCAAGTGCAGCTTTCGCTGGAAGAATAAGACCCATGGATCAAGCATACATCATCTCTGCAGTCAAGCTTAGATATCACCACCCCAACGAGAAGTGATTCTTTATATGCCTAATTAGAAAAAACAATCACAAGCAACGCTTACAGTTGTGGGGCATACGACAGTCGAATAACCTCCAGGAAACATAACTTACATCATTCCCACTCCGCAAACCAAACATTATGTGGGTACTTGTCCCTAGAGAGGAAAATAGTTCAAAGATGGGACTTACAAAGATGGACAGGTATGGCCAACGCCGCAGGAAGTACCTATAAACGGTTATGCTGTACGGTTCGGACAGATTGGTTTCAATTAGTTTGGCAGCTTCTGCTTCTTGGCGAAAGCGAATCAGGGCAACATGGGCAGGCATGCCCCACGGTCGTTTGTCCACCAGGTCTGAAAAACTAAGGGAGTTTGCGCTGTCACATGATAGCACTGCCGGGCTCCGCGTCTGGTAGTGGACAAAGCAAATGCCACTCTCCCTACATAAAACAGTTGATGGGAGGAAAGGCTGACTGCTTTCCTCAGTCTCCATCGTGATGCTCCCTCTGGAAATGAGCCAATAGTTTCACATACAGGGAAAGCGTGGTGAGCAGTGGCGTCCTGCTGTCCCATTAATGATAAAGTCTGAGCCGCGTATTCGGTACCGACGGTTCATTAACTTATACACTGTCGCAACTACTTCCATCCGCCCCGTTATCCTCGACAGAAAAGGATGTGCGTCTGACAAACCACGTGGGAAGTATAATACTTGAGTGTATTTGCACGGAAAAAAAATTATGGCGAATGATACTGAAAAACGCATTAAACGATTTCCAGACTTGCTGCAGTCCCTCCATCAAACTTCATAGAACCAGCCCCATGGGGCGAGCCATTATGTAGCCGAAGTAGCTTTGGCTTTTCGCGAATTTTTAGTGTTTCCTAATTTCATTTCCGCGAGCTAAGGAAAGAATAGCCTTATAAACCCGAAGCTGTGCTTATATAGAGCAACATAAAAACGTCTCCTTCACCGCCACGATTCAAAGTCATTTGGCAATCCAACCTTGGCTCATAGAGGCCCGAAAAGCGTTGTCAGTAAGAACACCCGTTGCGTCTACCATGCCATTGTTTGGTGTGTTCGCTGGAATTTGCCCTACCTAGTTCCGTTTCTAACAAGGAAACTAAACTATGAAACTCCGATAAACCGCAGCGTAGTCAGAGGTTCGGTTGTCGCACAGCACTCCAGGTAAAGCGCTGACGGCGACACTGGCATGCCAAATGTAGCGCACGACAACACTGGTCAGTGTGACAATGGGAAAATGGCATATTGCCAATATTCCTCAAGGGCATCAACGCCAGCGTTCAGTAGTGCCTGCCCGTGTGTGTATGTATGTTTGTATGTGCGTTTGTGCTTGGCCCCATCCGAGGAAGCCATGCAACAAATAGATAAACTCTACGCGGGGCATTTGCGCCTATGCCGAGTGACGACGGCGTTGACAGCCCCACAGGCTGGTACACGCCGAAAGCTGCTGGGTGCCACGGACTCATGACTTGTACGATGTGCAGAGCCCTTCTACCTTACGCGTGACGATGACCAGCGCAATAATCAGGCCTGCGTCCAACATTAGAACGGGAAAACAAAACACTTGGAATGGAAGTACATGAGAAATGAAACACAAAACACTTTGAATGGTCCTACAAGGGACTGCAACTTCGCATAAACATCCCGATGTAAGGAACAACCGGAAAGCCCGAATGAAAGGGAATATCTCACCGTAGAGACCAATAGCTTCGGCAAAAATGAGAATAAGCGTCACACCGAAGAACAGCTTGGGCTGTTGAGCATTTGCACGTACACCTGAGGAAAATGGGAAGAGTACCACAACGACGCTCTGTTTTGCGGAAAGCAAAATCCCATTTCACTCAACTGTGACAAGTTATTATTGTCTAAAGAAAAGACACAGTGGAAAATATACCAGCGTCGCCGACAATTCCAATGGCAAGACCAGCGGCCAGAGAGCTCAGACCAACAGCCAAGCCACCAGCTAAGTGTCCAAAGCCTGCGGAAGTAACAACGCAAAGAAAATAACAAACAAATGTGCGACCATATGCAACAAAAAGCACGAATGCAGAGTACGCAAGAAAACGAAAGCTTACCTGCGTATGCAGAGTAAACATCCGGGGCTCCCACTGTACAGGAAAAATACAGAACAAGGAGAATGAAATGCCTTCCATATCAGGAAGCCGGGTATTTTCTTGGTCAGGCCAGAAACGTGAGGCCATTACGGCAATCAGGATTCTGTATACTTTCTGGGTAAAGCCATTCAGGGAAAAAGCTTTCACTTACTGACGGAAGAAATGACGATGGAAATGATAAGACCATAGATACCCAAAATACCCGCCATAATAACGGGCAGGATAGATCGCATAATCAGATCAGGGCGCATCACACCCACGCTGCTGACGCCGACGCCACTCTTTGCAGTTCCATACGCAGCTCCGAGATCTGATCAGGCCAACGCACACGCAAAAGAAATATCGTGTCCACAGCTCGGTCCCGCCTACAGCTTTCGTTTCCCAGATTAACCAAAGCCCAGCATCCCCTCTTCTCCAGAAACAGTTGGCTCTTGCATTAAACCTCCCATGTAAACTGCATGATTGTGAGAGTGCGTCAATACACTTGCACCATCAGATGTCCCATCTTATGCCTTAGGCACCTGCATGCGTTCACGTTTTGCTGGTAGGGTTTGCCATGCGATGTCGCATCGGACCGCTGAAACGTGAATTTGCAAAGCCATTGGCAAATTCAAAGCTTTTGACCAATTCGAAAGTTCATATATCTCCCAAGGACGAATGGAATGCGCTGTGAGCAGCTTTAAGCAAGTGGTAGACAGTAATGCATGCTCCCCTCAAGCTGAAGCTTCACCGGATAAGGCTAAGACCTACTGGCAAAAACGATGGCAGATGTAATTCCCATAAACCCGAAGAAGACCGAGTTAGGGTCGCACTGGAGAAAGGCAGACCAAAACATTGTGGTGTATGGTCGGCGGGACGTGGAGGGGAAACCCGGGCCGAGACGGAAAATGTTAGTTTTAGTGTTGGCTGAGTTTCTGTTTTACTTTGTTCTCCGATTCTTTCATGATCTCTGATGATTCAAAACCTGAATGGTCGACAGCAGCTGCACAAGCTGGCGGCTGTGTGGCCTGTGATGTGGCGGCAGCGGCGTAGCTTTCTTTTGTGACAACCCCACTACAATTAGGGCCCGTCTAAGCCATAAGCCTGGAATTCCTTCGCCTCACTATATTTTATGCTGATCCAAGTAGGAAACTACATCTATGGGCACTTTAAAGCCACCCTACCGTAGTTTTTCGAGCTTATTCGCAGGACTGAATTGTCACGTTCTGCGTTCACCAGAGGCGGCTCTTGACTCAGCATTAACTTATTTATGTATTAATATTCGAGCAGTAACGCCATGTGGGTGCGCCAACGCACCAGCACGGACATTACTTACTTCTTGAGCTCCTGGTGATTAGGAACATACGAAGTACTCATTCACAAGAAAAGAGCCAAGCCGGCGTAAACACCCAAGGAAACTCCTCAGCTTACGACAGAGCCAGAGCGACATTTACATGGCAGCCTTAAGATTGTGCCGTATCAACCGAGAGGACGAGCGAGACCACTTTAGAGTTATACGATGGATACAGCAGTTTCTACGGATGCGCCGATGCGCATGGAAACATATTCCTCTCAAACCTACTGGGGCAGGGTTCTCGCGTTTCATCAACGGATGAACCCATTGCTGCTTTTGGCGTCAGAATCCGATATACAAGATGCCAAACGCGTTGCCGCGTTAGCTGATGCAGGAGCTTGGCGTGAATTGCGCGAAAAGGGCGTGACGGAGGGGAAGCTGCAAGAACAAGTATTACTTAGGGATGCTTCCGTCAACGCAAGCAGTGGCGAAGTTTTGCCCCGTGTTCTCAGGCTCACAGCGTATGCCCTTGTCAACATTCCTATTTGTGCAGGTATGGATAAGATAAAGGATGTAGAGCTCGGTGACGCAAAGTGGAAAGTATGAACTATCATTTTAATTTTAAATGGTAAAACGTCAAGTCTCTTCATTCATTTGTATTTTATTCATGAAAAAGTGTACGCTTGCATGCAGGGCTTCTTCTTTCATCACCCACTGTCGCCAACAGTGTTTTTTGGCAGTGGATTAACCAGACGTACAACGCGGCGTTCAACTACGCAAATGGAAATCATCCCCAAGACGAAAAGCATAAGGAACAACAAAGTGCTAATGTGATAAAGGGATATAGGCAAGCACGCTTTTCTTGCCTCTTAATGGTGCATTTGTATTGATATATTTTCGCCGACTACGGTTATGACGAAACCCATGAATTAGCAAGGGTCGGCTTTTTCCAGTAGCTAGGGGAACTAGCTGCGAAAAGATTCATCTGATTTTGTCTTTTCTTCTCCCGCTTAACCCTCTAGAATGAGTCAGCGTATTCTTGCCTCGATTATAATTATGGGTTTGTCACCGTATATCTTTTGTCCTGCATTGTTTGTTCTTGCAGTGCCGCAGTAGTTGTTTCTGTGGGGTTGGCGGTGGGCTTGAACAGCTGGCTGAGGAGGCTGAACGCCAAGCCCTGGGTGCTCAAATTCCTGCAGGGAACTGTCCCGTTTTCAGCCGTTGCAGGGGCCAATATCGCCAATGTTTTCTGCATGAGAGGCCACGAATGCGTCAACGTGCGCAAGAGTATCAAACATCAGTTACTGCCGCACTGCTAGCCAACTTTTGAATGTGATGAGGGGGGTGGGGGACAAGTGCGTTTTCTTTACTCTTGGCATTTTCTGCCATGTTGTTTGGTCTCATTTGCCGAGAGCTGACGTTTTTATTAGGATTTGACTGAATGAATTTTTCTCGGTTTTCCTTTTGTGTGTTGCTTTGCCCCACAGGGCATTCCGATTTTCACAGAGAGCGGCAAATCTGTGGGCGTGTCGAAACGTGCAGGTTTGGAGGCCGTTATGCAAACAGCAATGTCTAGAGTTGGTGGGCCTCCTCGTTTTTAGCAGTTGTTTTACTGCTCGAATTCTTGTTTATGTCGCTCGCTCAGATGTTTGTATCCCCTAGGAATGGGATTGAGTGGGAGGCAGGGTTGTGCAGTCTTGGCGATGGATGGCCGAGGAGGTGTAGTGCATTTCTGGTGCATCTATGCAGTTCTACCTTTGCCGGTTTTACTACTCCCGGCCCAACTTGTCTCGTTCTTCAACTTTGCTCTCCCGATTACTCGCTCTAACGCCTTCATGAAGGTTCGCCCTGCCAGGTGGCAACATACAGCACATGACAAGCTCTTCCGTTGTTCACAAACTTGATAGCGCTCCGTACTTCTACTAGCAAAGGTGGCGTACTCTCTGCTGTTCCCGGTTTTACAGGTTTTCACCGAGCTGTCCGTTATCTATGGATGTCTGAACGTGGGCCTGCCGATGGCTGTTGGCATTTTCCCTTCTTCTGCTCGAATTCCCGTTTCAAAGCTGGAGCCTGAATTCCAATGCCTTGTAGACAATGACGGGCTTCCAGTGACTCATGTAGTGTTCAACAGAGGGGTATAGACAAGTCGTATTCCTTCATTCATACTCCTGAGTCCTTGAAGCAAAGCCCTAATTGGGGGTTGCTTCTTAATGTGCATTAGTTAATTGTTCAGGCGTAGTTTCCGAGCATATTTTTATTTATGTTACTGCATTTCCCACACCACCAGTGTTCGGAAATGTCGTTTTCTTTAGGTGGTGCAACAGCACATACTATTGTTATATGAACGGAGCTAGCTCGTGTTTTTTTTTGTGGACTGGATGATTCTTATCAGCCAGAACAGACCCTGTATTATGTAAAAAGTTACAAGGAGAGGCTGAGGCATTTTTGACGCTGATTTGGCAGGGGAATCATTGATAAGAAGGCACCCATAATGTTGGGCCCGAGACGCAGGCTCTCGGTACTATCACCCCAGCCATAGACAGTGTTGTCTGGTGCAGAAAAAAAAATACTGCTTTCTCTGTTTTTCCGGTGTGCTGACAGAGGGTTGGAGTTACTGCCGTATCTTGGAGTTGTTTCGAATTTTTACCCGTCCATTATATTCACTCGCCATTTTACAATATGCCCGAAAAGCGGCATTCCTGCGAGCAAAGCTGTTTTTTAGTTTCAACAATTTGAAAGAGCTAGGAATAGTGAGGGTTACTTGATTTGTCGGGATTCTTCAGGAGTCAGGAGAGAGTGCTGGGAGATGCAGGCTGGATTACTCGGCTACAAAGGGCGAAACCGAAATGCCCATGCACACCTACGTGCCTTGTTTAGCGTTTAAATAAATCAATTAGTAGTGCAAAAAACAGGCTTAATTTCAATCTAGTCAGGGTGCACTGCACCGTGTATTGGGGTTCACTCCTCATGCGGTCTTGCGAACGGACTGTTCTGAGTGTCGCCAGGCTCTACCACTCTGTTATTCTCATCTCGCATTCGTTTCTTCCTCTCTTTCCCAGAAATTCCTTTTTTAATTGGTTAAAAATATTGTTTTTCCCTAAAGAACAAACCTCTTAGCAGCATGGAAGCTCGCCTTGACCAGAGGACAATGGAGCATGAGGCCACGCAGCTCTATGGGTACGACCTTGGACAATATCCACAGAACTTCCGGCATTCCGAAGAAGGAAAAGCTTCTATGGAATTGGTGGACCCCTTGGATAAGCAGATTGGCCCACAGTTATGGCGCCTTTCGTTGTGTGAGACTCCGCTCCTCAGATCTGCCCCCCAAGACGAGAGCTCTACTGCAAAGCATTCCGCACACCCACTGGCGACGAATCTTGAGACATCCTCTATGACAACTATACAAGCTAATAGACACGTTAATCTTGAGGGCTGTGACGCTGGGAACACAAGCGTCGAAAAACAGCAGAGCCTCGCTTGCGCCTCGGACTACTTAACTGGACAGAACAAAACTTACTATGGAACAGATCATCGTGAGACGCACAACTCATTCAGCCCGTATGTGCCGGTCGACCTGCCAGAGGAAAATCATGAGGAAATGGACGACCCTCAGAAAGACACCGCGAATACAAGTGATCCCATGCATTTTCAGTATCGCCTAACAAGCCGGAAATGGCAAAAAACAAATAGCGAGCAACAAAGTGATGCTCCGCATATGGCTGAAGACGCTTTCGCACAAGTGAAATTCTGGAGAGAAATTTTCTCGGCCCTTACCGGAATGCACGGGGTGTACGTGCTTGCGAATTTTGCGTTTGACACCACGGCTGGTGGAATCTGTTCACTTTTTTGCTTCCTGTGTTCCGTTTTTGCTCAACTTGACCGCAGAGCTCCATCATATTTTCTAACAGCCTTACTCTCCTTGTGTTTAGGCGTCGTGGTTGCCGTATCTCTCACCACTCCCGTCCGCGGTTTTGAGGTGTTTTCTGAAAACATGCTCCTCCGGAGAATCTCCATCACCCAAGTCTGCTTGCTCTTCCTCCAGACGCCAGTGTCCATAATCGTCGCATTTCGCATTGTGAAGCTGCACAGCTTTCTGCGCGAGCCTGGGGTGTTGGTACCCCTGGAATGTTCAGAGAAAGCAGATCATGCAGCTGCGCCCAAGGGCAATGATGACCGAAACCTCCCAAACGATGAGGGTAGTGAATGTGCCTTCCAGATACCCCCAGTGTCTGTAGCATGCGGCAGTGCGGTTGAGGCCCCTCTAGATCGGATTCTACCAACGCAATGAGACAAAACGTCCATCTGCGTGAAATCTGCTATTGTACCCATTTATACGACGCTCGTCTTACAAACCAAAATGTCCGCGGAAAAGGCATCTTTTCCCCAATTGCCAAAGCGGCAATACTGCAAATTCCCAGTAGACCCCAAATAGGACATGGGCTGGAGCTTACACCACGCCATTCCTTCTGAACTACAATTTATATATATATATATATATATATATATATATATTTATATATATATTTAGAGCGAGAGACAGACAGACAGACAGAAACACGTAAATTGCTAGTGTTCATAATACTCGACAAGCACTTCAGTACTTCAGTTCCTTTGCTGGCGAAGGTCAACTGCACCTTCTGAACATAAAAAAGAAACAGGTATCTGAAGAAAGGGGGAACTCTAAAGGAAAACGAGCACAGCGCTCGGTAGGTGTTCAACAACAAAGATGTGGTGAGTGCAAGACTCACGCACAAAGTGGCATAAATATTACTTAATAGGCAAGCTATGTACTGTCCACGAACAGCGGCATGGGAGAGGACGAAGTCACAAGCGGATGTATCAAACGGAAAAGGAGAATGCACTTATGGTGTTAATGCGGTGATTATCTAGAGAGAGCCAAGGTACTCTGCTACGCCAGCAGCTGAGGGTTTCATCGCTTTGTCTCCCTTTTTCCAATTTGCTGGGCAGACATCTCCGTACGTTTCGTGGTGCTGCAGAGCATCGACGATGCGGAGAACCTCTGGGACGGAGCGGCCGATGGAGAGATTGTTCACAAGTGCATGCTGTACAATACCCTCTTTGTCGATCAGGAAGAGACCACGCAGAGCGAAGCCGTCTGGCAGCAACACCCCAAAGGCCGTTGCTACTTCCTTTTTGACATCCGCGAGGAGGGGCATGCTCACAGCCCCAATGCCACCGCACCTCGGTTCTTGACACCGCCAGGCAAAGTGTGTGAACTTGGAGTCAATGGAGCAGCCCAACACCTGGACATCTCTGGATTCAAATTCGGAAGCAGCTTTGCTGAAGGCGATGATCTCGGAGGGGCAGACGAACGTGAAGTCCAAAGGGTAGAAAAACAACAAGACGTATTTTTTACCTTTGAAACTCCGGAGAGAAATTGTTTCGAAACCGCCATCTGGCATGACAGCATCGCATGCCACGTCGGGAACTTGCTGGCCGACAATGAAACTCATTTTCGAAAAAAACAGAAAGAAGTAATAAATTAAACACTTTATCCTAACGCAGCACACACGGATGTGATGCTGTACCGAAACACGCACACGGTGAAGTCGAGGTGAGGGGGAAGGGATGTCGGCGGGGGGTGTAGCGTTGAAGTATGTATGCATCAAGTCGTGATAGGCAGGCAACAAGACCCTAAGCATCCCTAGTAACAAATGGAAAAAAGTAAGAAAAAGACTATTTTCAAAAGACTGATATAATATTTCTTTGTTAACTCGCTAGTATATTCAAGCTTATACTTTTACCTTACTATTATTGTGGGTAAATGGTATAAGGTTGCCAGCAAACCCACTCCCTAGCACAGCACAACACATTACCGGGACTCAGCTTTCTCTTGTTTGTCTCTCCGTTGAGTTGAAGGGTGCATCTGGAGAGTTGTCAAGTCGCATCGCTAACAAGCTCTTGAAAGTTTCTTATGGTTTTATTCTTATTGGCAGTAGTGTCGTGTGGTTGGACAGGCCTTAGCCAAACTCTAGCTATTAGCCTTCCTCTCCATTGTCTTACATTAAAAGGTAAAAGATTGAATGGATTAAAATGGAACGGGATGCTTCCACCAGCTGGTGGTCGCCGCCGTTGAGCTCTGCATACACCCGAATTCGGCTTTTAGGGCTCAACACGTCCGACAGCATTTGTGATATCTCTGGCCTTCCCTTTTGGGTTCCTTGGGACAGCGACCGTGACGATGTCAATAGCTGTTTCGAAGACGTCACTCTTCCACTCTGCTGTCTCGCCTTGTTACTCACTGTAACCCCGTGGGTTTCCCGAGCAGCTTTCGCTGCTCATTCCTCTCAAAGCCACCAGCAGCCCAGCCGGTTGGACGCCGTGCGTCTTTTGCTCATCGCACTTTGCGGTGTATTGCCAATGGCGTTTTTGATCGGCTCTGTAACGGTGCAGAGCCTCTTCCTCTTCCGAGAGCAGCAGCTATATCTCTTTCTTTCAGTCCTTTTCTTTCTCTTTTTCTTCTTCCTTCAGCATTTCGCCTCTCGGCGTGGCGCGAAGCAGCACCCCTGCCTCCGTCTGTCTCTCACAGTTCACTTTATCTTACAAATTCTAAAGCTGCAATCGGCAGTTCGCCGATGGCAGCAGCAAGGAGGCGGGGCTTGGGGAGCTCTCCTTTCGTCCGACGTGGAGGCGGCCGTTTTGCTTCTCCCCGAGCTTTTCCTTTGCATCGTCTTCTGCGTCTTCAGCTCTGACGCTGTGAGGCCCCATGCACTCCTCCTCAGATACCCTATGAGGACATCACTCAAGGGTGCACCCCGTGAGGGGGCCCTTGCTGGCTCTTGTCTATTTCAAGCAGTCATCAGCTTTTTCACTGATGAAGAGAGGCAGAAGTGACCCTGCTACTGCTGCTGTAGCTGTGGGTGTATGTGCCTGTTTGCTCTCTTGCTGTTGCTGCATTTGCATCAGGAAGCTTCACAAGGGGAGGAGCCTTTCTCTTTAAACGCAGCCCATTCGTCTCCCGAGGCTAGTGCCTCTTTTTTGGGTCTTTTGACATTTTCTTGGATGTATCCGCTTATTTCTAAAGGAAACAAACAACAACTGCAGGCAGCAGATACATACGAACTTATGCCCCATGATACTACGCAGGTTAGAGGAGGCTTACACGCCCTGCATATTTATGTCTGTTCGTGTCTGCCTCTGTTCGTCTGCTCCTGTCGCCCTTCTGTTTTTTTATTCGTTGTTTCTGTCGTCATTTTAATGTCCTCTTTTTTTGTTTCCCTGTTTGTCTTTTGGTGGTCTGTTTTCTCTCTGGTTATTCCGCTATTAGTCTGTTTATTCGCATGTTTTTACTTAATGGCATTTTCGGTCTTTATTTACTAATTGTGTATTTTTTCACAGGCACAAACAGAAGCGGTTCTTGCTGCCTGGGAGGCTGAGGAGGCGGCGGCCAGGGGCCCCCAGTGCGTCACCCCAGAGACCTCCTCTGGAGGCCCCCCCTCGCATGCAGCCATCAGCACCCAGGCATCCGACACGTCTGCCTTGCTCTTATCCCAATCCGAACGCGAGCGCAGCAGCAGCGACACCAGCAGCAGCAGCAGCAGCAGCAGCAGGATTAGGTTGTTTAGGGTGTTGTGTAAGACATACGGGTCTACATGCCTTGGCTCCGCGCTGCTGAAGATTGTTCACGATTTGCTGCAGTTTGTGGGGCCCGTCGTTTTGCAGCAGATTATTCTCTTTCTTCAGCAAAGTGCCGACAAGTAAGAGACAGTTTTTTTGTTTTTTTCCACAGCCATGCGAATGCCTGAGATCGCTTATAAATAATGAACTGTATTGACAGCTGTATTTGTTTTTTTGTTGGTAAGTTCTGTGCTTTCTATTTCTGGCTCCTGGTATTCTTATAGTGGTGCTTCAGCCTGTGTCTCTGCAGCTGTTGTTTGATTTAGCCGCTTAGGTGTCTGTACACCTGAAAACGTCTCTCCAAATATGTGCTGTTGCCCCTCAGGTCCCGCGAGCCTCCTGCGCATGTTGGGTTGTTGTATTGTTTTATTCTCTTTGTTGCCAACACCACGCAGACGATGGTGTTGCATCAATATTTCCACAGGCAATTTCGGATGGGTATGCGGCTGCGCGTGGCGGTCTCAGCCCTCATCTACAGAAAAGCGTTTAAGATACAAGTGGGGGCCCCCCCTCGGGGGAGCGACGAGGCCCCTGCTGGGAACGCCGGCGCCTCCAGCAGCGGCAAGGGGGGCAGGACCACTGGGCAGTACGTGAATCTCCTTGCTGTGGATTGCCAGAGGCTGCAGGATCTCATGGCTTACATTCACCTCCTCTGGTCGGCACCCCTGCAGATTTGCATCGCGCTCGTCCTTTTATTTCGACTGCTTGGCTTGGCTGCCTTTGGGGGGCTGGCCGTTATGCTACTCAACGGCCCTGTGACAGGTATGCTGTACTGTCTTCCTTCGTTAGGGTTTAGGGTTTAGAGTTTAAAACTTAGGGTTTAGGCTTTGTTTGCGTTTCTTCAGGTTTTATAGGCCGGCAGGCGACTCGAATGCAGCGTCGTCTGATGGATATTCGCGATGAGCGGAGCACAGCGACAACAGAATTATTGAGTGGAATAAAAGCAGTGAAAATGTATGCCTGGGAAAATTCTTTTTTCGCCCGCATCTCGGCAATCCGGGAACGAGAATTGTGCGCTCTTCGGGCGTATTGGCAGCTCATGGTGGCCTCGCGTACGCAGTGGTTGGCGGCCCCCCTGGGAGTTTCGATTGCCACTTTTGCTTGTTACGTTGTGTTTCACGGCGATCTCGACGCGTCCACCGCCTTCACCGCTATGGCGCTATTTAATATTCTCCGCTTCCCGATGCAATTGTTGCCAATGACGACAAACAACATCTTAGAAGCGCGAGTGGCCCTCGGCCGCATCCAAGCCTTCCTCGATCAGGAGGAGGCACAGGGCCTTCCGCCCCTCGCAGACAAAACCGCTGAAGAGGCCCCGAGTGGCGCCACGGGGGCCCCTGCAGCGGCACCCAGCCTGGGGTTTGTCGGGGAGGGAGAGGGAGGCAGCGAGGGAGACAGACGAGATAAACACAAAAAGAAAGCGAATAAAGAGAAAGAGAATAAAGAGATAAAAGATCAAAAGGAACTTCCTGCGATAGAGGTGATGGGGGCTTCTTTTGCGTGGCCTAATGGGACGTTTCTGCTGAGGGACATTTCTTTTCAATGCAAAAAGGGTGAGAAATGGGGGTTTAGGTTTTGGGGATTAGGGATTAGGGTTTAGCAGCTGCGTTTCTCTCTGTCGCCTTCTCGATGCTCTCTCCTGACGATGTTTTCCTTTGTCTCTCTTCTCTGTCTGCTTGCCATTTTCTGTCCTGTCTACATAGCCTCCTACTTCCCCCTTGATAAAATTTGTTTTATTTGCCTCTCGCTGTCACCGTCTCAGGGGAGTTAGTCGCCGTCGTTGGCCCTACTGGCTCGGGCAAGAGCGGCTTGCTGCTGTCTCTTCTCGGCAGCACCAAATCTCTCCCTTCTCGCCGGGGGGTTTCCCGGGTTCCCCTCCAGGAAGCCTTCGTAGGGGAGCTCCTGCTGGGGAAGGAGACGATGGAAGAGAGCCGAGCTTGTCTGCGAGGAAGCGTCGCCTACTGCAGCCAAGTGCCATGGATTCAAAGTGCGACTTTGCGGGAGAATGTTTTATTTGGCAGGGAATGTGATGAAAGCTGGTGCGGAGACACAAAGGTTTTGAGTAGAAAAATGAGAAATTATTTTGGGTGTATTGACATCCAGACTGTTGGAACAGAGCAGCAGCCGCCCTGATAAAACTTGCTGCAGAAGAGAGCAGCAAGCGGCAGCAGCAAATTGTTTTTATAACCAGAAAAACTCGCAGTAGAAAGAAAGAGGGAGGGCGACACTGGCAGTGTCTCCCTACTGACTGTCTCTACACAGCAGCAGAACATGCCTGATTTGCTGCTGCTGCTGTCTCCGCTGCCCTTCAGGTATTACCAGGTGCTGGAGGCGTGCGCCTTGCTGCCAGACATTTCTTTGTTGCCTGGGGGAGACGAGACAGAAATAGGAGAAAGAGGAATAAATCTGTCGGGGGGTCAGAAGCAGCGGGTCGCTTTGGCCCGTGCGGTGTACAGACTGGCCGACATCTATTTGCTAGATGATTGTCTGTCTGCCGTCGATGTGCACGTGGCACAACATATTTTCGAAAATTGTTTTAAGAGTTTGTTGAGGGAAAAGGCAGTCCTCCTTGTCAGCAACAGACTGGCCGTTTTGCCAGGCTGCGATTCTCTGTTGTTTCTTTCCAAGGGGACACAAAGATTCTTCGGAAGGCTCCAGGTGAGACAAAAGATGAAAGTTTAAAACGAAGAAAATGTTTTTGGTTTAGGAGAGGTTTTGAAGAGGATCAGACGAAATGAACGTACAGATGGGGAGACAGGCAGAGAGAGAAATTCTCTGCTTGCTCTCGATTTTGTTTTATCTCTATTTTGTCTCTGTTTTCTCTTCTCAGGAAGCGCGGAAGCTCGAAGAGTTTAACGCATTTGCCGCCACCTCTGAGCGATCGGACAAGGAAGAAAATTGGCAGGAGACAGGGGATGGAGGTGATGCCAGACCTTCAGGTGTACAGACAGCTCGTGAAGGGCTTGAAGCGGAGGCATCAACAAATTCCATGACAGTAGGGCAGAGGTGAGAAGGCTTACTGCCTCTTGTTTTCTCTGTTTCTAGCGTTTTACACATCTATCTCTGTCTCTTCGACTCTGTGTGTCTCGCTTTGTCTCTCTGTTTGTCTGTCTCTGTGTCTCTCTCTCTGTCTCTTTCTCAGTCTCTTTCTCTCTCTTTGTCTCTCTTTCTGTCTCTCTCTTTCTCTCTCTTATGTCATTCTTTTTCTTTATTTCTTCATCTTTTGTCTCTTCCTCCTGTCCCTTGGTTTTTCTTTCTTTCCAGGAAAGCAGCGGGTGCCTTGACAGACGAGGAGACAGTGCAAAGCGGCGCTGTGCCATTTCGGGTGTACGCGGAGTATTTTGCTGCAGCAGGTGGTTTGTGCGGCGTTTGTCTCTCTGTGGCTTTTCTGCTTTTTGGTTCTCTTCTTCTCGTCCTTTCGAACGTCTGGCTCTCTTCTTGGGCAGACCACAAGGTGCAGACAGACACCAGATTGTCTCTTGGCATTTTTGCTGCGTTAGGAGCAGCACACATCTTTGTCACCATCCTCGCATATCTCAAAGTCTCTTCGGGGGCTGTGGCAGCGGCGAGGTATTACCATCAAAGATTGCTTAGAAGCATTCTTGAGTGAGATAAAGAAACAGTTTATTTATTTACTTATTTATTTGCCTCTCTTTCTTTTATGTTTTGTCTCCTCCGTCTCCCTGCAGCCTCTTTATTTCTGTCTGTTTATTTTTTCTCGCTTTTTCTCTGTCTCGATGTGTCTTCTCTGTGTCGCGTTGCCTGCTGCTCTATCAGCTTGTGTGATTGTGCCTTTGTGTTTCGGCGCGTTTGTATCTTGATGTGTTTGTATGTGTCAGCATGTGAATGCGTCTGTGTATTAATATGTGTGTGTGTTATTTGATCTGTTTCTGTATTTATAAGTTTCTGTATTTTTGTGCTTCTGTATTTTTGTGGCTTTTTTGTATTTGCAGCGCGCCGATGTCATTTTTTGACTCTACTTCTTCTGGCCGTTTGATGAATCGTCTAACAAAATCTATTTACGGGATTGACGAAGCTCTTCCCTCTGCGCTTTTATCTTATATAATAAATTTGCTGGCCTGCCTCATGACAATCTCCGTGATTACGTTTGTATTTCCCTTTTTTTTAATCATTGTTCTTCCGCTTCTCTGCTACTATTCGACCATCCAAAACTTTTATATCCCAACGAGCAGACAACTGCAGCGCATCGAAGCAATCTCTCGCTCTCCGGTTTTTTCTCATTTTCAAGAAACTATTGAAGGCACGGAGACCATTAGGGCGTACAGAGACGAAGAACGTTTTATTGCCACTGCAGCAGACAAAATAAATTATAACTCCAGGATATATTATATGTCTATTGCTGCGAACCGCTGGCTGGCCGTGCGGCTGGAGATGGTGGGGACTGCTGTGGTCATTTCCTCGGCTCTTTTCTCTATCATCTGGAGGGGATATATCTCCGGGGGTCTGGGGGGCCTTGCTGTCTCCTACGCCCTTTCCATCACACAGCATCTCAACTGGCTCGTCCGCATGGCCAGCGACAGAGAGACCAACATTGTCTCTGTCGAGAGGGTGCACGACTACTCAGAGGGAGTCGAACCAGAGAGGCTTGAACCATCTCCTGCTGCTCCTGTTGCTGCTGCTGCTGGAGCAGCAGCAGCAAGCCCAGTTATAAGCTGGAGGGAAAGAGTGCCTGAGGGATGGCCAAGGGCGGGGGTCATAAGCGTGAAGGGCCTCTGCGTTCGCTACAGACCGGACTTACCGCTAGTGCTGAAGTCCGTGTCATTCGACGTGTGCTCAGGAGAAAAGTAGGCTTTTTTACTGTTGCTGCTGCTGCTTCTGTTGCTGATACTGCTCCCTTTGTTGCTGCTGCTGCACTCTTTGGTGCTGTTGCTGCTCCCTTTGCTGTTGCTGCTGCTGCTCCCTTTATTGCTGCTGCTGTCGCTGCGGCAGCTCCAAAAGGAATCTGTTTGTGGTTGCTGTTTTCTGCTTCCTTTGACGTATATTCGTTCCTGTAGAACACGGCGAGAATTTTGTTTTTCTTTGGCTTCGTTGGTTTTTTCTGTCTTCAGGGTTGGCCTTGTGGGTCGCACAGGGGCAGGAAAGAGCAGCCTGCTTGTCTCTCTGCTGCGCCTCGTGGAGCCTTCTGAGGGTGTGATAGAAATTGATGGGGTGGACATACAGTCCGTGGGATTACGGTTTCTTCGGTCTCGGTTCTCCATCATTCCTCAGGTTAGAGAATTGTGTAGAGTTTATTATCTGCTTGGTTTCTGTGGCTGCTGGCTGGCCGCTGATGTCTCTTGGGATGAAACATCCTTTTTGCTGCTGTCTCTGGTATTTCTTGAGGTGGAGCTACGTCTCCCGCTGTTTCTTTATTTCTTTTTATTTCTTATAATCTCATTTTTATATCTTTTTAAGCATTTTTTATCTCCCTGTTTTGCCTCTTTCATTTCTTACTTCCTTCAGGACCCAGTCTTGTTCGCAGGGTCTCTGCGGTTCAACATTGACGCACAGGGGGAGCACACAGACGCAGAGATTTGGCAAGCACTCGAAGGGGCTCATCTGGCCTCTGCTGTTAGGGCCATGGCAGCAGGCATGCGGAGAAACAGTAGCAGCAGGAGCAGCAGCAGCAGCAGAATCAGGGCGGAAAATGTCTTGTGGGAAGAGGACGATCTGGAGACAGCTATGCTTCCTGCTGCAGCAGCAACAGACATTATTGGAATAGAGATAGAGCCACAAATAATAAACCCTCTCGATATGACAGTCGAAGAAGGAGGCAGAAATTTCTCTCTTGGGCAGAGACAACTCATCTGTCTAGCACGGTGAGAAGAAACGAAGTTTTGTCTCGTTTCTTGCTGTCTCTCTGTCTCTTCTCTTGCTCTCTCTCTTTCTCTTCTTGCTGTCCCTCTTTCTCTGTCTCCTTTTTTCTCTGTCTGCCTCTCTCTCCTCTCTGTCTCCTTGTCTCTGTCTCTTCTTCTGTGTCGGGGTGTTACGTTTGTGTCACTTTTGTCTTTTTTTCCTTTTGCTGTCTTGCCAGGGCCCTCCTGCGGCGCTCCCGAATTTTGCTGTTAGACGAGGCCACTGCCGTTGTTGATCCTCGGACTGACAGATTGATTCAGGTGTCTCTATACTCCCTTTTTGTCTGGTCTATTTTTCTTTTTGTTTTTATTATTATTTGTCTTTGTTTTTTTGTCTCTTTCCCTCCCTAAGTGTCTTTATCCTTAGCTGTCTCTTGTCTATTACATATTTATTTTGTATTTTTATTTTAAATATTTATTTTTTATATTTATTTTCATTCCTTGCTTTGTTCATTCAGGAGACCATCCGGACAGATTTTAAGGACTGCACTGTCATTACTATCGCTCACAGGATTGACACTATCGTCGACTACGACAGAGTGAGCATCTGTACATACACTCAAAATGTATCTGTACATACATTCAAAAGGGCAAATAGAGTGCTGTTAGTGATTCCAACAGTAGAGCCACTCTCACACAGGTGTCTAGATACCTCACAAATGTGCGTGACAATGTCTTCACTAGAGAGAACGGCATATAAATATGTGTAGGAAGCAGAACAGAAACAGAAACAGAAAAACGATCTACAAAGCGGCCTCATACACTCCAATCCTTTTGTTTTTGAGTAGACTCTCTGCTAGCTTTTGTCGTCTGCATTTTTGTTATTTATGTGTTTATTCATTTGCTGCTCCTTCTCTTTGTCTTTATGGATGCGTTTGTTTCTTCAGGTGTTGGTTCTCGCCGAGGGGCAAGTGGAAGAGTTTGACTCCCCACGGGTTTTGTACGAGAAGAAAGACAGTTTCTTCCGCTCCTTGTGTCTGCAGGCTGGAGTGCAGCCTGGGAAGGCTTAGTTAGGAGACCGAGGGAAAGACGCAACAATTCCTCAGGGTGCAGCGATTTCTGCTGTTTTCCAAGGCTTGAGGGTTATTAGACTTACGGGTTTTGTAAACAAAACTTTAAAATAAAAACAAAAGGAGAGAAAAACAAGAGATTAAAAAAGAGGAGAGAAAAACAAAAAGGAGAGAGCAATTAATGGATGTGACAATCGCAGCGAAGGACACAAATCGCACTGATGGCTAAGCTGTATATCAATCCTCTGTGGGATGCGGAGAGACACTGGAAATGGGGTGCAGGCTTTCGAAAAACATTTAAAGAGATAATTTAAATAGAATGCGTGTTTGATTTCTGGGGTTTTTTATCTTGTCCGATCCCAAACGGAAAAAGACTGAAATTTATAGTCAAACTAACTTGTTTTATTTATTTTCTGTCGTTTTCTAGCGTTTAGCAAATCAGTCCCTTGAATGCCTAGCAGATGTGGCCCAGCCGGAATCAACACCAAAATATCACTAATACCATTTCACACATAAATTAAATGGTGGCAACATAAATATTAAGATTCAACCGTTGGCAGCGTTGCTTCGTCTGAATCAAATATGTCTAATCTATAATTGTGGTTGGCGCGCTGCATTTCGCTGGCGTTTTGGAGTCTTCTTCACAGTTTAAGATTATGGCCAGGCAGAGGACTGACGTAAGAGACGGAGGCACTGAGGAGGACCGTCGGCTCTGCTCCGCACACGGTGTCTTTACACACAGAGGCAATATCAATCAGTTTTTCTGTCACTTGCACCGTGGCAGTTCCCTGGGAAAAAGAAACTTTATGTAAGAGAATATAACAACAGGCATAGGCCAGCACTCACCCCGAAGACACTCCCCTTGGGAATTACATTTCCATTTGCTATCGGCACCCCGTTGACCTGCAAGTAAATGTTGGCACTCGCATACTGCGAGTTAAAGGGCATGGCGAGCAGCACTTCCAATTGGTATATGCCGTCTTCAGCAACAACCAGAGACCAAAAGTTCGGCGTACAGTCCTGCAAATTAATTTCAAACAAATGAAATTTGAACATTCAGGAAAGAAGAAATACGCCGTACTTCCCCGAGTTGGCAGGTGTGATTCGATGGAGAGGGAAAGATAACTCCAGATTGCGTCATAGGCTCTTTTACGTCTGGTGAGCTGCTTATAGGGGCAAGGCGTAACCAACCTGTGTAGTCCAGTGGTCCAGTGACACTTGAATCAACATTGTTAAAAAGCTTGCCAAAGATTTACCGTATTCGATTCCGTTTCGCATTCTCCGAGGAGAACCATCGTCAACAAGCCAGCCCTGCAGTGATTCAGCAAAATGAAGAAAAGAAGAAAATGCATTTCTTACAGACTGGCCGACCTCGGGTGCAGATTGAAATCCAAAGGTGAAAAAGTAGGAAGGTTTCTCCTCCTCCGGTGCATCACAGGGTGCTTTTGCTAAGGTGTATGAGGCATCCGTTGGTCCGTGATCTAGTGCTTCAATATTGTTTGCCCACTCCTTCTTGAATTTGCTTTTCTTCCCGCCGACGGTAACCAGCAAGCTGCATTCGGACTCAAGGGCCGGCCTGCAGATTCCAGCGAAAAGTCCCGAAGTGCAAACTGTGGACTCAGGGGCAAAAGTGGAGCTGCCGTAAACTCGACCTTCAGGAGAGACAATGCAATGGTGAGGACAAACAGCAATAAACTGGAAACCCTCTTCCAACGGCACAACTTCAGGAATAACCTCAAGGGATTGATCGCATTTCTGTTGCATGTCATTCGTGGGAGACCAGTAACATACAGCATTTACATGTTGATCGTGTACGAATTCATCTCCTTGCCTCTATCAGTATTTTTCTTAATGATGAAATGCTCTGCGCCGTTGCTTGAGTAGTGCAAATTCCTCCTAAAAATTCGAAGGAGCCGCCGCTTTCCATCCCGTTCACGTACATTTGTGATATTTCTGCTTTGACCTGAAAAATAACCAAAAATAAAACGTCATTTTCATGTTCTGCTACGAGTAATGATCGTTTTAATGGTCCTAATTCACCAAGGTGCGTTGTATTTTCTCTTATCTAATCCGAACAGAATCGTCGAGAATGTGTTTCATTTCTCACATATTTAGTAATTATAGGAGCCTTTAGCTTGTAAATGTTGTGCTCAAGGGAATTGGAGTGCCGCATGGAAAACGTTTCTGTTCCTTCATCGCCTTCTTCTGTTCAGAAGTTTGCATTATTTTGAATAACCAACTGTTTTTGAGTGTCTGTTGGTTACCGCTGTAAGATAACGTTATTTCTGAAGGCCACAAAAGTTGGTCATCGAGAGGCTTGAAGCGGAAATGGGTTCTAAAAAAGACATCCTTGCTTTCTCTATGTGTCATTATTGATGCGTTTGCTCGGCTCACAATTGCACCAGGTGTCGAAAGCGCACAGTGATGGATTCTCCGACTCCTGACAGACATGAAAAAGACAGAAAGTAGAAGAAATAAGCAGACGAATATTTGCATGTGAGTGATTTACCGCCACCCTTTGTTTTCCACGTGCCGAAACTTCGGTCCATGTGTTTCCCATTCAGTCCAGCATTGCAGTCGAATCCATCTGGTTTCTCGGAGGTGGCATCGCACTCAGCAAAAGCCGGCCCTCCAACCAGAGACACCACTTCCTCCTCAGCATCTGATGACTTTTTGTAATTACAATAAACCGGTAAATGGGCATTTCTCACTGCAAGAAAACGCATCTTCTTTCCGGGGCTCCACAAAAATAATGAATGGCGAAGCTGTGCGTGTCACCTTAAACGTGGTACTCCCGGCGGCTCGGAGGGTTATAAATAGTATCTGGAGGCTTCTCGCTTCCAAAGCTCGACCAGAAGCATCTATTCCGGACAAAAGGGTCATTTTCTCATGGGTGTCGTGTGCAGTCCAAGGCGTGTCTTTTGTGGGTTGCAAAGGAAGCGTCTCGCCCTCCAGAAAGCCTACATACAGCACAGCAGGCACATTCAGACCCACGGAAAAACTTTCCATGTTGGGCTGAGCAATCGATCGCAACATCCGTCGTCCATGGTATCTCAGCGGAATGTCAACGAGAAAGTGGCTCTTGTTATCCACAAAAGGTCGAACTCCATTCTGTAGGAATGCGCTGTCAAAAATCTTGGGGTCGAGACTGAGAGGAAACGCGCAATTAAAGGATCTAGTGGCCTTTGCTGCGAAGATCAAGCCATACCCAGCAAACTTGGCAGTAGGCGCTGCATTGGAGGTAAAGAAATAAGCCTCTGGGATGACAGTTGGCTCTGCAGCGCCACTACGCCACATAAGTCTGCATGAAATGAAGTTTTGACGGATGCGACAGACAAGAGGAATAAAGGCGGCCACACTTGCCTCAACACTGCAGTGTCCGGATTTTTGAATTTTAGGTGGCTCGAGTGCACGAATTCTATTCGAATTCTGTATTTCTCTCCAGCGATCAAATCCATTTTCGGGGAATCCTGTCTGTGAACGCCAGAGCGTTCTTCAGTGGCCACAAGAGGAACAGCCTTATATCCGAAAGCATCTTCTTCATTAGCAGGGGGCATTCTATCAACAATGATTGGCCGGGTATTCAGAAACACGCGAACGCCGCCGTCGGTCTCTGCTCAGCACCATCTAATTCTCGCCATCAATTGAATTCTTCAGTAGCCTTAAAAAGTTACCTGTGGAGAATGTGTAGGGGCCGCTATGAGGGGCCAACAAAAATCCGTCCCAGCCTGAAAACATCCCGAGCGTCAAACTATTTTAAAACTTTTTTCATAATAGTTTTAAATCTCAGCCCCCCCTTGTCAGAGTTCAGTAATGCACAGATGTGCCAACAAGAGCAAAAATGTTGCTGCTGGTTTTTTTAATGCATTGAAACTCACGTATGGAATAGGCATGAGAAGAAACGCCTTCAATGGGCCCGTCGCTGAAGAAGAGGAAGTCTATTTTGCGGTCGTTTCTGTACTTCATGGGAGGCCATTGAAAGCGATCTTTAGGGAAGTAGGCTCCCCTCAACCCGTCGGGAAGAGGATCACCTTCGTATCTGAACCATTGGTTCATTTTGTTTTCATGAAAGAGAAATATTCGTGCAGTTCATGCAGTCGGCTTGCCCTGGGTGCGCCAGGCAGTTCTCTGGATCTTGGAGGGATTTCGTCCCTTCACGTTCAATATCTGTCCGAACATCTTCGATGGCAGATTCAATCAGCCCAATTTCTTTTAGCGAAGCCTCCAGCCTCTTCAGGCATTGATTTCCTCTTGTCAGGCGGGTCTCGATGTGACCAATGGTTTCGTTTACTGCGGCATGAGAGGAGCCGCAGGTTCGGTGATAGCTGAACAAGCATTATGAGTGTTTGCTTTTGCTCCTCAGAGAGCCATTATTTCACTAACCGGGCAAGCATGTCTTGCAATCGCCGCTCTTCCACGTCTAAACTTTTAATCTAGAGAAGAAAATTGAAAAAGGAGATAAAATTTTGTTGCAGTTAAAAATACCACTTCTTCATTGGTGGCCATCAGGGCCTCAAACTCCTTCCTTACGAAGGAACGAAGCGCATCTAAGCAAACTTTTTTCCTGTTTTCCTCTTATATTTGTACAATTCATCCACTCACTATAATTCAGGGGAGGCATGCAAAAATTCCAGTCCTTTGGGCCCTTTCCAAGTAGCTGAACTTCGACGTAGCACCACTCTCTGCCTGTTTTCTTTGGTGTTGCAAGGTAAAAAAGAAGGGCATGAGACGCTTGCTTGAATACCTGCGGTGCCATCCGGGGACCTGGCATCTGTGCAGTCGGTATACGTCTGTCCTTCGTGCACAAAAGCAGCTGCACACAGCCTCCCATCGACTGTCTTCCGGTACCTTGACCGAAATTCTGTCAGCCTCTGCAGTGCCGATCCAGCCTGCCCACTGCCCGATCCGCCTTCCTGACGGTCCCCACTAACCTGTGCATTTGTGGCGCCCGACACAGATGCGCCAGAAGCCGCGTTGGCTGTACCCATACTTATGGTGCTTTGGCCAGGCATCCCTGAGAAGTCTTGCCTTGGAGAGCCGGGGAGGCCACCCGAAGGGACGGAACCGGGGGCAAGGCCGGTGTTGCTAGATGCATTTGAAGCGTTTGGTGATATGCTTGCTTGGCTCGGTGGAGTTGGAGATCCTGCTGCTCCTCCAGCAGCTCCTGCATCCGAGCCAGAAGTAGAACTGCCTTCTTCTGAGGACGAACCGCCTTCGCCTTGGGAGGCTCTAGTGGCACCCTGGAAAGAAGAACCAGCAGCGTCTGGGGCGTTTGGAGGATCTTGTCCTCCCGCTAGACCTAGAATTGCTAAAATGAGAATGGCGCAAATAACTGCATCATGGCAAACAATGCGACTCATGCTGCCTGGGTTTCTGCGGCTAGCCCAACGTGCAACATGGAATTTTGCATTGCACATGCTAATGCATATCCTTGTTCATGCACCACGAACAGACACCGTTTGGGACGGAGTACTGAGGTACAAATCTTGCACGTTTGTTGCACACCCAGTGTACAGACAGCTAAAACATGAACCAACGGAACTCCAGGGCATGCTCTATCGGACTCTAGAACGCACACAGCAGGATACTTTGGACGAACCAAAGGATAACTTGATGAATGCTTCTGACTTGATAATTGGCTGGTTTCAATGTTTGGCATTCCGTCGCCTCGATGCAAATTTCAGGTGCACCGTATTTTCATAAAACCGTTCTGAAGCCAAGATTATAAAAGCAAAAATATCTCTAAAACGTTTTTTTTATTTTAGATTAGCCGCATTCAATGAAAGGCCATACATTGTTTGTTTTGCGCGGTACCACCCAAGGCGAGATCGCTGCATGTCATGAGTGCGGGTCTACCATTTCGACAAGCTCCGTGCTTTACCAATCGGCACTAGCATACTCAAATAAATCAGCCCATTGGTAAAAAGGAAGGAATTGCTAACTGTTTCAGCCACACTTTAGCAAAATTTTAAAACATGGCAGGGCCTGTTTCTGGAGAGGCTTCTTTGCAAGCTGAGCCTGCCTGCCTTAATCTGGAGCAGATAAAAATTGGGATTAATCCAAAATCTGGAAAGGAACTCAACGGCCATGTGAAAAGAATTTTCAAACGAGGAAACTTTCTAATGGTCCTTAGAAGCATATTTTGAACCTTTGAGTGCATGCCAGGCTCTGCATACAGAGCAACCGAGAAAAGAATGCTGAGGAGACAGGGGAAGCGTAACCGATGTGTCACCGCTCTTTCCACAGATATCTACATTTGGAGAGGCTCATACTACTAACAATTCTAACAATCACCCGAGTGAAAATTCATAAACCGAATCCACGTGAGTATTGATGTCCGTACACCACAGAAAAAGCAAAAACTCACGTTGAAAAGTCTATTATTATTCAACATTAAAATGCTGGTTTTACGTTTTAGGCTTATTGAAATGGGGGCTTGGCATCCTGAAATTAATGAGCCGTTGTCAGCGTATGAAGACAAATGGTTCTTTCCTGCAGCCCCACTAAACGCAAAATCACAAAAATTTATAGAAAAAGATATGCAAAAGTTGATAACCCCTGAAGGGTTGTGTGTGGCGTTTCATGGGAGTTTCGGCAGGGAGGGGGTTGGAGGTGACCTCGCCGTTTTGCCTCTGCGAACCCTTGAGACCCCGACCTTTTGGCATTCCTCCAAATATCAAAAATTTTAAAAACAAACAAATTTGCGTTTTAAGAAAAGAAATTGGATTTCGTTTAGAAGCTTGCAGGTCCGTCTGGAGCTTCTGTCCAGGCTGCGAAGTCAGAGTGTCTTTTCCTCACTAAAATGTCCTTCGTCTGTCATCCAGCCCAAACTTCTATTTAAAATGCAAAAGCAAAAAAAAGACAGAAAGGGAGTTAAAGGAGGCAAGAGCAGGGGAACGATGGGAGAAACTGCCGTAGGTCGAACAAGGGCTTGATGAGGCTGCAGAATTACATTCTTGGAAGTGTACTGAGTTATCTCTTTCCCTCCTTCGTATTTAAAAATAAAGAAAAACCAATAATAAAGTATAAACAAGAAGTTTCCAGACTTTGGAGCTTCACGAAGCGTTGCTATAAATAAAGACGAAGTGGTTCTCAGGCATATGGCCCTGATGGTGCTGAAGCCGATGCTGCATCTGCTTCTGCTGTATCAAAAAGCTGGGAAAGTCCTGTCTCGTGCAGCCTTTATTATATTATTTGAAATCTTTTGCTTAGGAATAAAATATGCAAAGAACGGCATTAGATTCCCTTTGCTTCTAACAGGACCGCAACAGACGACACCCCGTAGGTCCGACGCGTGCCTGCTGCCTCATAAAGGTATTCCTCTTTCCGCTCTCTCCCCCTTAAGGTTTCTCTTTGTTGTTTTTGGCTCTTGTTTCTAATTTTGGCCGGAGTGTTTCTCGCGGCATTCCTGGGGGCCCCCACTGAGTGCTTGTGTGCCACTAAGGCTGCAGGCTGTGCAGCGGCTCGAAGGCCTCCAGCCCCCTGCCTTCCAAGATCCGTCTCTTTCGTATTTCAAAAAACCCATTTGATTTAAACAATTCAACGAAGTGGTCTCGTCCCTTCACCCAACTCCCCCGGGCCTCGCAGAGAGGCACGCCGCGCCTGTCGCTACCAGTGGCGCTCCTCAGAGGCCGTCGCCACACAAAACCCTTTGAAACTTTCAGAGATCTTTGGGGATGCCTGGCTGAGCCAAATTGTTTAAACCTACGCAGGTCAAAGCCTAGCAGAAGTCCCCAAGGTCTGCCATTCCTTGGGGTCACTGGTAGGGGCCGAGGCCTCCTTAGCCAGAAATTACATTTCTATCTTTCTTCTAGCAAACCCCTGAAAATCCTCTTTCCGGCTGTTTTCTTATGGAGCCCCGAGAAGAATTGAATTTTTGTTCTTTATCCTCAACATAAAGCCCTAAGAATTTCTGCATGCACTGAAATTGGCCTAGAGGCGGGGCTGCTCTCTTCTCCTGGTTCTCGGTGAGCCAAGGCCAGCAGCTAATCGCTTTTAAAGAGGGGAGGCAACAGCGTTTTTTCGTGGATACACTTCAATCAGTTTGCATGGTTTCCATGGAGACAGAAGCATCAGGAGCAGTAGGAGAGAACTGTCGGCCTAATAATAGCCTTAAAAGCAGAACAGGCAAAGGCAGCACAGTGTATGTGCAGCAGCAGCACCAGGCTCTGCGAAGAGACACAGTATCACCTAGGCGCTGCCTTACGAGGGCCCCAGGGGACCCTTGGCAGTTCCTCAATGGAATCGAGGCCGGGCCCTAGCGGCTCGCCTCTGACCCACGCCCATCCGATGCTGCTCTCCCCTGACCTCAGCAGCAAAGGGAAGAGCAGCAATTTTCTTCGGGGTTTAGAAGAGCTGCGTGTCTCCTCGCTAGAGGCTCTGGCTGAGGAGACAGCTTTGCTTTCCCTGGAGATGCAGCAGCAAGGGGAGACCACACCTCCCCACCACCAAATACAGGCGCTGCAGCTGCAGCAGCAGCTGCAGCAGCAGACGCTGCAGCAGCAGCTGCTGCAGCCCCCGAGGTGGGACTACCGCTGTGGCCACACCGATTCAGTGGGTGCTGCTGTAGCGCCGTGCAGAGATGAAATACCAGCAGCAGAGGCAGCAACAGCAACAGCAGCAGCAGCAACAGATGACAAGGCTTTTTGCTCAGCTGCTTTGCGTAGGCACTGCGAGGCGGAACGATCCTTGCCCACCCACGGATCCCGTATCCAGTCCTTGCGGCGAAAGCAGCAGCAACAACAGCAGCTGCGACAGCAGCAGCAGAAGCTGCGGCAACAGCAGCAGCAGCAGCAGAAGGAGCAGCAACGCCATAAAAGCTTTCAGTATAAGGGAGCAGCCCTACGCCCCATTTCGCCCTCATGCGCTACCCCGAGGCTGGGCGATTCCTGGAGCAGCACTTCAGTAAAGACACCCCAACTGCCTCAGCCGAGGCAGCAACAGCAACAGCAGGAGCAGCAGCAGCAGCAGCAGCACAGAAGTGAAACACTTGGGAAGCGCCAGGGGAGCCTCCTCGAGTTGCGGAAGAACGGGGGTGGCACTGAGAACAGCAGCAGCAGCAGCAGCAGCAGCAGCAGCCACTTTGCTGCTGTTGCTTCAGCAGCAACAGGAACACTGCCGCTGAGGTGTCTCCTCACCTCATGGGCTGCCGCTGGTGCAGCAGTCTCCTTTCCCTGTCCCCATACGCCTTTGCCTTCGAGCAGAATGAGAAAAGGGGACGGCTTGTCTCTCTCTCCCCCCAAAAAGAAAATTCATACTTCAACCCACAGACGCTACAAACATTTCACACACAAACAATCTGCTGCTGCTGCTGCAGCTGCTACTCCTGCTGCTGCTGCTGCAGCAACAGGAGCCGCTAATTGTGGTGCTGCCACTGCAGCAACACCAGCTGCTAATGCTGCTGCAGCCACTGCAGCAACAGCAGCTGCTGCTACTGTTGCTGCTCCTGTTTGCTCCACACAGCAGCTGCAAGAGAACACGAGGACTCGCAACCAGCAGCAACAGCAGCTGCAGCAGAGACAGCAGCAGCAGCAGCAGCATTTAGACAGCAGCAAAACAGCAGCAACGGCAGCAGCAGCGCCAGCACTTGTTAGGGCGACTGACCGGACCACTGGTCTATTGCAGAAGCACAACGAGGCTCTCAGTAACTTCGTGGGAGCCCAGCTGGCCCAGACTCAGCACCAAATATGTAACAGGAGGCAACTGCTGCAGCAGCAACAGCAGCAACAAATCCGCTTTGCTGCGCTGCTGCTGCAGCAACTGTCTCCCTCGCCAGACACAAGACAAGCAGATCTCAAGGATTTCTCAGAGACGCATCTGCACCGTCAAAGGCAGCAGCAGCCCCATTACTTGCCTCAAGAGCAGCAGCAGCAACAACAACAGCAACAGCAGCAGCAGCGGCACCAGCAGCAGCACGAGAGGAGATCGCGTGGCAATGGACGGCTGGCTTGTACAGCAGCAAATCGTGACCGCCAGCAAATTCGCCGTCTTTTCTCTTTAAACGATTTTTCTGTTGGAGGCTCTGGGGTGTCTGTACACCCCAGAGGCAGCAGCACCTCAGCAGACAAAAGTCAGGACCCATTGCCCCCTCCCTGTTTACAGACCTCCTTCCCCGCTGGCCCAAAGAGACAGCACTGCAGCAGGAAAAAGCACAAGCAGCAGCCGCCGAGAAGACCCCATTTCTGTAGCTCTCTCCCCCAGCCTCAGCAGCAGCAGCAGCAGCAGCAGCAGCAGCAGCAGCAGCCTTTGCTGCACTTCGGTAATCGCAGAAGGAAAGACTCAGCTGAACCACAACTGTCTGAGTCGCCCGCAGAAACAGCAACAGCAGCAACAGCAACAGCAACAGCAACAGCAGCAGCAGCAGCAATAGCAACAGCAGCAGCAGCTGATCATGTGGAAGGGCCTCCCAGAGTGTCAGGCCTAGCCTTGGCTGTCTGCTCCCATGAGCAGCAGCAGCAAAAACAGCAACAGCAGCAGCGACTTCAGCTGCAGCATCAGAGGCAAAAAGAGGACGCGTTACTGGTGCATTTCTGTCACTCGTATGTCGGGGCCTCTAGAACAGCAGCAGCAGGACCAGCAGCAGCAGCAAATGCCTCTAAGGGATTCTCGTGGCCGTTGCTGCCTCTAGGGCTGCGGCTGTTGATTTGTAGCTTTCTTGAGTTGGAAGATTTGGGGGCTCTCGGCCTGACCGGTCATGAGGGGCGAAGGGCAGCAAACCACCCAAACTGCTGGCTGCTTCGCTGCACCCGACAATTTGGGCCCTGCTTAGCAGCAACAGCAACAAGAGCTGCTGCTCTTCCTTTTGGGGTGTCGCATCAAGAGAGACGCGCGCTCAGACGCAGATGGGGACTCAAGGATCAACAGCTACTCTGCGAAAGGCTTGCAGCAGCAGCAACAGATGCAGCAGCAACAGCAGCAGCAACAGCACCAGCATCAGCAGCAACAGCAGGGGGTGAAGCAGGGACTTCACACGGCCAACGCCGATATATAACAAAGGCAGACCTAATGCCCTCTACCTGCCCGCGCCGCTACACCAGCAGCAGCAGCAGCAGCAGCAGCAGCAGCAGGAGGGATGAGTTATTGTGGGAGTCTTGGGCCCGTCAGACTTTGAACGACGAGGTGTATGGGTTTGATTACAAGCGACTTTTTCTTGACAGAAATGGCTGGCGGCCATTTGGCGGCGCTTTGCCTCGCTGGGCAAGAAGGACGAGGGAGGCGCATCTGCCCCTTGTTAACACCATGGATGCAAGGTACGGCCTGCTGTCTCTTTCTGTCTCTCTTTGTATGATTCTTTCATTTTCACTCTGCCATTATCCTTTCTGCTGCCACTCCGGCTGTCTCCCCTGTCTCTGCTGCTCTTGCTGCACCCCTCACAGTGTACGTACACCCCAAGTGCCGATCAGCGAGGCGGCAGAAGAAGCAGGAAAGAGTACGCATCAGTTTTGTTTTTTTCTCAGACAGCAATTTGGTTGTCTTTATCTCGCCAGCGAAGGAGACACCACAAGTGGCAGTTCCTCAGCGGCACTTTTGCATGTTCTTTCTCTGCACGATCTCTCCGTGCAGCAAAAAGCTTCCGTAGCTTCGAAAACCATCAACTGTCTAGACAGTACGCAGCAAAGGCGGCTCCCTCTGTGATCTGTGCTGTTTATTTTTTGTTTTTAATTAGCTTTTCTCCCTCGGATAAGATCCTGCGTGTTTTTGAGAAGAGACTTTAATGGTTTCACAGATGCCTTTGGAGACTTTCTGTACTTCTGGAGTGCGTTGCACCAACAGCGTTTTGCTTGTGTGCGTTTGGGGTGTACGTACAGTCAACGAGGAGGTACTGGCTTGCGGGGACGACAAGGGAATGGTTCAGCTTTTCAATCCTTTTTCTCTCCAACTGAAGGGAAAACACGCAGCGTGCGACCGGCAGCACAACACCACAATAATGCCTGACCTGGCCTCTTCTCTCTCACCAGATGAATTGCTTTTCTAGTAGATACTGAGATAGATAAATGGCTATTATATTTCTCTGTCCGTACGCCTGAATGAGTTTCGCCTGTGTGCACATGCAGATATATGGCTTACGTGTTAGTGCAGAAGCAGACATCTTCGATTTGTATTTATGTGCCAATAGACCCATCGATCTCTCCGTATTTATTTACCCAAGTTATAAATAAAAAATATATTTATGTACATTTGTTTCTTTCCTTGTGGAGAGAAAGAAACAGTTTTGGTCTGTTTGTTTTGCGTGCGTTGCAGGAGCGGCGTCTGTTCCCTCGTATTGGCCTACGGCATGGGCGGCACCCAGGAGATAAACGATTTGCGAATCTGCAGAGCTGAGCGGCAAATTCTCGCCGTCAGGACGACGAGCCGCTACCCAGCAGGTCTGGATCTCATAGACATCGAGACTGGCGTGCAGAGGGCAGTAGCACCAGAGAAAACTGACGGTGAGATTTGCCAAAGGGACAGACAGAGACAAATGAGGAACCTTCTTTCTGCTTTTGATCTTCGAATTTAAAGAGTTAAACGCGTTTCTAGCAATAGGGATAGATGCCCATTTTCATTTGTGCATACACTCCAATTAGCCTATCTGGCCATTATCACCTGTACACACACTGCAATTCCTCTATCTGTGTATTCATAGCTAGCGAGAGAAAATTGGTATTGTGCAATAAAGGCACAGAAACAAACCTGAGGACAAGAGAATGATTTATCTTTCCTTTCTGTCTCCCTTCAGGCCATTGGATCCACGCGGTCGACGTTGACACTCCCTCCTCTCGGTGTCCATACACTTCAAGTGCTGCAGCAGCTGCGTTCCCCGGTTGCTGCTGCAGCGCTGGGGGCAGCAGCAGTCTCCGCAGCAGCAGCATGAGCAACGTGTTTGCTGTTGGTGAGAGCTCAGCCACAGGCTTCTTCTCTCTACTGCGGTTAGACTTTCGACTTGACAAGCCAGTGGTGCAGCATGTGACACAAAACAGGCAAATGCTGTGGCCTCTTCGGGTTGACGGTACGCAGCTACGCTGTTGCTGCTGCTGCTCTTGCTGCTGCTGGTGCTGTTGTGGAGGAATCAGGGGAAGAGTTTGCTGCTGCAGAGAAAGACGGGAGACGGGGAAAGAAAAATAAAGTTTTGCTTAGTTGCTGCTGGTGCTGCTGCACAGGGCACAGAGCGTTTGTCAACGCCGTCTTCAGGCCAGGAGATTTCAGTGGGAGAGTCCACCAAGTCGACATGAGGTGCGAAGGCCGACACTAAAAACAAGAGCAGCAAAAGTGCCGACAAAGCAGCGGCATTAGGAGCAGCATAAGAATAGATATTCTCTTGCTGCCCTGTCTGTACACCTGAGTAATCCTGCACTAAAACAGAAGCCATTCAATTTTTGTTTCTCCTCTTTTTTGTTTCAGAATGCCATTTCTATTGCGCGAAGATGTGGCGGCCCCATGGGAGTGGGCCTCAGGCGTTGGTGCGGATTCTTCCCAAGCCACCGCTGGGGGTCCCCTGCATCTCCTTCCCAATAAGCGGGTAGAGGATATTCGCATTTACGACGGCCAGGTAGCACATTAAGTGTCTTGTTTCTGGGTTTCTGATTTGGGATAGAATTGGTTTATTGGCAGCGAAAAACACTTTAAAAGTGTCATGAAAAGTCTGCCTTGTGCTTTTCTTCTGCTGCGCGTTAATTCTATGTCTGATGGTTCGACATTGTTTTGTAATAACATAAATCTCAATCATGAGGCAACTAAATTCTTTTTGCTGTTCAAAAATGTGCCTTGTGCCTCTTCAGCTGTACGTACTCGCCAACGACGAGAAGGGGTCTCTTTCAATTCTTCGTTTCAATTCAGAAATCACAACTTTAGCGGAGCAACTTTCTCCTGTTGGGACCTTCAAAGCATCCGAATGGCCAGAGGCTCTTCGCCTGCTTCTTGTCTACGAGCGTAAGCAGCGAATCTCTCTTTTTTGTCTCTTTTTTGTTTTTCCTCTCGGTTTTGTTTTATTTCTCACGGCCTGCTTGCATGCGCTTTATGGGGCTGTGCGTCCTGTGCGTTTTCTTTCCGCTCTGCTTTGCTGCAGAGGGCTGGGCCGCCACTTACGGCAATTTTGTCACAGTGGGCCGTCTGGTGGATCCTAGGGCATCTCCTTTAGGCGAGGAGGGGCCCCTCTTATTGCCGCCGCTGTACAAAACAAATGTAAACAAAATGCAGATAGAGAGGACAACAACCTTCATTACTTAAAAACAAAAACTTTGCATAAGGACCAGCAAGCCAGACCTCGCATTGCTTAGAAGTCAAAGCGAAGCCGTTGCTAAGTATTTTCATCTGGTGGCTCTCAACTTCTTCTCTTCCACGGAGAAAAAACGTTTTTTTAATGTCTTTTTCAACTGCGTTAATCGCTTAACATTTTGATTTTCTTTGATTCGCCAACACGCATAGAGGCAATGAAACCAAACAGGGAAAAAGCAGAAAAGTAATTGTTTTCTTGCTTATCTTTTTATACCTCCCCCTAGGCGTTTAGGTTTTAAGGACAATTAGGGAGCTATATTATGCTGGCCAATAGGAACTCTGCAGGCTTGCCTTGTTATTTACATATTCTCTGCTTAATTCAATATAAAAGAAAAAAGGTTGAGCCACCGAAGGCTTCTAGTTTTGAACTTTATCCTTTTATTGGTTGTTTTATCACTACATACAAGAAACTCGACTTGGCGGATCATTGTTTGTTTTGAATGGAATGCAAAGAAGAAAGAATTGCGACTCGCGCCATCCGTTTTGGAGTTGAACAGAAAAGAAAACAATCATTGCAGAATTACTTACTATTACTAATGTTCTTTCAAATTGAGCGAATTATTCAGACTGATTTCTAGAGTAAATTGATGAATTAATATTACTTTATACACTTTTTGCTAAAATTTTGCAAAAAAATTAATTGAATATAAAACAAAATTAGTTTAAATTTAATTGTATAAAACCTTGATTAAAAACTGATATTTTTTCAATAAAAATATGTCTTGTACGACGAACTATTTGTTCTACTTGTTTTGGAAATACAACTAAAAAAACAAATGATATAGGAAAAAGTCTTGGAGTTTCATAGAAATGATGCCTAAAATAGGTAAGATGAGAATCTATACTTCTGGATGTCCAAGGAACCAAAATAAATGTTGGTAAAGTACTGGATCACCGTTAAATAAAATCTTTTTAATTTAAAAACGTGGATTAAGCAGGCAAAACTTTTGTAGTTCAATTGTTTTCAGCGATTATTACTGGGGAGCGGCGGTCTGTACGCTCTAAAAACCGTGTATATCGATCAAATTCATGGTGTGTTTCGACAACTTTTACTGGATTGAATTTTTAATAAACTTGAATATTATGTATTTAAAATGTATTATTTTATTGGCTAGAAAAATTTGCGAACCCCGCATTTGTCTGTCTCGTTGTAGGCAGGCTGTAGTTTTATAACAGGTTCCTCCTCGGGTTCGCGCGGCACAGGACATCTTATATTTAAAAAAATTGCCCCGGACAAAATCAATAAATATTTGATGGAAGTTTTGGTAATTTACACTTAAGGCTGAGACGCGGAGGCTAAAGAATTAATCTTTCCGATGATCACCTTGGTTATGTTTGGGAAGATCGCAGAAACGGGACTTATGCACGAAACGGTTTTCTCAGCGTATTAAATCTTCACAACACCCTGCGTCTATACATCTTTAAATACTGACATGTTGTTCTAGCGGAGTTTTAAAAACAAAACATTTATAACAGACCAGCAAGCAGCGAGCTGTGGACACCAGTGAACCAGACCAAGCCCTATATTTCAAAACAGCGGAAGACGATCTCTAAATGTGCAAATATCTCGAAAACGCAACCTAAAAAAATATACAAATTCTTTTCCTTTTTGACTTTTTACCATTCAATGAATGCAAACTCCGAGCAAAGCCACCAGCACAGCTTAATCGATCTCCGTCGCATCGGCGAGTTTCTCTCTATTTCGTACAAGTCTTGTGCTCATCTTGCTGGGAAACCCGCGGTTAGAGCGGTGTGTTAGGAAAATTATGTTTATTTGAGACAATTTATTTACATATTGGTTCTCCAAAAGAAGAGTTCTTGGCAACAACAGTAAGCTTTGTCCATGGAGATGTAGAAGGCTTACAGCTGGTGCAAGTTGGAGAGTCTTTTTGTCCTTCTGCCTCCCTGTAGCCTTTCAGAAAGCAGGAGAAAATATCTTATCAATTTGTTTATATTACTCTTTTTTTACGATGCTATGTCTGAACGGGCTGGCGTGTAAAGAGTGGAAGTCCATATGAAATAGATCAAAAAACTTGAACTTGTGTGATGCAGGGTCTTCCTGCTGCGAGCTTCTGCCTCCCTCTTGATCCTCGCATTGCCAAGTCGCAGCTGTCCCTCAGCAGCGCAAATTTGCGCTTGCAGTTCCCTTTGGGTTCCTTCCGTGTAGACGTAGAGGGGCCTAGAAGGGTTTCCTGGCAGGGGCCTCTCCTGCCTGTACCTATCATTTTTCTCCTCAGCCGCCCCGCTCTCTCTCCCCGTTAAAGAGCGGCAATATATTATTTGTTCTGAGATTAGTTTTGGGTATCTCCATGCCTCCCTCGGCTGTACGTACGGCCTGAGTGGAGCTTTTAGCGGAATTAACCAGCAGAGAAAAAATGGGAGCCGCCTGCGGCAAAAACGCTGCCAAGCAGCCAAAACGGAAGGCCCCTCAAAATATAAAACAGAAAGAGGATGGGCAGGATTCCAAGAAGTCTGACGAGGCAGAGGAGCAGATGACACAGGAGGAAGAGGAGAGAAAACGGCAAGAGGAGGAGCAAGAGCGGCTGCGGAAGGAGGCTGAAGAGCGAGAAGCTGCATTAAAGCGAGAGGAGGAGGAGAAGAGGCAAGCCGAGGAAGAGGAGAGGCTGAGACAAGAAGAGGAACTGGCGGAGGCAGAGAGGGCAAGAGAAGAAGAGCTTCGCAGGCTGGCCTCCGAGCAGGCGAGGAAGGAGAGAGAAGAAGAAGAGGCTAGACAACGTGAAGAGGAGGAAAGACGGAGGAGAGAAGAGGAAGAGGCTAGACAACGTGAAGAGGAAGAGAGACGGAGGAGAGAAGAGGAAGAGCTCCAAAGACAAATCGAGGAGGATGAGAGACTGAGGAGAGAAGAGGCAGAGCGTGTAGAGGCGGAGCGGTTAAGAGAGGAGGAACGCATGAGGGAGGAGGCCGAGGCCCGGCGGAAACAGGAAGAGTTAGAAAGAAAAGAACAAGAGAGGCAAGAAAAAGAGAGGCAAAAACTGTTGGAACAGGAAAGAAAAAGACTCGAGAGAGAAAGAGAAGAAGAAGAGAAACGTCAGAAACTTGCCAGGAAAATTCTTAAGCAACGCTCAGGCATCCGCCTGTGTGAAAAACCAGCAAAACTTGTGATGAAATCTTGTGGGTGTGAAATCGAAGATCACGATGTCCTCGAGTGCCCCGTCTGTCTCTACATGGACATGGCTGACGCACCGATTTTCTCTTAGCCAAATGTTCAAACAACGTCTCCTTATCTCCTTCTACCCTTCTCTCCTCTCTTTCTGTCTTTCTGTTCTGTTCTCATTTCCGTTTTTTGCCGCTGGAATCTGGAAGCAACAAATCCGCTGGCACGGAGGGGAAGGCTTGCTGGGGTTGAGGAGACATGTGTGAGCAGACAAGAAAGAGGGAGACAGACAGACAAGAGAGAGGGAGGCAAACAGACAAGAGAGGAAGACAGACAGACAAGTCTCACTCGCTGGTTCTCTTTGTTTTTTGCCGCTGCTGACAGAGCGAGAGCGGATAGCAAGGAAGACAAAATAGTGGTGATTCTTCTCTCTGCTGCAAAGACCTTCATTATCTCCTGCTGGTCTCTTTCTCTGTCTTGGGCCTGGCGCATTTGGCCACTCCCCCTACACACAGAGGCAAAGGCTATTTTTGCTGTACCCCTAGTGTGCAGCAGCGGCAGCAGCACAGCAGCACAGCAGCAGCAGAAGCAGCAACAGCGCTTGCACACGCTTTAATGTTTTCCACTTTGCGAAGTCACCATTTATTGGCACACTTTTCCGTCTATTTTTATACTAGACTGTCTTTTTTAAAAACAAAAACACACATCTTGATATCTGCCTCGCTTTGTCTGCAGATATCTGCCTCTAATTCTTTCTCTGCCTCCTTTCTTCAAACTCCGGAGTCGCCTGTCTGTCTCTCTATCTGTATGTCTCTCTGTATGTATGTATCTCCGTCTCTGTTTGTCTCTTTCTATGTCTTTGACTCTTTATGTCTGTCTCTGCATGTCTGTCTGTCTGTGCCTGTCTGTCTCTGTGTCTGTACTTCTGTCTCTGTGTCTCTGTGAGTCTTTGTCTCTCTGTCTGTCTTTGTCTCTCTGTCTGTCTTTGTCTCTCGCTGTCTCTGTTTTCTTTACCTCTGCTGGCGGCACTCAGCGCGCACAGGCAGCTTGACGAATAATGATTTGTCTGCTAGTGACATCTTCATTCCTTTTTCAAGGGACAGACACCCCAATGCATCTGTCTCCCTTTCTCTGTCTGTCTCCTTCCGATTCGGTTTCTGTCTGTTTCTGCCTGTCCCTCTCCGTGTCTCTCTGCCTTTGTCTCTCTCTGTGTCGGTCTCTGTCTTTTTCTGTCTCCTTACTCTTTTGTCTCTCTCTGTGTCTCTCTGTTTTTATCTCTTTGTATGTCTCTGTTTCTCCCTTCCAAATGTCCCTCCCCAAATAGACTAATTGAAAAACAAAATCTGATGAATATTAGCAAAGATACAGAAAGATGGGAACTTCAATTGCCGAGAGCGCCTTTCACGAGCCCTCAGCATCGCATGCATCTTAACCTGTTAAATCCAAGAGGCAGCAGCACCACCTGCACCAGCAGCATCTGCAGCTGCACCTGCAGCAGCACCATCTGCAGCAGCAGCAAGGGGCCTGCTGCCTCCAAAACGAAGACACCAACGCTCCTGCTGTTGCCGGATGCTGCTGCTGAGGCTGAGGCTGAGGTTGCGGCTGCTACTGCTGCTGGCGGCGGTGCCGCTTCTGCTAGCTGGTGCTGCTCCTGTTGCTTGTGCCGCTGCCGCTGCTGCTGCTGCTGGTGGCGGTGCCGCTTCTGCTAACTGCTGCTGCTGCTGTTGCTTGTGGTGCTGCTGCTGCTGCTGCTCCTGCGGACTCGTGTAGCGGCAGGTCAGACGACCAATCTGTAAGTGACGTATCTGCCAGCAGTCTCTGAGGGTCTGATGATTTTCACTACCTAGAAACAAGCAAACAAAAAACATAAACCAACGCATGCACTCTACCACCACCACCAGCAGCAGCAACCGCAGCAATAAATGACCGCAGCAGCAGCAGCAACAGCAGCAACTGCAGCAGCAGCAACTACAGCAGCAGCAGCAGGACCTGTCCTCTGGAAAGGCCGAAGTACCGCGAGACAGGGTCAGCCACTTGAATCCTAGGCAGCTGCACTTCCTTTACCTGCATGTACACCCCAAACCCTAAACCCTAAACCCTAAACCCTAAACCCTAAACTCTAAACTCAATCTTAAATTCCAAACCCTAAAGAGTGCATAGAAACGGCCCAGCGGGCCTAATCAGCTCCAGCCCAGGGGTTTGGGATGTACTAGTTAGGGTTTAGGGTTTAGGGTTTAGGGTTTGCTTACGCGGTAGCGCTGCAGTAGCTGTTGTTTCTCTTCGGGAGTGAGGGGCACATGCTTAGGCACCAATTCATGCTTTGTTATATTCACCTGTACATACACTCCAAACCCTAGCCCTAAACCCTAAACCCTAAACCCTCAAGCCTCTAACTCATCAGCAGGCATCGGCTAACTCCGTGCAGCAGCAGAAGCCCCCAACGCCGCTGCAACTGCAACAACCGTAACGGCAGCAACAGTAACAGCAGCAACACTAACAGCATCAGCAGCAGCAGCAACGCAGGGAAGGGTTAGTGATTTTTCTCACTAGAAGCTCAGACTCCATGAAGTACTCAATGATGTGACGAGGAGCTGCTTCAGCTATGGCCTGCAGCAGCAGCAGCAGCAACGGCAACAGAAAGAGATTGCGTGGGTCGGGTTTGCTGCGGCGTCTGTCCGCTTAATTGTAGTTTACGACATTACAATTAGGGTTTAGGGTTTGCACACGTCCTTAGCAAAGGCTGTGAGGACGTTCTGCGTGACGAGAATGGCTCTGTGAATGTTCCTCTCTTCCATCCGCTCTGTCAGCCTAAACCACAAACCAAAAACCCTTAACTATAAACCCTAAACCCTCAACCCTCAACCCTTAAACCCTAAACCCTTAAACCCTAAACCCTAAAACTCGAATCCCTTACTCTCGGATGGGTTTGACTCCCGTCTTTTTGGTTTCATCTGCAAAGTAAACAATGACCTTCGCCTCGGGGTCCGCCTTGTGCGACGCAATTAACAACATCCGAGACCGCCTGAAGCAGCACATACAGCGGCAGCACATACAGCGGCAGCACATACAGCGGCAGTAGCAAATGCAGCAGCAGCAGCTTTGCTTATTATCAGAGTTTCGGGTGTATGAGAGCAACTTTGAGTTTCGGGCTTAGTAGGAGGTGTAAATACATCCCTCACGCTAGGGCCTTGAGTTTAGGATTTTGGGCTTACGACTGTTCATTCTCGTTAAACCTCTGCACAAACTCTGCAAACCCTTCTGTCTTCTCCTGAGGGGGGAGAAGGTAGCCCCTATCTGTGAGGATCTCGCAGCACGTGCGGCGAGCCCGGAAGAGCCGCCTTACACTGGACTCCATCGCGCCAGGGTTTAGGGTTTAGGGTTTAGGGTTTGGGGGGTGGTGCAGAAACGACTGGGAGATGATAAAAACAAATACCACTGCTAATCTGCTGCTGCACCGCCTGCTGTACATATACTGCAACAGCAGCAGCAGCAGCAGCAACTGAATTCAAGGAGATGAAACCCAGTTGCGGTTTAGTGTTTAGGGTTTAGGGTTTAGGGTTTAACCATTGTCCCTGATGCTCTTCTCTGTTGCTTCCCTGAAGTTTGAAGCATTTACTGCTCGTTAAAAGATAATTCTAAACTCCAAAACCTAAACCCTAAACCCTAAGCGCATGCACGCAAAGGGGGCCGCCTACTCGGGGCTGCAACCAAGCCCTAACATCCATTCTATTAGGGTTTAGGGTTTAGGGTTTGGAAAAATATTGCAAAACATGCAAATATTTGCACTTATTTAGTTTGCCTATAACAACATTTTTTGCAGATTAGATAAAAGGAAATACGCATAGCTGCAAACCCTGAACCCCGGAAACCCTAAACCCTTAAACAGCGGTTCTAGAGAATGCCAAGGCGCATTCTACGTTTCTCCTCTCAAGCCGACACAGACAAATTAGGGATTAGGGATTAGGGTTCAGGGTTTAAGGCGTAAGGTGCATACAAAAGTGCATGTTGGGGATATGAGGCTAATGACATTGGATTCGTCCATCTGCAATGTATGTCCATACGATGCACGCCTGCGTGAAGCAGTAGCAGCTAGCAATAGCTAGCTGAAAAGGGAGGCTCAGGGCCTAAGGACCTTCTGCGGCTTCTCCTGATGGGTTATTTTATTCCAATTATTATTTATTTTAAAAAGGTTCGCTCTTTACGATGTTTTTCAATGGCACCTTCTCCCTTCTCCTGGCATCAGGGCCGTGAGAAACCGCCCCTCCATTAGAGGCAGCACTTTCGACATTAGGGTTAAGGGTTTGTGGTTTTAGGGTTTAGGGTTTAGGGTTTAGGGTTTTAGGGTTTAGGTTGGCTCCTTTGCCTGGCTCTTGCTCTAGGGAGGGGCCCTTAACGTCTTCATTAAAAAAAAGTTGCTCAAGAGGCCTCAACCCAGCTAGCTAGCTAAACACCATGACAAAACAAACACAAAAGAACGCCGCTGGCTAGACAGCTAGCTGGCTAGCCCTCAACATTTCCTCTTGTGGTCTGTACGTTAGCTAGCCTGAAAGTTGGCCAGCTAGCTAGTCTCTCAGCTGGCTAGTCCGTCGGCTAGCTAGCCGCTCAGAGCTAGCTAGCCTCTCAAATAGCTAGCCTCTCAACTAGCTAGTCCCTGAGCTAGCTAGTCCGTCGGCTAGCTAGTCCCTGAGCTAGCTAATTCCTCAGCTAGCTGGCCACTCAGCTAGCTAATATGTCAGCTAGCTACCCGCTCAGCTAGCCTGCAGCGTGGGTTTGCACTGGGCTCTGCACAGCTCTAGGGCAAATAGCGGATTTTTACCAAGCCTTAAACCCGAAAGAGTTTTTAACAAATAATAAAACTTTAAAAGAATGTTTAACAAATAAATAAACTTCAAAGAATCCTTAACAAATAAAAAAACACTCAAGTTAATCAACAAATAATAAAACTCTAAAGACGTAAAGTTAATGCCAAGCAGGGAGGAGGAGCTTGGAGTTTAGAGTGGAACAATGAAACCCTCCAAACCCTGGAATCATCTGAGACCGAGGAGGCATAAATCTAGCATTACAGCAACCCTAGGGTTTAGGGTTTAGGGATATTTGTGGGTGGGAAGGCAGAGGGAGTTCTCCTCGTGTCTGGCTGATTCACAGAAAAATTCTATCTGCAAATTTCCCCTTTTAAAACTTTCGTTGCCTCTGGCGCATCGATCTTTTGGTCAAGGCCCCCATCCCTGATGGTTTCTCGCTGCGGCTTTTCTGGGGGCTCCTAGCCCCGGCCTTGTGTGGAGGGTCTTGTTGGCCCTGGATCGCATGGCCGTAGCAGCTCCTGTAGATTGCTGGGGGGCCCCTAAGGGGCCCCCCGTGGTGGCATCCTTACGTGAGCTCGTGAGGAAAGGGCCAGGGGGTTGCTAGGATCTTGAAAGGGCAAAAATTACCTGTGGTGTTCGGCTGCAGCTCCCTTAGCCTTTGGGGGCCCCTCAACCTTTAAGGGGCCCTCAGAGACGTGTGCCAAGTGGCTTCTCGGCTAAGGCTTTCTGCCTGAGTAGCTCCTTGCTGCTGGCCTTGCTGCTGCTGTCCTTGCTAGGCCCAGTGCTGCTGCTGCTGCTGCTGGCCTTGTTGCTGCTGGTCTTACTAGGCCCAGTGCTGCTGCTTTTGCTGCTGGCCTTGTTGCTCGGGATCTTGCTAGGCCCAGTGCTGCTGCTGGCCTTGCCGCTGCCTATCTTGCTAGGCCCAGTGCTGCTGCTAGCCTTGCCGCTGCCTATCTTGCTAGGCCCAGTGCTGCTGCTGCTGGCCTTGCCGCTGCCTACCTTGCTAGGCTCCTTGATGCTGCTGCTGCTGTCCTTGTTGTCATTTGGGGTGGAGACGGGGAGCGGCGCCTCAAAGGCCTCCGCGCAGAAACCAGCGAGAATTTCTTCAGCGGTTTGTGTTTTGGGCGCGGCGAGAAGAAGAGAAATATCAAGACCTTCAACTACAGACTCCAAAGAACGAAGATAAGCTTGATCCAAATCCTATAAAAAGAGACAGACAAAAGAAAGGAGATAGAAAAGGAGACGTTAAAAGAAACAGACAGACAAAAGGAAATAGAAGACAGAGAGGAAGACGCACTAAGAGAGACAGACAAACGAAGAAGAGATGGGCAAAAGGAAAAAAACGACAGATCAAGAATGAAAGAGAGAGACAGATAGAGCCAAACAGGGACAGAGACGGGCAGAGAAACAGACAGAGAGAGACAGAGTGACAGACAGATGGAGACAGATGGAGAGAGAAAGTGTGTGTGTATGTGTGCTGACGATATCAAGTGGGGTCCCTGCGGGGGTTATCTGGCGAGCCGCAAGTTGTCCCTTTGCATTCTTAAGGGCGCGAGAGGTGGAAAGCTGCATGCGCAGGAGGATGCGCTGCAGAGCCGCGGTCGCCTTTTCGAGGGCCCCGAAATCGACCTGGGGAGACGCGCGCTTGTCGAGGCCCTCGTAATCTCGCTCCCAATCCCACACCTCATAAATGTCTAACAGGAGACAAACAGCCACAAGGAGATGCAGAGACAAAGATATGCAAAGAGACACAGACAGAATCACAGACACATGGAGAGAGAGGGGAAAGAGAGGGAATAGAAACAGCATGAAGGAGAGCGGAGAGACCGGACACAAACGGAGAGACAGAGAAACAGCCAGAGAGAGAGAGAGAGAGACAGACAGACAGACAGACAGGTAGATAGAGGGACAGACAGGGAGACAGACAGGGACAGACAAGGACGCAGACAGAGAGACACAGAGACAGATAGAGAGACAGAGGAACAGAGAGAAAGAGGGAAAGACAAAGGCAGAGGGAGAACAGACAAGCAGCCAAAGAGACAGACAAGCACACAAACAGAGAAGAGACAGACAAATGGACAGACAGAGAAACATAAAGAGAGAGGAAAGACAGGCAGACAGACAGCACAGACGCAGAGAGAGAGAGGCTGCAAAAGAGATAGATAGATAACATTAAAGGCTCAAAGAGAGACAAAGAGACCGAGAGTTTAGACAAACAGGCAGAGGAGCAGATACAAAGACAAACAAAAAGGCAGAGTAAGGATGAAAACCGACAGACAGAGACAGAAAAAAGACCGGCAGAGAGAGGCAGAGAGACAGACAGACAGAGACAGAGAGACAGTAAGACAGATATAGAAAGCGAGAAAAAAGAAACCCTTAGAGAAACAAAGACACACATAAGGATAGTAGCAGAAAGGGAGAGACAGAGAAACAGAAGGCGAGGAGGAATACGTAAAGAGACTTACAAAGCGCAGAGTGAGAGACACAGAAACAGAGAGACAGAGAGACAGAGAGACAGAAAGAGGTAGGAGAGACAGACAGACAGACAGGCAGACAGACAGACTGACAAAGATACAGTAAGAGAGACAGGAGAGACAGACAGGCAAAGGCGAAACAGACACAGAGAGGAAAGGACAGAAGACAGAGATAGCCACAACCACAGGCAGAGGAGGCACTTACAGTGAAGGCAAACAAAGACAGAGAGACAGATAATGAGAATCAGAAGTGACACTTATGGCATTTATAAGGACGTAGAATATCCTTTCTTTCCCATCAGGGAATGAGGGAGCGTGTCAAGAAAAAAACAAAATAACAAGAGGAATAAAGAGAGACACCTGCTGTCTCCAAATGAGGCCTCTCACCTGAGTGTTTCCTAAAGGCGTCAAGCAGCAGGAGAGTTGGGCTGCCTGAGGCTCTGATGTCTGTGAGCTTTCTAAGTGTCTCTTTTGCCCTATAATCTTCTATGTCTTCTTTTTCGTCTGTCTTTTCTGCCTTAGAGTCTGCTGTGTCTCCGTTTTTGTCTGTCTCCTTTTCTGGCGTGTCTCCTTGCTGCTCTTTGTCTCCGTCAAGTTGCATCCTGAGGCATTTCCTTATGACCTGCTGCTCGTATTTATCTGCTGCTTCTGCCAGCTGGGCCTTGGAGCTCAGCAGCTCCTCGGCGGCCTTGATACCTTCTGCGACTGTCTCCGCATTGGCTTTGATAGTCTCTTCTGCTCCCCTCAGCATTTCTAACATAGGCAAACGATCCGGCAAAACTCCTCTTGGCTCTGTTGTTATTTTTGGAAGTGCCAGTGCTGCTGAATCTTCTGTACTTTCTGCTGCTTTTGCTGATAATTTTGCTCCTGGTTTTCCTGCTGCTTTTGCTGGTGCTTTTCCTGCTGCCAGTGATGTTGAGGGTCGGCTTGCTGCTGCTGCTGCTGTTGCTTCTGCTGGGGGTTTTGGTGGCGCTGCTGCAGGGGCTAATGGCGCAGCAGGCTGTGAGCTTGACGGTGTTGGTGTTGGTGCCGACGGGGTAGCAGGCTTTGCTGCTGCTTCTGCTTTTGGCTCTTTCTTAGCAGCAGCTGCCTCCGCTGGTTTTGCGGCTGTATCTTTTGGTTTTGCTGCTGTATCTTTTGGTTTTGCTGCTTCTTCTTTTGGTTTTGCTGCTGTATCTTTTGGTTTTGCTGCTGTTTCTGCTGGTTTTGCTGCAGCAGCAGGACCAGTTGGTTTTGCGGCTGTATCTTTTGCTTTTGCTGCTGTATCTTTTGGTTTTGCTGCTGCTTCTGCTGGTTTTGCTGCAGCAGCAGGACCAGTTGGTTTTGCTGCTGTATCTTTTGGTTTTGCTGCTGCTTCTGTTGATTTTGCTGTTGCATCTTCTGGTTTTGTTGCTGCTTCTGCTGGTTTTGCTGCTGTATCTTTTGGTTTTGCTGCTGCATCTTTTGGTTTTGCTGCTGCATCTTTTGGTTTTGCTTCTGCTTCTTCTTTTGGTTTTGCTGCTGCTGCTGGTTTTGCTGCTACTTCTTGCGGCTTTGCTGCAGGAGCAAAAGTGGGCGGTTTACGCATTGTCTTTAATGGAGCTGATGCTGGTTTTGCTGCTGTATCCTTTGCTGCTGTACCCTTTGCTGCTGGTGCACCTGGCTTTACAGCTGTACCTTTTGCTGCTGCTGCATCTGGTTTTGCTGTTGTATCTTTTGCTGCTGCTGCTGCTGCTGGCGCCTTTTCTCCTGCTGTTTTTGCTGCGTCTCCTGGCTTGGCTGCTGCATCTGGTTTTGCTGCAGCTTTCTCTCCTGGCTCTGCTGTTCCTGTTTTTGCAGCAGCACCAGTAGCAGCACCTGATTTTGCTGCTGCTGCATCTGGTTTTGCTGTTGCTTCTCCTGATTTTGCTGCTGCTTCTCCTGGTTTTGCTGCTGCTTCTCCTGGTTTTGCTGCTGGTGCTGCTGCTGGTTTTGCTGCTGCATCTGGTTTTGCTGCTGCTTCTGCTGGTTTTGCTGCTGC
>NPHX01000622.1:194811-220467 GCA_002271815.1 Eimeria falciformis
ACCCTAAACCCTAAAACCCTAAACCCTTGAAGCGGTCTTCGCTTCTCTTGTTATTGGGGAATATCTCCTCGTAGAATAAAGCGCTGCAGCCTGCTGCTGCTGCTACTGCTGCTGCTGCTGCGGCTGCTGCTGCTGCTGCTGCTGCTGGTGTGGCTTGCCTTTGTAGTGGTGAGACAAGAGGAGTCTGACGTGCTGCAGCTTGTTGCTCTGGTGCGCCGTTAGGGAGACATCCTCTGCTGCTAGGGCGGAAAGAAGCTTCAGCAGCAACTGCAGCAGCAGATACAGCAACAAGAGATAGAGCGTTCGTTGCTGTTGCTGCTGCCGCGGCAGCAAACCCAGCAGCTGCTGATGCAGAAAGACAGGCGGCTGCTGCTGCTCTTGCTGCTGTCTGGGCAGCAACAATAACAAACTCTCTACATGTATCTAACGCTGCTGCTGTTGCTTTTGCTGTTGCTGCTAAGGCCTCACGCCTTCCGAGGCCCCCGTAAAGCAGACAGCCGAGTGTAGGAGGAGGCAGAGGGACTGAACGTCAAAGGGACAGTCCGGCTGTACGTACACCCCAACCAGAAACACAGCAGCAGCGACACATCAGCAGTTTGCTGCCGCTGTTCCTGCTTCTCCTGCGTAGGGAGCTTAGCAGCAAACCGACGACACGAATGCAACTGCAGCAGCAGCAGCAGGAGAAACTGCAGCAGCAGCAACTGCAGCAGCATCAACTGCAGCAGCAACAACTGCAGCAGCAGCAACTGCAGCAGCATCAACTGCAGCAGCATCAACTGCAGCAGCAGCAAATGCAGCAGCAGCAAATGCAGCAGCAGCAACTGCAGGAGCAAACGTACCTGGTCGAGTAGTCGGTGTGCTGCCCGGTGGATGGCCGCAGTCACCTTGGGGTGTACAAACATCAGCTTGGCTAGTGCAGCAGCAGCAACAGCAAGCTGCTGCTGCTGCAACGCAGCAGCGTGCTTTTTCACTACCTTCGAAAGCAGTAGCAAAGAAGAGCCGTCCCTACAAAGCCACAGAGAAACAGCAGCACGATGCAGCAACAGCAGCAACAGCAGCTGCAGCAGCAGGAGCAACTGCAGCCACAGCACAAGCAGCAGCCCGCAGCCCTGGCTAAGGCGGGTTTAAACACTATCCCAGCAGCAGCAGCAGCGACTGCAGCAGCAAGAGCAACTGCAGCAGCAGCAACAACAACGGCAAATATAGTAGCAGCAGCACCAGCACCAACTGCAACAGAAACAGCAGCGTGCCTCAGATCGATCCTTGCAAATGCAGCAAGGATGAGGACAGCATGCTGAGGCTCGAGGGAAGAAAATACGCGAGGCAACTCCTGCAGCAAAGCCCGCCAAAACCTGCAGAGACACTCCAGACAGAGGCAGCAGCAACAGCTACTGCTGCAGCAGCAACAGGAAGGGGAGAAAAGCGAGCGGCAGGGAGAAAAACCGACAAGGCATGAGGCACTCAGAGATAAAGGCGGAGACAGAGATGCAGATTAGCACAGAGACAGAGACAGAGACAGGCAGAGACAGACAGGGACACAGAGAGACACAGAGAGACACGGAGAAACCGAGGGAGAAAGAGAAAAAGACAAAGAGAGATGGTGAGAGATACCAAAAGGCGGAGAGGGACAGACAAAGACAGAGAGAAACAGAGAGAGACTAAGAGAGACGGATAGAGGCACTGAGAGACACAGAGAGATACAGAGAAACAGCGTACCTCGAATGGTAAATATAAAAAAAAGATAAACAATTGGAAACCAACGCAAAGTCCTGGGCCGTGGCCTCCCTGAGATGAAAGCAAAACTGCAGCAGCAGCAGCAGCAACAGCAACAGCAGCAACAGCAGTACCAGCTGCAGCGCCCGTGGCAGTCACTCCAGCAGCCATAGACGGAGCAGCAGCAGCAGCGAATCTCAGCTTGGCGGCGTTCACGTTGTGGGCCGGGAGACAGAACAAGGCAGCACGGTCACTAGGGTTTAGGGTTTAGGGTTTAGGTTTTACTTGGTTGACAAAGAGTTCGATCGTGTCTGTCTTTGGCAGTTCCAGCTTCCGAAGCGCATTCAACACCAACGCAATATCTGCATCGTGCAAACCCCAAACCCTAAACCCTAAACCCTAAACCATACAATCCGAACCACAAAACTTTGCAAGCATATCCTTGGGGTTTAGGGTTTAGGGTTTGGGGTTTAGGGTTTGGTGGACCTTTCACGCTAAATTCGTCTATTTGCTTGAGGATTAGCGGAGCAAACGTATCCACCAGGCGCGCGTCCCGGTACCTGCAACAAAACCTTAAACCCTAACTTTTTTGTGTAAAAACCCTAAACCCTAAACCCTCTTTTTGTATAACGCACCGCTCGGCACCACAAAAACCCTTCTAGAGTGCTCTGTCTTCCTTCTATGTTTTAGGGTTTAGGGTCTAGGGTTTACTTGACTCTTGCCGTGGCATGGAGAGCGGTGGTGAGTTGATGAGGGTTTAGGTAGGGGGCAACGAGAGCCAGCCGGCGAGAAATGCCTTTCCAGAGGTTTTCCTTTCTTGCATTGTTTGTTGCTGCTCGAAATGCTGCAGTTACAACAGCAGCAGGCTGCAGTAGCCGCACGCCTGATGCTGCTGCAGTTGCTGCTTCCTCTCCTTCTGCTGCGGCTGCAGCTGCTCGTACACCTCGTTTGCGGCGGGGAGCTCTGGGCTGCTGCAGCTGCTGCAGTTTCTGCCGCATGGCAGCAGCAGCAGCAAAGCTAGCAGAGACATCGAGAGACATACCAAGGGGGGCCCCTGCCGTAGAGGAGGGCAGGGACTCCCCGGAAGAGGCGGGGGCCCCAAGGGACTTCTTAGGGGCCTTCCTGTGATGTACATTGTCGGTGCTCTCTTCCTGCTGCTCTAGCAACTCATGTAAACCCGACACAATGCTGCTGCTGCTGCTGGTAATGCTGTTGCAGCTGCTGGTGATGCTGCTGCCGCTGCTGCTGCGATAGGAAATGCTAATTCTTCTAGGAAGGGGCCCCCGACCTGTCGAGCGGGGCAGGCTCGACAGGCAAAAAAAGGGTCTCCTCCTCCCTACAGCTTCAATGAAATAGAGCGATACGGGACATCCAGGTGTATCTACAGCTGCAGCTGCTGCTGTGGGTTTTGCTGTTCCTGCAGTTGCTCCTGCTGCAGTTGCTGCTGCTGGTGCTGCTCGTGGGATCGACACTCCCGCCTGTCCTGATGGTCTGTGCGGCTTGAAGGCCACGTGGGGCCCCAGGGCCTGAAAGAACCTTTGCTGCTGCAGACGGGCCATAGGAATCAGCTGCTGTTATTTCTGCTGCTGCTGCTGGTGTTACTGCTGCTTAGAGCTCATTTAAGCACAGTCCTCAGCATAGAAGGTACCCATCCGCCTCTTTGTGGCTTCTTGTGTTTTAAAGGAAAATGGTATATTTTTAAAACCATAAAATTTAACAAATAAACGCGATTTTATGGTGCTAAAGGAAGGAAGTAAATGGTCAAGTTTTTTCTGGTGTCTGGACACCTCAAGCGTCACTCTGGAGACTCTTTCTAGCAAAGCAAACAGACTATTAGTATTCATAAATGCATTATTTAATCACAAACATAAACGAGCTTCTATTTGATTTTTTTTCAATTAAAACGTTTCTCTATAAAAATTGCTTGAGAAACAATGTCTTGGTTGGAGGAGCAACGAATTCGGCGTTACTTTAGTTTCTTTTGAACCTTTATGAACCTATCAACAAGCATTTTGAAAAACCATAATTCTTTCGGGCGTACCTACACCGTAAACCCTAAACCCTAAGCCTTAATACGGACTATAAAATATTTTTGGTGTTTTGGCGGGCAAAGTATCAGTTCTCAGGATCTTGTTTTCTGCGCAGACACCTAAATCCTTCATTAAGAAGGCGTGCGTTGTAATACAGAGGAGCCCTTTATATCGGTCTCTGTTCTGATGAAGCCACCAGGCTTCTCTCGTGTTTGGAAATGTTCTGCCATCCCACAAGGCCTCACCCAGAGTGTCATGGCAACCCGCAGAGGTCCCTAGTGTATCTCCTACATTTGTTATCTGTAGAGATACTGCATCTCCCCCTGTGGCCATCCTGCTGCTGCAGCAGCAGCTGCTGCTGCTGCTTTTCGGACCTTGACAGCAACTGCAGCTCCACTGCGTGTGCCTTTGCACACGTGACGTTGTTGGTGATATTTAAATACCCTCATTCTGCCGTTTTTTTTGCTGCCTCTGCAATCTGAGCATTTCTCTGTGCGCTTCGCCCTCTGCGTGAAGAGCGAGGGCCTCATCATGCACGTCCTGCATCGAAACCTGCAGGATAGCCAGCCCGACTGGCGCAACACAACCTGCAAAAAGAATAATCCCCGTCAATACAAAAGTATTAAGTAGCAGATAAATATCTTGGTATGCAAAGAAAAAGAGAAAACACAAAATAAGAATCAGAAATACACCGTGGTAGCCCTTTCTACGGAACGATAAAAACGAGAAAAAAGACAAACAAGTAAAACTCTTCACACAGACGCGCACATCTTTCCCTGCCAGGAGATTATAAGGGGGGTCTCGGGCTTCAAGTTCTCAAAGATAAACCATTTGCAGAACAAATACAACTGTTAATACCGTGTAGAGCGTTTCATGTTTTGGGTATACGTACCGAGGATTGCGACAGCTGCCCACGAAAAGATGTTTTTTGCTGACTGGGAAAGAGCCATCCCAAGCTGGAGAAGAAACAGATCGAGATCGAGAGGTTCACTGTGTGACAGATGAATTTCCTAAAATGTTGTATAGCGCCAATCGCCAACAACAGACTGACTGAAAGCCCAAGCCCAAATCACTAGACTCTCGGGCACAAAGACAAAACGAGAAAAAGCCAATGGGGAAAGCAAACGGGATGAACGCGAAACATAACTTGTTGAAAATCTAAGAGCGCAAACGCTTCGAAAGGAAAGAGGGGGAGGCAGCCTTACATGGAATCAAAGTGGCTTTAAATGCAGAATGCTAGCTTCAAACAATAGCCAAATGTTCGCGCTAATCGACTGTTCGAAGATTAGAACTTCCAAATAGCAGTGTAAGAAAAATGAAATCTGAGGAAGCAATCCGAGATGACGATGGCGCCAACAACTACGGTGTACAGACAGCCCGTTGTTAAAGTATTCAAGAAGCTGATTGGGATGGGAAAAGCATATAAAATTCTACTAAAGTTTTTTTTTGGATAAGGAACAAGAGAGAGCTTTGGTGCTGCGAGACCAGAGGGCCCCCATGACTTTCCCACCCTAAGACATGCCAGCCTCTTAACCCTTTTGTGTGTTTTGCCATCTGTCTTTCGGCTGTATTTAATTTATTCATTTATTTTTGTAATTCTTTTGTTTCGTTCTCTGCGAGTAGCCAGATCGGTTTTTATCTCACAGCCACCCAGTGCGAGCCCCTGTATTTTCTCACCCCGCCTCTTGTTGCCTCTCCTCAGCTTTCTTGCCTAGAGAGAGATTTACACACACGCCAGACTCTCCCTGTGCGGTCAGTAGGGATCCCTGCCCTGCTGCCATCTCTGTGTGTTTCTCCTTCAATGGTAAAAGTTCAAGTTTTATGATGGGTTTCTTCCTGCCTGCTTTGTTACTCGGGGGCTTTGGAGTTAGCCAGCACTTGGCATCGAAGGAGCTCGACGATCTCATTCGAGAGGCGGAGCAGCCGCTTTTTGGATTCTGGTGGGGGGCAGGCCTAGGGTTTGTTGTTGGCGCCTGGGCAGGGTACAACATGGGCCCTCTAATCAAGAAGCTGCAGGGGTATGTTAAGGCACTGCTTTAGAACAGAAAGACAGGGAGGCTTTTGAGGCCGCGGCAGGACAAACCCAACCACCCAGACGCTACAGACAGCGAGAGGACGGCAAGAGGGAGAGACCGGAGAAAGATGCATTTCAAGCAGAGAGAAACAAGGAAGATACATGTGACGGAAAGAAAGAGAGAGAGGAGGGGAGGAAGTCATTTGTATCTGAGCTAGAGAGGGAGGAGAGCGAAGACAGATTATTACAAAAGAGCTCATTTGTATAGCTGCACTTTCAGTTTCCGCGTAGACTCTCCCCTCAGCTCTTTGGTCGCTCGAATGCCACCTCTTTTGCTTGCAGTGCTGCTGCTGCTGCAGCTAGTGTAGCAGCAGCAGCAACAGCAGCAGCACATGCTGCTGCAATTCGTGCAGCGGTAACAAAACAAACTTGGTGTTGAATTGCCTCTGCCAGCAGCAGCCATGGAGAGGCTCTTTGATGTTTCTCATGGGCCTCGTGTCTCCTAAGCAAAACCAGCTCAACGCAGAGAGAAAACAGCGGGGTGTAATCACAGCGGAAGAGAGAGCAGAGGAAGGAGACAGAGAGAAAGCAGATGAATAGAACAGGGAGAGAAAGAGACAGTCAGTTGAAACAGAAGGAGAGAATCAGTTGCTTGAGAAGTCGAGAGACTTTTTTGCTTCTGAGCAGCTGCCATAGACAAGTGAAAGCGCAGGTGCATTTCCACTATTTTCGCACTCTGTATATATTACCCTTATAGCAATTTATCATTCACGTTTTTTATGTCTACATATGCTATGTATATTAGTATAATTATATATATATATATATACGTGTTGTGTGTATACATAGCAAGCATGTATGTGCTGTGTAGATGAGTATTATGTAGGAATGTGTGTGGATACATTATGTGCATATACGTAGATGTACATGTTATACCTGAGGACATTTTGCATATTAAATGCATGTAGAGAGTTTGTACTAGAGATTACATACATATTATTTGTTCTGATACGTGTATATTCCATGCAGACACCGGAATGCTTATGGCCTCTAAGCAGAGGTGTCTGTACACTTTGTTTATTCACGTTTGTGCTGTGCCTCCTTTTGTTGAATCTATATTGCCTCAATCTCCTCACGATTTTCACTTTAGTTTTTCTGTGGGTTTTCTGTGAATTCTGAAGCTCTGAAGTGAGCAGGACTTTGTGGAGATACGCTGGCGCTGGTAGACTGTGATAGGCTAGTCCTCTCTCAGTAACAGTTTGAGTCCACGAATTGTCTGTACACTCACATACTTCTGGCCGAAAACGTAAGTAGAAACTGTATTGCCTCGTAGGGGTTCAGATAAGATTAGCGCTTCTTATTCGTTTCTCGGGATGCTTCTCTCTCTCAGAATAAAAGACAGAGAGACAGAAAAAGCGACAGAGAAACAGAAAAAGAGAGAGACAGAAAAAGACAGAAACAGAAAAAGAGATGGAGAAACAGAAAAAGACAGGCGCTAAAGTCTACCTGTTATATACAGTTTATGGCGGCTTGAATTATACAAGGCCTTTCGAAGCTCATATCTGTTAGTATTCGACAGGAAGTGGCAGTTTAATTCCCATCAACCGAAATCTTGTTTGTGTCAGCCGTATGTCAGTCCCCTTCCCTTCAGGAACTGATAACACTACAATTCGCGTGTGAGATAGTGTAGCTCCAGCGGCGTCACTCAGGCCAACGGTTTCCAGTCAGGGTGAACCCGTCGAGACGCGCAGCTGTGGATGAACGTTGGCTCGTGTATTGCGGAAAGCGAATTCTTACTATTTAGTGGTTTTGCTGCACTTCTTCCAGGAGATAAACGCGACTCTAACCCCAGCTAGGTAAGCTTGTCAGTACTTGGATTGCCGCCCTTTCTACGTGAAAAGTATCCCGCAGCTTCTGACTTAAAGCATGTGAAAGGGGTCTCAATGGTGTTGCTGCCATGAGGTGATGCATTATTTTTGAGCTGCAGGACTCCTCAGGAGCTTTTTTGCGGACAAGGTAGAAAGAAATACAACAAAAGAGTCATTATGTTTCAATAAGGGAAAAATCTAGCGGGTGAGTTAGTTGGGGTGTCACGACAGGACAAAACCTACAGGCTGCAGCTTGCAGTATATGTCGATCCTTCACGTATATTTTATAACCCAGTACCTTGACACTACGTAAAGCCCAATTAAAAGATATATTGCGTCATTATAAGCGTTTTAATGGTTAAGTTTTTGGTATTTTCCGACAAAAACACTCCTTTTTAAACCCTAAAGCCAATGGCCAACCTCAACGAGCTACGGGGGCCACACGTGTGCACTTCATGTATCGAGGAGCAGACGATCTCTTCGTTTCTTTGCAGGTCATAAAAAATCATCCGACTTGCTTAATTTCGCATTCAATTGCTTTAAAACGTGGCTTTTGAACTCTCTTTCTTCTTTTGTTCGGTAAGATCAACACACTACTGTTCAACTTCTCTCGGCTTGCCCATTGAGAATTCCAATTGTGCCGTCGGCGCCCCAAGAATGTGTTCATAATTTCGACTGCATTTGTTTCAAGTGTTTTTATTTTGTTGAATACTTTGACTAAAGATTTCTTTCACGCATTAAGGAACTTGCGTTCCTTTGCCACAAGGCTCTCCCTCCCTCTTGGCTTGCCACTCAGCAATCTCATCTTGTGTCCCCTGCTAATTAATACAAGAGGGGAGAAGGCACAGCTAATGGGTCGGGGGTGACAGAAGAGAGAGAGTCGGATGCATTTTTAAAAGTGTTTTATGCATGTGCTTGTGCTTTGCGTCGCGGTAGCCAGAGTGGAGAGCCTCCTGCGGATACTAGGAGGTTAACAAGATATGTGTGTTATTCCTGCGTTCTCCTTTTCAGCTTTTCTTCTTTATTTAAACATTTTACTCTCCTCGCATTTTTGAAGGGTTTTATTTTCACCATCAAAAATGCATCCGAAAGGGCTGGAGGTGGCCAGCGCACAGGCCAATACAAATTTTTTGTCGTATTTCGAAGGCCACCGCGGAATGCCTGACGACCACAAAGCCGGCGAGTTCTTCAGAAAGGAGATGGAAAAGCAAACAGTTGGAAATATAAAAATCCATGACAGAGAGTATCCGCAGCCGCCACCGCATTCGTATATCCCAGGCAAACCCAGCCCGCTGCACTTTGGCGTGCCGCTTTCTGATGATTACGATCCAGGTGTATACGCAGTTTCCCATGCTCTTTTTGGAGGAAGTCCGGTATTCACGCATATCCCGATTGAGATGAAGCCGGTGTTCAGACGCAGGAGAAGGGGAGATGGGTACCCTGAATGGAGCAATGCCTTTGTAACCCGCGTAGATCCTTGCGAATGCGTCAACCCAGAGGAAACTTACACCCCGTATGAAGTTGCCAGGTACAGAGACGAGAATTCCCGCACGCAGACCGTTTTGAATTTCGGTGCATAGAGTTTCTTTCTGAGACTGAAGGGCGATGGACATCCACTGTATACAGCTGGCGAAAAGACAGCGAGAGAACATGTGATTCAGAAGCACTTTAATAACATTTTTCGAGACGCTTACTAATTCCAAGCTGAGCGTTGCCAGTCAAGCTCTCAGTAACGGGGATGCACGTCTTTTTTTTTGTCCGCACAGACCAGCCATGGGCAGCGGCACTTTGTAATTTCAGAATCTTGTCATTTTATGTTTCTTGTACTTTCAAGTTTGAATGAGAGTCTTCTTTTTAATGACGCTAGAAAAATGCTTCAAGGCAGAAACAGGACGCATGCCGTGGGCTACTGATTTACATACTTCCAGGGTTTAGAGGTGAATAAAATCTAAAGTTTATTATTACGCTGATTATTACGCTGAGACAAGGCTCCATGGCAAGTTCACTCTTTGTGACCTTAGCGTGACGTTACGTCCACACTCCAGTATTTATTGATGTTGATCTGTCTTTTAGTTTTAATTCTCATCAAGCATTGAATCCTCTGGCAAGTGAACACCGGCGTTCCAATTTGTACGGCGTGAGCTTCTTTCAGCAAACCAATCGACCATCACTCCGCACTTTCGTGCTTGTTGGCGCATTCGCATGGATTTGCAGGCGTTATAAATGCATTGCTCCATTTGGGGAATCCGTTTTCCCTCTTGCTGCGTCTGAACACGAATTTTTACGGCAATTCAACATTTTGACCACGTGTGCTTTGCAGCCTGCAGAGTGTTCTTGTTAGGTCCACTAGTTACGAAGGCCCTCCTTTCCTTATTTCTTTTGTTCAAGGGAGCTGAGTCATGCTTCCAAAATCAACACACCTGTATCACTGCATTTTCGTTGAAGTTCAAGTAGTTCTCTTTCTTTATTCTCTCCATCTTTATTGCCAGGCATCCTTATAAAATGCAGCACACGAGTTTTGACAAGGCGGGAAGTTTCCGTTGAGTAAGTGGACAAGCTGCAAGCTTTTGAAGTGAATTACAGGTTTGCAGTTTTTGTCTGTTAAAACGGAAACAAACCGCTTCGGTGTATTTAGGGGATGCGTCTTTTTCCGGCTATTGCCGGTCTGAAATGAGCCTTTCAACGGCCACCAACGCACTTGCTGATGCAAACGACACTCCACAGCGTTTTCACCATGGACTGTGTGTGTCATGCCACCGACAGATGGAAGCCACGCGTCTCATTAGAACGCTTGGGAATTCGTCTTGCGTCATCACGACCCCCACTCTACCTACGAAACCACATCAATCTAAATACTCCGCACGCTTCTCACCATCCCCCAAACCCTCTTTAATGCAGGTGAAATTGAATTGGAGTGAATTGGCTTGTAAGCTGCAACTGAGATGATAGGAAATACAGAAACTGCCTTGTGGCAGCGCCAATAAACATACACTTGCCCCACCCGTCAAAACCATAGAAAATTCACTCAAGATAATTTCTTTTAATGAAACAATGCGAACGTACCTGTGAACCCTTCACGCTACAATTAATGGGAATATACCCGCTTTCTCAAAACCAGATGCTCATGAAATTCATCCCCTCCAAACCCGACAACTGCAGGAAAAAGCTGGTACACCTCATTTTTGTTAGTGCCTGCCAGGGACGCCCTTCGACTTCACTCTATTGCCCTTATCAACGGCCTTGGTGTCAGCCCTCCAGCACTGCCCTTGAACGGGATGCAAACAGGGAGAAGGTAAGGGATGCGACCGTTCACAAGCGTTTCTTTAAAATTTCCACGAGCAAAAAAAGGCTCCAGCAGTTTGGCTTTCCTGCATGCACTACGACGCATTCCTTGGAGCTGAAGAAGCAACGCATTATCAGCCCGAATTGCTCATAACATCCGTTGGTTTATCTCGCCATAATAATTCAGAAGATGTTCTTTCAAATGGCACACGCAAAAGTTTTGGCGTTTTAAAGTAGCATTGCTCTAGCTTTTGCATTGTCGAGAAATTATCAGACTTCACGTTCCGTTCTAAAAGTCAAGCCTCCAAACGGCAAAGGAGCATTCTCTGTCCTCTGAGAAAGAATAACTTTTATGTGTTGCCTCCTCCACCTGGGTATTAGAGGGATAGGGTAATAATACACTTGTAGGCAAAACCTGAAATGCTCTGATGGTGGTCTAATAAAAACTCAATGGTTTATGAAGGATGCATGGGACTCCGAAGCCTACAGGAAGTTTTGGGTAAGTCGGGGCCCGTGCTAAGGGCGTCCTGCTGCCTTTTCCTCAGCTTAAAATCCTCTCATGGCCTTACCTGGCCATGGTTTATGGGTTTGGCTAAGCATATTCAGTTTAGGGAAAGTGTTATTGTTTGAATATGTCCACTTTTGTTAGCCCCTGTAGTGTTATTGTTTGAATATGTCCACTTTTGTTAGCCCCTGTACTAAAGTTTAGTCTATAAAACTTATCAGGTCCTAAAGGACCCATACTTTGGTACTATTTGATGGGGATGAAGTCTGCTGGTTGATATCTTATCCTTGCAGCCTAGCAAGGAGCTTGGTACTTTCACCTGAGGAAGTTTAAGTCTGATCTCCCCTGTGATCTCCCTAGAAATCTCAAAAATATTGTGCATTATTAGGGCCTTTTATAGTAAAGACAGCTGGCGACTAAAGCAGTGGGGCGGTATTCTTTGGTTGTGTTCTTTACCCACAACTCAACTCGCTTGACTAGTTCAACTTCAAGGGTCTCAGTCCGTGAAAGCCAATTACTTTGCCATATAACGCTTTCTTTTTGTGGAAAAATTTGTTTGGACGCATGTTTGAATAAAGTCCAAGAAAGGGATTTTTCCCCACTGAAAATTCGTACTTGTTTCGAGGCCAGTGAGCCTTGTTGAGTAGTGTTGCAGAAGATTCCGGTACAAGGCGCCTCATTATCTCTCAAAACTATCGTAAAACAAAATTTTATTAATGCATAACACGTGATATTATTGGCATAGAACGCCTCTTGGTTGCACCTTGAAATATTGTAGTGTTTGTCTGATGTGTTCTGTCTAACAACGGCAAGGAAGGAGTATTGACATTTTTACTGCGGTTTCACAAGGCTCCAATCTCTCGCATAATCCAATCAAACCCGTTTTCCTGCATTACTTAATAATAACCAATTAATAAATAATAATTTCAGTGAACATCGAGTGAAAACGAGGTTAGGCAGATGGTGAGGGGCTTGAGCAGCTGGTGCAGGTGACTCACTCCACAAATCAATCGACTGCTGGCTAGGAGGCGCCTTCTGGCCGAGCTCTTTTTCTTCAAGCAAAAAAATAATCTTACTCCACATGTTTTATTTACTGCAATTTTAATCATTGCCTAAATCGGTGCGTGAGCTCTAGGGGAAGGAAAACAGTATTATCTTGTTGATGGCTTGCACACCGACTGGACGTCGATGATGGGTTGCTTCTGAGCTCGCAGGTCATGAACAGAATAGAACATCTTAATGTTGTTTACTAAATTAGTTGATTATTGCTCTGCAAAATTTCCCGAAACTCAAGAGAAAAATTAATCTTCTACCCGCCCCTTCGTGTGGTGTGACGCGTTTTGCTCCGACCACAAAACAGTCTTTTTTAGGAACGGCAGGACAATTTGTTATATTTTTGTTGGGAAGCGACGTAAACTATATGCATTCCATTTCAATTTTGGTTGCTGATCAACGTTGTATCTGCTGTATAACAGGCAAGGTTTCGTGTTAATACCTGCGTGTGTTTTCTGCTTTTTTTTCAGAAAGGTCGTCATTTTCTCCCCTAAGTTTCTCCGCTTTTTTATTGTATAAACCTTTTGTTAAACGCCTTACGTACCGACGGAAACTATGGATGTCCACGTGCTGCAAGCTGCGCAATCTGGCGCTAACTTGGGTTTCATAGAAGATTACTCGGACCAGTATAGGCAACCAGTTGAGAGCAAAGCTACAACGTTCTTCCGAGAGCATTTTAAAAAAGATGACGCGATCATCCATGACCGGGAGTACCCCCAGCCTCCACCCCACCGTTACCTCCCTGGTGCCCCAAGCCCCCTGCACTATGGCGTTCCCCTGTCTGATGGCTACGACGCAGGTGTATTCGCTGTGTCCAGCGCACTTTTCGCAGGCAGTGGCGCGTTCACAGCCATCCCTATACAGCTCAAGCCCGTGTTCAGACGGAGGCAGAGAGGCGACAGCTTGCCCGAATGGAGCAACGCCTTCGTCACGCGTGTGGATCCATGCGAATGCGTCAATCCGGAGGAAACGTACACCCCATACGAAGTGGCCAGGTACGAAGATCCTCAAGGCGTCGTGCGCACCACTCTGGACTTCAGAACATAAAGAATATTGGTGGTTGCGATAACAGCGAAATACCGAACTTATGTTCCTCGCTCTCTCTGCCCATCTGATAGCCCATCCTGTTGCTTTTAAAAAGCAATCAAGTTTCCATGCACTCACCAGGCATCCAGCCAGCATACAGTTGCTTCCGTAAATAAAACTTTCTCGATATCCACACAACGAATTCGTTGCTGCCTGTTTCTTGCGGCATCTCGGCTCTTTCAATTTTCTATTTGATAACAAGATGAACAGAAGCGCTGCTGATGTGCCTTTTCCGTGCCCTTTTTAAATGCACGGCGATGGAAATTACTGAGGGTTAAATAATGGCGAAGGAGCGGAGCAAGTTCGGCTGATGCTCGTTTTGGTTTTTGTAGCCCAGCTAAGTCTTCGATGGTAAAAAGCAGAATGCAAGAAAACACATCTAATTGTGCAATAGTGACAACCGTGAAAATAAATACACCAAAGAGACCTTAAAGCACCAAAAATACTCACCTTTCAAAACCGCTTAACTCTGATGTGTCCTATCCCACCTCCTCCCCTCCCCACACAAGAGTTTCCTTATATTAAAACTGAACAGAAGTGTGAAGCCAGGCTGAGACTAGTGGTTTACAGCGGGCGTTGCATTTGAGCGACGACGTTGTAGTCTAAAGTATGAACTTTGGTGTTCCTTTCTGCTAGGAAGCCTAGTTTAACATACGCAAAAGACGGTCTAAACTCTAGTTAATGCGTTCATATGCAAACCGATTAGATTTCCACGGACTGTTGGCACCAGCGTATCCCCAGGTAGCTCGTAAAGCAACTGAGGAACTCTCAGAAACTGTCATGAAATTTGCTGAGCAGCCACACCAGCAGCAACACGCAGCGAGAAGCTCTAAAGAATTATTCTGTTTTGGCAGGTAAATCAAAACAATCTGCACCTGGTGTATTTGAAAATGCAAGCAGAAAGGCTCCACGCATGTCAACAACAAGCCAGCGAACGTTCGCTCGGGCATTTGTGTTACAGTTTATTGATTGGGGGCCGCTCAGGTGTGCACGGATGCTGCGATGCATCTTCCGATGTGCTCTGTCTCTCTGCCTACATAAACCCCTGACCGTTCCGGAAAACGGATTGCTGTTTGAAAGCAACAGCATTTGATCTAATGTAGGCAAGGCAGCCTAGGCTTCAGCGGAAAAGAAACACTTTAGGTTTCCTTTTTCGCATGGCAGTAATACAGGTGTATTGTACTTCCGTACGCATAAGATGCTGCCCGAAAAGGCAGAGCTTCGTGTCCGTCCCAACCGCAGTAATATTGGCTAATTAGCCAAAAGCGACCATCTTGGTGCCCGTGAGAGCCTCTTTTATCAACTGTTTCCGTCTGTCGTCGAGCTCCTTCGGGTACTTGACCTGGAGGGTGACGTGCAGATCTCCAAATGCGGAAGTGCTGCCTTTCTTCGGCATTCCCTTGCCCTTTACTTTCAAGACTTCCCCATCATGGGATACAGAAGATTTCTTTATTTGGACCTTTTTTTTGTCTAAATGATCGAATTCCACTTCAAAACCAACCAGAGCCTCAATGAGATCAATACGCAGCGTCATATGCAAATCATTGCCTTTCCGAACATACCTGCAAAAACAATTAAAACAAAACAGATGAAAAAGCAGTGTGCGGCACGCGTACAACACAAGTAGAAAGCGGTAGTACAAATACACCCAAAGCAGTAGGCAACGCACATAACAAAAGAAGCAGAAACGCCATACAAAAACGACAAACAGCATTCATGAACAGGTTCCCCGATCGGCCCCGATCGGCCCCATCAGATGTTCCACAGCAAACGCAAATGAACTGTTAAAGAATTACTTTGCACTTTTCAGCCTTTCACACTTACCGTCCGTGTGGAAGTTCCTCTATGAGAAGGATGAGGTCGCCGGCTTCATGGCCAATGCGGTGCTCTCCCATCCCTTCAAACATTATTTTGTCTCCCGTTTGCATTCCGCGTTCAACTGCCGCATTTAAATCAATCGACTCGAGCTCTGTGATGCCGCTCGGGCACTCCTGTAAACACCGCGCGCATCAAGCGAAACCTTAAACGCCATCAGAACCTAAACCACCACCATAACAAATCGTACCAAACAAACAATATACTAGCCAAGTATAAATGCAGAAAGGGGAAAAAACAGAAAACACACGGACTTTGCATCCTTGAACCCAAGCCCGTCCCTGATCAACACAAGTGTCATCTTGAATTTGATTCTGCACGATGAATCCGGGGCCCATTTGTTGGGTAATAATGCGAATTCCGGGTCCTTTGCAGTCGTTCTTTTTCACCATGCAATCGTCGGCATTAATGCAAAGGACACGCCGAGAAAAAGTAAAGTCCAGATTCGTACCATCATACAACTGCTCAAGAGTAACACGCAACTTCATTATTGTACTTGGCGCCTGTGGCACCTCGCGGGGGCCCCCACGGCCCCCAAAACCGCCGAAACCACCAAAACCACCAAAAAACTCGGAAAAGACGTCAAAGGGATGGCCGGAATCCTGGCCACCTCCCTGTTTAAGCCTGCATATACGTCATAATAACAACAATAATAACAATAATAACAAGAATAAAAATAAGAATGCAGCGCAGGAAAACATATGTCACTATTTTGTTAGAAAACCCTACTGGTTAGAAGTTGCAACTAAATGCCGCCAGTTCTCCAGATCAGCCTCTTTCTAGCTGCATTTATTCCATTCAACTCCTCTGGAAAACTTGAAACATGTGAAGAAAATGGAGATTAGGGGTTATAAAAAAAGTATTATTAAATTATATTTACCTTTCAAGCCCAGCGTGGCCTTGGGCGTCGTACACCTTCCTCTGTTCTGCGTTGCTGAGAACCTCGTAGGCGTAAGAAATCTCACGGAACTTTGCTTCTGCATCGGGGCTTTTGTTTTTGTCGGGGTGAAATTTCATGGAGAGTTTTCTATACGCCTTTTTAATTTCCGTTGTTGTTGCATTTTTCTTCACGCCCAGGGTGGCATATAGATTGCCAGGGTTCGACCTCTCGGCAGTTGCAATAGTTACAAAAGAATAAAAGGGATCGTTAAGCAAACTCCCGAGGGCGAGAAAAGAAAACACTGCAAGAATTCTTGCGGCCATCGCACCCATTCTCCTCCGTTGTGCCATGAACCGGGGGCAACAAAAACACCAGCAGGAAGTCCCTAAAGCGTTACAATAAATCCCAAAGCACAAGAAGATAGGCAGGAAGAAACTATATTCCCGTCATGGATTGCCCGGGAAACTTCACTCGTGGTCATAAATGCCTGCAAAAGCACTCAGGTCGCCAGACCGGTGGGAAAGGATGGAGAAAAGGCGGCTGATGCGGTGCAACAAAAAGTCAAAATCCAGTCGTTTTAGTTAATAGCTTTAAAGTTTTATTAATATTTCCAGTTATTAAGATTACCAAGCAAGTACACTCGGCAACGACGGCATGCGGGGCGAGACGCAATGACCCCCGTAGCAGCACCAGTTAGGGAGAAAAATCCTTGTGTCTGTCCACTGTCTAATACGTTTATATGCTTTTTAATATCTTTAGAAACTCAAAAAAACATTGAGGATGCTCGTTGCTCTCAGGGTCAAAAGCCAAACAAGCCCCAACAACGACAAAAGAAAAGCATCTCGTAGCACCAGTTTGTCCTGCCATTTTTAAAAGAAAATGTAACGGGAATACTACTTAGCGTTTGTTTTAAATAAATATTTTTACATGCAATTTCTCCGAACAGAAACTCCAAAGGATTTGGTTAATGCCTTCTGGTAAGGACTATGCTGTTATCACAATCTGGTAGTATGTGAGAGCATGTGTTCGATATTGCAGTGCATGCTTGTTTGTTATACTTTATAATTAACTTACTAAAAGCCGTGAATTGTTTATGAGTAAAAGGGTTGAGCCTATGTCCGCGAGGAGCAGTATGCCCAGCTCCTCGGATTGTGTGTTCTATATGTGCATGTCCAAGGGACGGGCTAGTTGCACCATGGCCGCTCTTGCTTGTGATGAGGCAAGCAGAGCCTTGCAGACTCCTTTCCCGGTTTCTGCAGCTAATGTACAAACCGCACACACCGAGGCTCAACTGGCCGCCAGCCCTACTTTGAATTCCGCCTCCACCCTGCTTCTTGCCAACAAGCTTGAATTGACCCTAAACCCTCAACCTAAACCCTCTTCGTTTTGCAAGCGTGGCTGGTCTGTCTCCTCGGCGTTGAATGCTGGTTGCCAACGTGATGACAGTTTGTTAGCACTTGGTCGTTGGTGAAGCTGATCGTGTTCTAGTGGAACTAGGGCTGTTGCCTCCTCCCTCACCAAGTTCAACCTCGGCAGCTTCTTTGATATCTTAAAGGCTGTGGGCTAAATAGGTTTGCATACCTCGTGTATGTGGCCTCTGTGTGCCACTTCCGACATGGGCACCTTGTCGGGCGAAGTAGTGATGCTGAAGTTTTGGTTTCCCAGCTTCGGGTTTTGGTTTTATTTTGTGATTTGGAGTTTCTAGCCTAGTGTCCCGCGACCCTACAATTAACGCAGGTTTTGCTCTTCCTCTTAGCGTCCTCTTCGAATTTTACACGCCTTAGCCACATGCCCTATCTCGCTACGGGCTTGGCACTGAGGTAGCTTAGCAGGATTACGAAGATTATCAAAAATAAATTGATTTTTTGCAGTAAAGGTTCCTGGGTTTTAATTTTTTATATCGGCCACTTTTCTGGCTACCGCCGTTGTTAGCTGCCTCTTGCCTTTTTCAGTTTCAGCCAGGTTGGCTTGTTTTGGAATCAAATTGTGCTGGTTAAAACCCGACAGGTCGTTACTTCGGTGTTGTGTTTCTCCACCATATTTGCATAAATGCTGCCACGCCCTAATAATAGCTTTTCCTGGTGCAACAACGTCTGAGGAAGGCTGCATGTGCCATGGCATGCATCCCATCAGCTATATTTGTTATTCGATTTATTTTGTCGTTCTTTTACAAAGTATGCTTTTGCGTGTTCTTAGCTGAAAAATCCTAAACCAATTTAGGGCATGCTATAAACGTGCTAATATTTCTCTTCCCAAGGAACAATTAAAAATATTTTTCTACGGCACCACATGTATTGTTGTCCTTCATGTCCACAGGGGTGAACCAAAAAGTCTGTCTCAGCTTTTCAAAGTTATTTATTTATTATGTTGCGCTCTGCTTTTTATTTCATTACTTGTGAGTGGATGCTAACTACCTTTTATGTATTGGTTCTTAAGTATGAACTATCGATGCAAGAAAATGCAAAAATACCACTAACGTTTTGGTAGTTAACCATTTATGAATTGGTCAAAGAAAAAAAAACAAAAACAAAAAACGTTTTAAATTTTTAGAGAAATGTGTATGGAGGAGAAATTACCTTAAAGATTCACTTTGGCTCTATGGGCGCAGATAGCTAAGGCCTTAAGATATCTCCATAGGGAATGGCAGCGGAAAAGTTTTCTGTGCAGTTTCTTGACTTGACAATATACCAATTAAAATTCTGAATTTGTTTTTGAAGTTTAAAGGTATTGTCAGGGTTGAGAGAGGAGTTAGCTGCAGGATAAAACCCAAGTGAAGCGGCGAAATTCATTACCTTGTGAGGAAGGATGCCTTCTGTGAGTTTCAGAAGTCGCAATGATAAACACAAGTTATATCATCGGGATGTTTACCAATAAGATAAATCATTACCTTTAATTTCTATTTTATCTTAAACTTGCTTGTTTGGTTTCGGGGGGGAGGATTGGGACTTACACGGGAGTGCATAGAGAGGGCTATAGAGCTAGCTGCACACAAAGAGCCATCTGAAAAGTTGTTACTTCAAAGCCTTAGCATACACTGATCAGCAGCGGATGCTGCAGGTCCCCAGTCTTCTCATAAAGGAATCTCTAAAGTGTTAATTAACGGAGAATGAGTTAAGAGCTCTAGCTAAGATGTCAGAAGAGTTTAGGAACGGGGTGGTGTTTCGGCATTTTCAAGCCCTTATGTAGCCTCTGGAGCCCGCGGCCTCAACGTGGCATCTCCCCTGTAGTCGTGTCGCACCTCTCCTGACTTGTGAGACTTTATAGGACGTGTTTCATTTGTTTTCCCTACGCCCCCAACCGCATCACTTCCATGCATACGGGTAGTGGGTGGTAGCTGGTTTTTGGCTAACTAGTTTTACTGCTGTCGGCCGAGAGTTTGTCGCAGCTAGAGTGGCATGGATCTATTTGAAAACTTATTAATCGCCTTCTTGCGTATTATTGATAACGACGTGAAAATACCTGATTTCAAATTGGTGCAGATCCTTGTTGCACGCTTACGAATTGATCTTTTTGGAGGCAACCAAACTCCTTGAACTTCAAAGATTGAACTGAAGCTAGAGATACAAGAAAAACCTTAATTACGCACATTTTATATGTCATTACTTTTATGGATCTCTATCTATGGTTGTCCAGTAGCAGTTAGGAGTTTCAGATTTCATCAGTATATACACAAATGTAGCACGTGAATGCTTGTTTTCGGTATTACAGTGTTTGTCGGCTTGTTGTGACTTATAATTGACTTAAAACACTTATAATAAACTTGCTACGAGTTCTAAGTTATTGATAAGTGATATAAATGAGCTTGTGTATTGCAGAAGCAGTAACCCAGCTCCTCACTCGAAACGAAAGAGATATTGTTATCTCACCCACTTCCATACATTATTCCGGTGTGTTATTCACTTCAAACATTTTTTATTTTTAAAAGTTTTTTAAAGGATATAGAACCTTATTTTATGGTGTAGAGACACAAACTGAGCAGCCTGTTGAGGAAGCTGGACGCGTGTTAGCGTTGCGAGTGCTTGGCCCCACAGACATTTCCATCTAGTTGTATTCAAAAGCAAAACTCACTTTCTGGTATTTGTTTATTTGTTTATTTCCCGATTTAGCTGCAGTTTCTGAACTGTAGCGACACCTCAGAATCGCCAGCACCAGTAGCGACAGGTATTTCAAGCAGCACACGGCGTGTGTGTAGGGCAATCTGTAGCCGCTCATGCATACTAAACTCCAACAGCTTATAGAGAAAGTTGGTTTTTTCCGGTGACTTTTCACACACATGCAAAATTAAGGTTGTATCTTTCATTGGAACGAACTGGGTTCAGCTCTTGTCTGAGTGCTCGTTACGTGGAGAGAGGGAAAGCACCATTAGAATTTGTTCATTGAGCTGGGATACATTTACAAGTAGAAAGAAACAAAAATTAGGCTACTTTTGCCTGATTATTTGCTGTAGAATGCCTCTTGCGTAATCCCTTTCACTGGGGGTATTGCTGGCGGCTCCCCTGCTGCCGACAGAGTGTGTTTGCGTGACCAATGGAGATGCGACCGTTGGGCTTCTATCTGCAGACTCTTCTGCTCCTAAGTTTTCTTTTTCTGTTGCGGCGGGTCTCCCCAACTGCAGCTGCTTTTCAATCCCCTAGTGCTTCTGCCCTTAACACGCAAACAAACAATCTTAAGCCCTCTTGGCTACAGCAGGATGAGGCCGCCCGCGGCATCCCGGGTGTCTTCGTAACAGTCCCGTTGGCAGCAGAAGGGCAGCAGCCAGGGGCAGCAGAAAATGCTGTGCCCCAGATGATAGCCACAGGCCTCCCTCGAAAGCCGGAGCTTGAGGCTCCCCGTGCAGACCTTGGAGTGCAGGAGCCTCTTTCCTTCTACGGCAGCGTCAACCTTCTTGATCAAACGCCAACCCCCAAGGTGCCGGTCTGGATGTGGTGAGTAACCCTTACCTACCCGCAGCAGCAGCAGCAGCAGCAGCCACAACAGCAGCAGCAAGCACGAATAGATGCCCCACGTGTGTATATTTACGAACCTATTGAATTTTTGCTAAGTGGGACGTCTAGCTGGCTATTGTCTCTGGTGTCTGCTGCATGCACGCAGGGTGTCTGCCACGGTTGTTTGTGTGTTGCTGCTGGTGCTGTGGTTGGTGCACCAGCGGCGCATGTCGGCAGCAGCTTCGACGCTGCGAGTGCTGCAGGGCCGGTGCTTCCGCCCGCCCGCTTCTGTCTACATGGCGTTTGTCTTTGCCTTCTTCCCACTATCCGGTGTAGTGGCATGGTCAGTAGGCTCCGTGCTGTTGCTGCTGTTGCTGCTGTTCTTGCTGTTGCTGCTGGTAGTGCTGCATAAAGTTGGCTAAGCATCGTGTTTCCGCTTTGTGTCCAGCAGGCCTTATTGCGTCTTCCGTGTCCCCTGAGCGTCTTTTTGGGGTGTCTCTTCTTTGTGTGTGTTGCTGCGCCTCAGGCTGTCTCTTGTGGAGCCTCGGGGTAGCTTGCTGCTCTCGCAGCTTCGGTCTGCCTGGGAAGTTGGATGTATTCACTGCTTCATGCTGCTCATGCTGCACCTGCTGGGGGGCCCAGACACCGCGCTGCTGCTCGTGCGGCAGCAGCACAGGCTGCCTTCTATTGCTGCCATACAGCAAATGCTTAAAGGAAAAGAGATTGTCCTCTGGCCGGGAGACCCTGAGGCTGAGGAGACGGACAACCAAAACTCTTCTGTTCAGAGACAGCTAAAGCAACAAGGGAAAGGACAGTTTGTCAATACCCCAACTGTATCTGCTGCTGCTGCTGCTGCTGCTGCGCGTCCCTATCTTTACCCGTCTTGCGTCAGCAGCAACTGCAGCACCAACGGCTTCGGCTGCGGCAGCAGCAGACCTCCGCATACACCCGAAAGAATCGGCCCTGCAACCTCTTTACGCCGTGGCGCCTCGGCACCGGATCTGCTCCTTTGTGGGACAGCACATCAGGGGCAGGCAGCAGCAGCAGCAGCAGCAGCAACATCTGCAGCAGCTGCAGGAGGGGACGGGGCCATGCTTGCTGAGAAGGTGGGGGGAACGCCTGAAGCTCAAGTGTCTCCTCCCGAATCTCCAAGAGCAGCAGAAGATGATCTAGCACTGAATGCAGCAGCAGCAGTAGCAGCTGCTGCTGCTGCCATGGTGAAGGCATCGGAGACAGAGGAATCACCCAGGGCCCCTGACAGCCAAGCCTACACCTGCGCGTCTCCGTCTGCTGCTGCACGGCAGCGCGCCAGCAAATGGAAGAGACACCGCAAAGTGAAGAGCAGCAAAAGCAAGAAAGATTTCTGCGCTCGGCCTAGCAAGGGTTTAGAGGCCTGGATCTCCAGAGAACGCAATGCGGCAGAAGAGAAGGGCTGCTGCTGCTGTGGCAGCAGCAGCAGCAGCAGCAGCAGCGGCAGGAGCAGCAGGGCTGCAACAACGAAGCTCAGCAGGTATCCTTCGCTCTGGCGCCGCTGCAGGGAGAAGCTCCACATACATCGCATGAAACAAGGGGCCCCCAGGAGGGGGGACGGGGGCCTCTCTGCAATCAACAGAGGCCCCTATGTTGCTGCTGCTACTGCTCCTCAAACGTCAAGCCCAGAAGCCGACAAATCTCCCTTTGAAGGAGACCCTCTTCTCCTCTCTCCTGCTGCTGCTGCTGCTGAAGGGCGCCGCGACCTTACCCTGCAGCAGCAACAGCAGCAACGGCAACAGAAACTATTTCGCCGCAGCAGTACAGCAGCTGGACGGAGCAGCAGCAAAGAAACAATTCGAGAGGCTGCATCTGCTGCTGCTGCTGCTGCTGCTGCTGATAACATCGGAAAAGACAGCGTGGCGTTACTCTCCTCCGTCCTTTTACTCGATACGAGTAAGCAGCAGCAGCAGCAACAACAGCAGCAGCAGCAGCGGCAGCGGCAGCAGCATATGTTTATCGTGTGCAACATGGATGGGGGAAGGGTCCCTGCTGTTACTTGCAGCACCTGCAGCAGCCCCTTAACACCCCGAGGGTCTGTGCTGTCTTTTGTCTCTAACGAGAGACACCAGGAAAGAGACAGTGGCTGCTTTGCCCTCACCATTCAAGAAGCAGCAAAAGCACAAAGACAGCCCCTGCAGCAGCAGCAGGAGGAGCAGCAGCAGCAGCAAGCCGCTGCTGCTGTTGCTGACTTGGATGTAGAGACAGACGAATACAAGCGGAGAATTTGGTTTGTGCCTCCGCTCTGCTGCCTGGCCCGGCACACAAGACCTCGTCACTTTACTGCCGTAAGCCTTAAAGCCCTTGAGCATTTGCCATCAGACAAATAAAAATAAAAGGAAATAAATTTTGATGCTGGTTGTTTTGTGGTGTCTGTCAGTGGGACATGCGGATGAGCTACCGCTGCCTCTTGCCCTTCACAATTCTCAAGCTGCTGCGTGTTTTGGTTTGTTATTTGCTGCCGTCTTTGGTGAGCATCTCGGAAAAAAGGGGAGATTCTGCAGATGCTGGAGATACACCTGCTGCTGCTGTTGCTGCTGCTCCTGGAGCAGATGTTGCTGGGTTTCAACACTTGCTGCAGCGTCTGCTGCAGCTCTGCTGCTTCCTTTCTTTTGTCTTCGCCATGTGGGGCCTTGCTGTCGTTTTCGTCGCCACAAGGCCTCTTCTCAAGCCTTTCAGACTCGGTGAGATCCACCAGGGTTTAGGGTTTAGGGTTTAGGGGTTAGGGTTTAGGGTTTAGGATTTAGGGTTTGGGGTTTGGGGTTTGGGGTTCTGGAGGCTCTCGAAACAATTGGGGCCTCTGTCTTTTCAAGTGGCTAGTGTCTCTAGGCTGACACATATGTGTCTGATTATATTCTGCTGCTGCTACTGTTGCTACAGCAGCAGCTGCAGCAGCAGGAACTGATACTTCTGCTCTTTCCCAGTGTGAAGCAGCAGAGCGTTTGTACGAGCTGTCTGTACACCTCAGGATGGAAGTTCACTTGTCTGAAGGCTCTCGTTCTTTTCATTCAAATTTTGGAAATCGCCGCGGAGTTGCTGCAGCCTGTGTTCTCCAATAGTGGTGGTGGTGGTGCTGCTGCTGCAGAAGCAGCAGCAGCAACAACAACAGTAGCACACAGAGTGTATCTATTTACGTTTTTTGAGTTAGTCTTCTCTGCTGTATGTACAGTGCTGGCTGTTTGGGCCTTCAGGCCTGAGGAGTTGATTATCGCATATCGACAGCTGCTTTTGCTGCAGCAATATCTAGCTTCCCCTGGTGCAGCAGCAAAGAGCGTCAGCAGAGGCACCAGCATGCTGGGAGATAAGAAGAAGCATGCCGCTGCTGCTGCCAAGTGGCGGTGCCTCGAGCGTGTACGCAAGCAGCAATAGCCAAGAGAAGAGGAACAACTCAGCTAATTAAACAACAATAATAAACTATCAAACGACTAGAGCCAAATGCAAGAGAGCGTGGAGTAAGAGTCTCTTTAGGCCCGACCCGCTTGTCTCTCTGGCAGAAACAAAAAAAACAGCAAAGCAGACAGCAAAAAAAAGAGATAATATCTGCAACTCGGCAGACAGCCGGGAAAAAAGCTTTCTTGCTGTGCTGCGCTGCCCTCTCTCTGTAGATACAGCGTCTCTAAAATGCTGTGGGAATCATTCATAGATTGGGTAACAAGGAGATAACCTTTGATGAATCCATGTGCTGCAGTGTACAGACACCACGTTCTTAGAGAGACGGCTCATACGGCAAGCAAACGCGAATTAAAAACAGATGCGGCGGCCACTAAACAAACATCCAATATAAATAAGTGCTACTTCGTCATTTATGCTCCATTAAACAAGCACCATTTATAAAGTTATGTTTAGCCCCATCAACAAACAATTCGAGATTAGAGATTTGTCAAGGAAATAAATGCTTTTCAGCCAGCTGCTCAGTCCAGCAGACGCGTCCCCCATCAAGCAGAAAAACTTTTTACTTTGAGCATACTTTCCTTTTCTGCTGGCCACATCAAATGACATTTATTCACACGGCCGAACTTCATATGCTCAGCTGTACCCGTTCAGGTGTATCCGAAAAGATGTATCCGTTGAGGTGTATCCTCTCGGCCTGCACGCAGAAGCCTGAGGTTTTTTCCCCTGCCATTTTTGGCGGCCCTTCTCTCTGTTGAGCGTGAAATTCTTTACTAGCTGCTCTGCTGCCATTTCACAATAAGAATAACAAGAACAAGAACAATAATAATACGTATAATTATAACAATAATAATTACAATACGACTACTAATAATAATACTACTATTACCAATAATAATAATAACAATAATAACAATGATAATAATCATAATACTAATGATAATACTAATACTAATGATAATCATAATAATAATAATAATAATAATAATAATAATAATAATAATA
>NPHX01000622.1:223126-238944 GCA_002271815.1 Eimeria falciformis
TTTGCTGTTGCAGCAGCTGCGGTGCGGCATCGCCCTGTGCAGTGAGCGTTGGAGTATCAGTTAGCTGGCTCAGGGGCAACGGCGCTGGCAGGGGGACCCCAGGAGCAGCAGCAGCTGCTGCTGCTGTTGCTGCTGGGAAACCACCACCTACAGCAGCAGCAGCAGGAGCAGCAACAGAAGCAAGAGCAGGGGCAGCAACAGGAGCCGCAACAGGAGCAATAACAGGAGCAGCAACAGGAGCCAAAACAGGAGCAGCAACAGGAGCAGCAACAGGAGCCGCAACAGGAGCAGCAACAGGAGGAGCAGCAATCATAGGAACAGCAGGAGCAGCAAGAGGAGCAGCAGAAGGAGACACCAGGGCTGCCCCTTCAAAGGCCTTATGGTGGCCGCTGCCTGCCTCAGAAGGGGCAGGCTGCAGCAGCAGCAGCTGCTGCTGCTGCTGCTCTGGTGCTATTGCAGCATGGAGTTCTACGGAGTGTCTCTCCAGCTGCTGTTCTGTCTGGCCACTGCTGCGGTGTCCCTCTGACTCGCTCTGCTGCTGTGGTTCTTCAGGGTTCGTGTTACTGCTGCTGCTGCTGCTGTTACTGCTGCTGCTGCTGTTACTGCTGCTGCTGCTGTTACTGCTGCCGCTGCTGTTACTACTGCTGCTGCCGCTGCTGTTACTGATGGTACTGTTGCTGCTGCTGGGGCTGTAGTAGGTGTCCCCATTTTGATGCTCGTCTCCGTCCTCCTCATCGGGGGTGTCTCCTTCTGTCTCTGCTGTCTCCCCTATCTCCTCTGCCGCTTCCGTCTCTGCTGTCTCTTTTTTCTCCAGGATGTCTTCTGTCCTCGCTGCCTCTGCTGTCTCTTTTTTCTTTGCGATGTCTTCTGTTGTCTCTGTCTCTGCTGTCTCTCTTTCCTTCAGAGTGTCTTCTGCTCTCTCTGTCTCTGCTGTCTCTGCTGTCTCTGCTGTCTCTCTTTTCCCTGTGATGTCTCCTGTCCTCTCTGTCTCTGCTGTCCCTGCTATTTCGCTGTTATCGAAGATGTCTTCTGGTATATCCGTCTCTGTTGTCTCTCTTTCCTTCAGAGTGTCTTCTGTTCTCTCCGTGTCTGCTGTCTCTTCTATCTCTGCTGCCTCTCTTATCTCTGCTGTCTCTTCTGTTTCTGCTGTCTCTTCTGTCTCTTCTGTCACTGCTGTCACTGCTGTCTCCCTTTCCTTCAGAGTGTCTTCTGTTCTTTCTGTCTCTTCTGTCGCTGCTGTCTCTGCTGTCTCTCTTTCGTCTGCGACGTCTTCTGTTATGTCCGTCTCTGCTGTCTCGCTTTCCTTCAGAGTATCTGCTTCTCTATCTGTGTCTGCTGTCTCTGCTGCCTCTTCTGTATCTGTTGTCTCTGTTGTCTCTGTTGTCTCTCTTTCCTTCGGAGTGTCTTCTGTCTCTACTGTCTCTGTTGTCTCTGTTGTCTCTGCTGTCTCTCTTTCCCTCAGAGTGTCTTCTGTTTCTGTTGTTTCTGCTGTCTCGCTTTCCTTCAGAGTCTCGGCTGTCTCTGCTGTTTCTGCTGTCTCCATTGTCTCTGCTGTCTCTCTTTCCCTCAGAGTATCTGCTTCTCTATCCGTGTCTGCTGTCTCTGCTGTCTCTCTTTCCTTCAGAGTGTCTTCTGTTCTCTCTGTCTCTGGTGTGTCTCCCAGCTCCTCTTCTGAGGATTTCCACTCCAGGGCCTCTGCCAAGTCCTCATTCTCATCCGCTGGTGCCGCTGCTGCTGCTGCTGTTGCTGCTGCTGCTGGCTGCGGCATTGCTGCTGCTGCCAGCTCCTCCTCTGCCCCGCCAGTCTGGGTTAGTGTAGCAGAGGTTTCTTCAGCATCCTGTGAAGTGTCTCCTCCCTGCGACTTCGCGCCCACTTGGGAGGTTTCTTGCTCTTCGGAGACAGCAAGCGCTACTGGCTCGCCCTCTGCTGTTGCTGCTGCTGCTGGTGCTGCTGGTGCTGCTGCTGAGGCTGGTGGCGACGCTGCTGCTGCTGCCGGGGCCGCAGCAACATGCACCAGATCTCCTTCAGCAGCAGCAAACTCGCTGCCCTCAACTGGGCGCTGCTGCTGCAGCGGCTGGAGTTGTTGATGCAGCTCATTGGGCACAGGGTCACTGGATAGCTGCTGCTGCTGCTGTGGCTGCTGCTGCTCGTGCTGCTGCTCTGGCTGCTGCTGCTGCTCTGGCTGCTGCTGCTGCTGTGGCTGCTGCTCTAAATTGACGGACTGAGCAGGAGCAGGAGCAGCAGGAGCAGCACCTGCAGCAGCAGCAGCAGAGGCAGGTGAGAGGTGCGAAGGCAGCAGCGGCGGCTGATGAGCTGCTCCGGAGAGCAGCAAGAAAGGCAGCCGCTGCTGCTGCTGCGGATACAGCTGGTGTTGTTGCTGCTGCTGCTGCGGATACAGCTGATGTTGCTGCTGCTGCTGCGGATACAGCTGGTGTTGTTGCTGCTGGTGCTGCGGATACAGCTGGTGTTGCTGCTGCTGCTGCGGCGGTGGAGTGCCCGAGGGGCCGCCAAAGGGAGACACCACAAGAGGCTCAGCAGCAGAAGGATGCAGAAACAGCTGCTGCCGACTTGCTGCTGTCCCTGGCCATTGCTGGCTCTGCAGCAGCTGCTGCAGCTGCTGCTGCACAAAGGTTCTATGGTCTACCGCCAGAGCAGAGGGTTTGGCAGAGGCAGCGCTGGGTGTATTGGCAGCAGCAGCAGCAGCAATAGCAGCAGCAGCAGCATCTGAGGGCAGCACAAGAGGAACTACGCCTTGACGAGGCTCAGGAGATGTCCCAGACTGCAGCCGAGCAGCAACAGCAGCAGCAGCTGCAGCAGAAGGCGGGGCGAGTGCAGCTACAAAGGCCTCCGGTGCCAACTGCTGCTGCTGCTGCTGCTGCTCCTGCTGCTGCTGCGGCTCTGTAGAGACAGTCGGGCCCCCCGTCAACAGCTGCCACAAGGGATGGTCAAACTCTTCATCTTCCTGCTCTTGCTGTCGCCGCTGCTGCTGCACCTTCTGCCGCTGCTGCTGCTGCTGTTGTTGCTGCTGCTGCTGTTGGTCTGGTTGGTGCAGCTCTCGGTGCTCCTCACGAAGCTGCTGTCCCGTCAAGAGGGCAGAAAGGGGCTCTGCTTCAGCTGCTGGACCCCGGAGCTGCTGCTGCTGGTTGGGGTGTATAGACAGAGGCACTTCCAGGGGTCGGATGCCTGCAGCTGCTAGGTCCACCCCGTGCTGCAGGTTCTGCTGCTGCTGCTGCTCAGCTAGCTGCCGCTGCTCCCGCGTCAGCAGCAACACTGCAACGGGCAGCAGCGGCAGCAGGACCAACAGCGCAAGCAGCAGCCCGGCAGCCTGCACCGCTGCTCCGTGGCGAAAGCCAGAGCGAAACAGCATGCTGCTGCTGCTGCTGCTGCTGCCGCTGCTGGTTGTGGTCTTGCCGCTACTGCCGCTGCTGCTGCTGGTGCTGGTGCTGCTGCTGGTTGTGCGGCTACTGCTGTTGCTGCTACTGGTGCTGCTGCTGCTGCCTCTCCCGCTGCTGCGGCCGCCGCTGGTCCTGCTGCTAGTCCCTGAATAAGAAGCCCCAGTTTGCTATGCCAAGCGAGCAGTAGCTAGCTCAAAGGATTGCTCTTATGGCTGGGGTAAGGCCAGCTTCTGTCTTTTGCTGCCATTGCCCTTTCGCTAGCAATAGCCAGCAGATACACCTGAACTTGGTGTTAGCTGAGGAGAAGTTGTTTCTGCGTTTTGAAAAGAAATATGAATTGTTAAACCCTAAACCATAAACCATGAATCATAAACTCTAAACTCTAATCTGCTAATAAACCCAAAACCCGTTTCTGTGAAGATGCCATGGGTGTGATGACTCAATGCTGGTGGGTTGGTGGCAGCGCCGAAGGCTGGGGCAAAATCACGCCATGTGTTGGCTCAAACACGCACCGTTTTAATTGTTTTGAGCCTATTTAGCTCAAATTAACCACATTAGTTAGAAAGAGAACAAAAAGATTGTTATTTAGAGGGGTGAAAACGGTGGGGGCCGCCACTGAAGACGTGCAGGCCACGCTCTGGCCATCCTTGTAGAGTAAAAATAGAGCAGAACTACAATTTTTTCAAACATTTTCTGCTTTAAAGTATTTTAAAAAGCTAATTTATTTTATTTAAATTAAATATTTATGAATATTCTCGAGGAATTAACACATCCTCAGGACCCCCCAACCCTCCTTAAGCTGAAACTACCAGCTGCACGCCCTGGAAGACACCATCGCACTCCTGCTCCTGCCTCCCATGCAAGATTGCAGGAGCATCATTTATTTTTCTGCTTTCTGTTTGTAATTTTATTTGTTGCCTTTATTTTTTATTGTTAAAATGAAGAGAGCGACGGTAAGGCCATGCTCGCTCGTTCTCTTCTGCTCCAGCACGTGTCCGCTTCCATTAAGAGTTTGCGGTGTAACTGCAGCTACTTTGGGTGTATGTGCATTTTTTCAAATGCTTTTCTTTCACTTTTTCTGTTTGTATTTTGTGTCTCCACATCGACCTGAACGCTCGGAGCCAGAAATCGTAGACGCGCGAGAGTATGCGCTGCAGTAACATTTTGTCTTGTCGTGTTTTCATTGGTTGTTGCACATACAGCTGAAAAACAATGCAATATTTTTGCGCATAGAGAAGTTTTTTGTGTTTTTTCGGATTGGTGCCATTATTTATCCGGCGTCAATCCCAGGGAACTCTCTTATTATGCCTGCAGCAAGAGCGTGTGCTCCTTACATATTGTTTGTTTTTGCGTCTCACTTTGGTTTTCGATTTGTTAACTGGAGCCGCATGAGGTGTACGCGGAACTTTGATTATTAAAAGCTGGCGCATTCTTGTGTGCACAGACCATTGCCTTCACCTGCCTGGTGGCTCTCATTTCCACTAGCAGCGTCCTCGCCAAGCCTGTCGAGGTGGGTCTCTTGATGCAGATCTCTACCGTACATGCATCCCAGCCTTTTTTTCTTGTTCTCTGGCTTGCGGAAGGTGGAATTAGAAATGATGGAAAGGTTTTAATTTCTGTAAATGAGAAATAGGTTTTAGTCTCTTTTTGTCTTGTCGCAGAAAGCTCATTTCGAGGTCAGCATTAACAACGAATCCATTGGGTTTCTTAACTTTGACCTCCGCCCCGATGTGACTCCCAAGACAGTCAAGAATTTCGTCGGTAAGCAGCCGGTTTTGATGAACGAGAAATGATGGAGAAGTTCGGATGCCGCTAGTAATTCTCGTGTTTGTTTCTGCATGCAAGTAGTTGGACTTGTATGTATTGTGAGTTTGTGGGAGGCGTGGAGTGTCTGTGCAGATCTGCTACCAAGATACATTGGCACTTACTTCCACCGCATCATTCCCGACTTCATGGTTCAGGTTCGTCCTTTTCTCTTGATTTGTTTTGTCGGCTTTTATTTGTTTGTTTCCCTTAAAAATCCAATCCTGAATGGTTCAGTATTGCGGTGTCTGTCCACCGAGTGGTTCCTTAGGGTGGCGACGTGGAGAAGAACAGTCTGCCTGGTGCCGTCACTGAGAGAGTTCCCTCCTTCGACGATGAGAATTTCGAGTTGAAGCATGTTGGCCCTGGCGTCCTTTCCATGGCAAACGCAGGTGTGTAATTAAAATATGTTTTGTTATTTTGTTTTTGCTCTTTTTCTGTTAAATTTATTTCTGTTGTTTCTGCTCTAGTCATACAGTTGCTCGTTCACCTCCTCTGCTTTCTCTCTGCCTCTCTCCCAGGCCCCAACACAAACAGCTCCCAGTTCTTCGTCACAACTGTCGCAACTCCGTGGCTGGATGGGCGCCACGTCGTCTTTGGTAAAATCACAGAAGATTCAATGGAGGTGCTCAAGAGAATCGAGGCTACTGGCAGCTCCTCTGGTCGCCCCAGTGCGCAGGTGGTCGTTAAGTCTGCTGGCCTTGGCCACAAACCCAACAATTAAATGAATAAACATTTTACATTCTCTTAATTTACATTTCTGAGCTTCACGAAGCACGTGGAGCAAATGTTGCATTTTTCAAGCTGACTCGGGCTCCTTTAGAGGGCGTGCATGCATTTGCAGCCCCAAGAAGCAACTTTTCATCTTAATAAAACTTCATTTCCAACCCAGAGAGACTCCCAATAGCTGAGGGGGATGGGTGCAGATGCTACTCATAAGCAGACAGTAAGGGGATGCCGCGGACTTGCACTATAGCCAGTGGTCATGTTAGATGACCAGACAAAATCGATGGTTTCAGTAATTTCTGTATCTTTTCAGAAAGTTTACGTGTTCTAATGTAATTGCTTTATGCGGGAGCTTTAGAGGCAACGCGAGCTTGGGTGTAAGCAACTCTGTTCTGCATCTTATTGGTGCTGCTAGGTGTGCGGTACACCTCAGCTTGGTTTATGTGGACTAACCACCATGAGGGCTCCAATGGAGAGCAGCTCCGATTGCTTCTTTTTAATATTCCTTGTTGAATATTAATGAACAAAATCTCTACTATGTTTAAATTATTTTGGCTTTGGTTTTTCAAGGGGATTTGTTCTGTACCACCCTCGTGTGAGCGTTCTATTTTTGTTCCTCGGAGGCTGAAATGGCGAAAATAAAATAATTACGTTTTTTTTTTATTATCATTTTTATTATTTGCTAGCACTTTTATCTTCAAATTTACTAAAATTCTGAAAAACCAATTGAGCCTCCCTGCACTCCTCTGCGAGTCAGGACGCAGAGGAGGACCATGAGAATCAGGACCTGGCTGAATGCCGTTCTACTGCGTTTCCTTCGTTAGTTCGTTTTCATTTAACTGCAAAACATAAACAAAGACAATTAAAAACATATTATTAGAAATGCTAAACATTCTTCAAAAGAGGCACAATCTCTCTCTCATCGCTCGTACTACTTGCCTCTCCTGATCCTCCATATGCACCAGCCGCACATCGAGAACCATTGGGGGCCCTAGGGGCCCTTCGCCGCTTCTCCCGCTTCTTTAATGTTTTCCTGCAGAGAGGCATTTGGGTCTCACCGCGGGTTAAAGTGTCTTTTCTTCTTTACGGTCTATTGGGGCCCCCAGAGACAGAGGAGCGATGGGCTGCTGGCCTCGTGAGGACTCACAGAGCGATGAGGCCTTGCGCACTAGATCTGGTGTGAAATGTTTTTCTCTTTGTTTTCTCTTTTTGATTAAAACGATCCGCTAGGCTCGCCTGAGCAGGGCTTCATTCCTACGTGCCTAGGAGGTCCAGCCCGCCCAAGTAATTAACACACACTCCACCAAACAATCACTCCTTGTGTTCCTTCTTCTGTCTGTCTCCCCAGAGTACTCTAGGCCATTTCTGCTTGCTGTTCCTCACGGCTGAGAGGGGCAGAGGCCACAGCGGGCATTGTGGGTAATAGAACGACAGCAGCAGCAGGTGTACACATAACTGTTCTTACCTTCTGCCAGCAGCAGCAGCAGCTGCTGCTGGTGTTGTACGTACACCTGAATGTTGCTTTTTTGATCCTCCCAAGGGGAGTTACTATGCATTCAGATTAACACTCACTCTAAGGGCCCCTGGGGGCCCCCTCGGCTATACAATGGGTGCAGCAGCGAGCGTCAACACCAGCATTACTCCTGTACCCCTCTCTGCTCCCTCGTGTAATGTGTGCCGCCATGAGCTGCTCCCCAGGGGCCCCAAGGGGGCCCATGGGGGCTCGCGAGTAGACACAGGGAGATGCTCAGGATATACAGCAGAGAATTTCCCGTCTACATTCTCAGCTCGCATGCTTCGGGCCGTGAAAGAGGGAGACGCAGAGACCCTTAAAGCAATTTTAAGGGAACAAACCAGGGGACCTTACAAGGCACGCCTTCTTGCTGCTATTGTTGCCCTTCTTCCTGCTGCTAATGCTGCTGCTGCTTCTGTTCCTTCTCCTTGTGTTGCTGCTCCTAGTGCTGCTGCCGCTTGTCTTGTTGCTGCTAGCCTTGCTGCTGCTGCTGCTTGTCTTGTTGCTGCTAGCCTTGTTGCTGCTGCTAGGGCTGCTGCGTCTTGCTGCCGCTTGTCTTGCTGCTAATAGTGTTGCTGCTGATGGCGTTGCTGCTGCTATTGCTGCTGCTGCTATTGCTGCTGCTGCTAGTGCTGCTGCTGCTGGTAGGATTGCTGGTGCTAGTGTTTGGGAGCGGTGGGGCTTCGGCTCTCCCCTGTCTCCTGCTGTGTCTGTCTGTCTCCTCTTGCATACGTCTGTCTGTATCCTTCTGTTGCTGTCTGTCTTTTGCTGTGTCTGTTTGTCTCCTGTCTGTGCCTGTCTCCTGATGTGCCTGTCTGTCTCCTCCTGTCTCTATCTCCTGCTGTATATGTTTGTCTCTGTCTCTGTCTATCTCCTGTCTTTGTCTGTGTCTGTCTATATCCTTCTGTCTCCTGCTGTGTCTGTCTGTCTCCTGCTGTCTCCTGCTGTCTCCGTCTGTCTCCTGCTGTCTCCGTCTGTCTCCTGCTGTCTCCGTCTGTCTGCTGCTGTGTCTGTCTGTCTCTTTCTGTGTCTGTCTATCTCTTTCTGTGTCTGTCTGTCTCCTGCTGTCTAAGTGTTGTTTTTGTCTCTGTTTAAAGTTTTGTGTTTATTTTCTTCCTTTGTCTCTCAGGGCGGCTCTTTGGCCTTCGACGGAGACGCCGGGTGTCTCCACGTGCTGTTTGCTGCACTGCAGCAGCAGCAGCACCAAATTTTGGAAGCAATTTTTCTCTACGGTTGCAGCGTGGACTCTGTCTGGCCCTCCGCGTCCTTCTTTTCTTCAGGTATGGGGGCCCCTGGGGCCCTCGGGAGGAGGGGGGCCCGCCACCTCTCGTCCACCCTTGCTGCTGAGGAGGGAGGCGAGGAGGGTGTCTCTAAGGCCTTTACGCATCTTTGTATCCCTCGGTCACCTGTTGGTGCTGCTGCTGCTGCCTCCGGCAGCAGCAGCAGCACCAACGAGACTGCCGGGAAGAGACGCAGCTCCCAGCGGCCCTCCTCCGTAGGGACACCTCTGCCCGCGGTGCTGCAACCTCCACAAGACACCGGCTGGAGCTGGGGATCGCTCTCTGTCAGCTACCTGCTAACTAACGGGGGCACTCAAGGTTCGGGAACAGGCACAGCAAGGGGTAACGAGCAGCAACTGCTGCTGCAGCTAAAGGAGACACCTCTGCTGCTAGTAGGAGAGGTGGGCCTTCTCTACTCCGACTGTCTCCCCGCCCATCACCTCATTGCAGAGCTCACGCAGAATCCAGGTAACACACCTTAAACCCTAAACCCTAAACCCTAAACCCTAAACCCTAAACCCCAAACCCTAAACCCTCAACCCTAAACCCCAAACCCCAAATGGTACCTCACCCTCAACCCTCGTAAACCCTAAACCTCCTGTTGGCAGAAATTCGGCGGAGTGCTGGCCAGGCTGGGTTTAGTGTTTAGGATTTAGGGTTTAGGATTTAGGGTTTAGGGTTTAGGGTTTAGGGTTTGTGTGCAGGTCGGCTTCTCGTCGCAGCTGCGGCTGGCAGCTCGCCGGCAGTCCTCCAGAGACTTTTGCAGCGAGGAGCAAACCCCAACTTTAGGATGGTAAACAAACACCAGCTAGCCATACAAACACCAGCTAGCCATACAACCACCAGCTAGCCATACAAACACCGGCTAGCCATGCACTGAGGGAGACAGAGACAGCTAGCAGGCAGACATCGTGAAATGCTTTCCAGGGGCCACACGTAAGAAGAGCGCAAAGAGACCTTATGTGATGCCTTCTGTTTGTCTTGCTGCTGCTGCTGTTGCTGCTGCTGCTGCTGCAGCACAAGCTGTCTGCCCTGAGCGTAGCCGCTGGGTTGAGCAGATCAGCAGAAGAGAAGACAAGGTTGTTGTTGGTTTTTGGAGGGTCTCCGGAGTCTCCGCTGTCTCCTTCGAGTGCAGCAGAAGCCAACGAGACACGAGACGCAATATCAGCAGCAGCAGCAAAACGATTGGCAGCCTACGCTAAGAAGCGCTACTTTCTCTTTGCACTGCGGCAGGCAGAGACAGCAGCAGCCGAGCTTCCCTCATTCGAGGATATTGAGGCTGCAGCGACTGTCTTGGGGACATCTGTCTCCGTTGCATCGGGAGAAGAGACACCTGCGCTGCTTCAAGCAACCATCAACGGCGACACCAATTGCGTCCGTCGGCCTCTGTCTCCTGCCGTTCTTGTTCCTGCTGCTGCTGCTGCCCATGCTTCCGCTGCTGCTGCTGCTGCTGCTGCTGCCTCTTCAGTGGAAGTAAATTGTTTATTCTGCTGCTGCATTTTGTCTCCTCAGATGCAGTTGCTGCTGGAGGAGGGAGCATCTCCTGACGTATTTCTTCCTTCCTCGGGGCTCCCAACTCCTCTCTTTTTCTCTGTCTTCTGGGGTCACTTGCCGGCCGTGAAGATGCTCCTTTCCTACGGAGCAAATCCTTTTATTGTCAAAGAGGTATGCATCGTGCTCCTGCAGTTGCTCCTGCTGCAGTTGCTGCTGCTGCAGTTGCTGCTGCAGTTGCTGCTGCGGTTGCTGCTGCTGCTGACGCAGTTGCTGCTGCTGCAGTTGCTGCTGCTGCTGATGTTTCTGCTGCTCGTGTTGTTTGCTGGCTCTTCGGCTGCTGTTTGTTGGCAGCATTTTGTCCCTTGGCACTTTCTCTTGCTGTCTCTTTGTTGTGTCTGCCTCTTTTCTTCTGCTGTCTCCTTGTTGTGTCTGACTCTTTTCTTTTGCTGTCTCCTTTGTCTCCTCAGGACGGTGAGGGTTTAGAAGTGACGGCAAAGCGAGTGCTGAATTTTGTTCTTCATCCAAAGCCCCGGCACATTTTGAGGCTTCCTCTGCCGAAAACGTCTCCAGTTGTCTGCAGGCAAATCCTCGCCCTTGTTGGTCAGTTGCATCTACTGTCTCTGCTTTTGCTGCCGTCTCTGCCGCTGCTCCTGTCTCTGCTGCTCCTGTCTCTGCTGCTCCTGTTTCTGTTGCTGCTGCTGCTGCTGTCTTTGCTACTCCTGCTTTTGCTGCTGTGCCTGTCTCTGCTGTACCTGTCACTGCTGCTGTCTCTGGTGCTGTTTCCGCTCCTGTAGCTGTCTTTGCTGCTGCTGCTGTCTCTGTTGCTGTATCTCTAGTATTCCTAATAAGCAGAGTCAGCAGCACCCAAAAAGTAGCAGCATGAGCTTTGTGTGTGTAATGTTCTTGTGTCTCCTTTGCTGCAGAGACAGCCCAGCGGCGTTGGGCTTCAGCGGCCCTGGACATAGCCTATGGGATAGGCAGCCCTACAGCAGCAGCAGCAGCAGCAGCAGGAGCAGCAGCAGTAGCAGCTTGTCCTCAAGTGGTTGCCCCGCGGGCTCCCAAGCTGTTGAAGGCCACCTGGGAGTCGTCTGTGTGTGACTCTGAAAACTCCTCCCCAAACAAGGTTTCAGGGAGACACTTGCTACCCGATGTGTCGAGAGACGAAGAGGACAAACTGGGATCGTCTTCAAGCGGCAGCAGCACGCAAGGATTCACAAAAAAGCATGCAAGGCGTCTTCCTTCTGTTACTGAGGAGGATTTGGGCTTCATCGAAAAGCCCATACCAAGGGTCCCCTTACCCCGGAACACCCCTAGCCCGCTGTTTCGTCTGAGGTCAGTCACCGACCTCTTTGAGGAGACACAAAACCTAAAGGTGCCTCCTCTTGGGATCGTTTCCCGCGGAGGGGCACGATCCCAGCTCCCGCTAGCACGAGCCCACAAGGAGCACTCTCAGCCTCAAAGGCCAGTCAGAAATGCAGGCGTCGGGGATAAAGAGTCTCTGCACGGAGGCAGCTTGAGAAAAGGAGACAGCCCAACTGCTGCTGCTCTTCCTGGTTTTCATCGTTCTGCTTCGTCTGTTTCTCCTTCTCCTGCTGCTCCTGCTCCTGCTGCTGCTGCTGCACATTCTCCTGCTGCTGCACATTCTCCTGCTGCTGCACATTCTCCTGCTGCTTCAGCTCGTGCTGCTGCTGCACGAGATCCTGCTGCTGGTGCTCCTGCTTCTGCTCCCGCTCCTACTGCTGCTGCTGTAAGCCCAAAGCAGCAGCCAAAGGCGCCGCTAGCTGCGGCGCGAAAGGAAAAAGGAGCTTCTCCTCCAGGAGACACTTTTGGGCCTTGTCGCAAGGCCCTCGGAGACACCCCAGCTGACGCACGTCCTCCTCAGCATGGTGCCACGAAGCAGAGACGAAGACGGTTTGTTAAGGGCCCGCTCTTTGGCTTCTTGAAGCAGCGAAAGAAGAGACAGGGGGCGGCAGCGTAGGAGACACTGCTAGTGCTTGTTATACAGAGACAAAACAACATAAAACACCTCATAAAATCAAAGGACATAAACCTACTTGCGACATTCTCTCTTTGAGGCTCTGTATGGAGGCATTCTCTCCATCTCAGTCCTTTTCAGGAAGGCTCAGGCCTCCTTAGGTCTTAGGCCTTCTAAGGGGGCCTCAGGCCTCCTTAGGCCTGAGGCCTTCTCAGGGGGCCTCAGGCCTCCTGAGGCCTGAGGCCTTCTAAAGGGGCCTCAGGCCTCTTGAGGGGGCCCCAGGCCTGCTGAGGGGGCCTTAGGCTTCCTTAGGCCTCAGGCCTGCTGAGGGGGCCTTAGGCTTCCTTAGGCCTTAGGCCTTCTAAGGAGGCCTCAGGCCATCTTAGGCCTCAGGCCTGCTGAGGGGGCCTCAGGCCTCCTTAGGCCTTAGGCCTTCTGAGGCCTTCTTAGGCCTCAGACTTTGGGCCTCACAGCCTCCACACCTCGTGTCGGGGCTGCATGCGTTTTGCATATCTGGCAGCAGAAGAGAGACATTTCTTTACGAGCCAGTCTGTGGATCATTTTAGGTTGGCAGGAGATGCAGAGAAAGTCTGCGCGTTCTGCTGTCTCCTTTTGCTGTTTGTGTCTCCGGCTCTGTTTATATATATTGCTGCAGCGGTTGTCTGCTGCTTCTGCATGATAATCCTTCGTGTACCTCCCTCAGTTGGCACCAAGAGGCTCAGCTAGCAGCGTGGTGTATGTGAGGATGAGGAGGCTGCCTGTGCAGAGAATGTTGCTGCGTATATACGTTACTGGAGTGTTTGTCTGTTCTGTTTCAAGCTTGTCTGTATTAATATTTTAATTTCAAATTAGATATTGATTAAGACTCTGCATTTGAGGAACTGAAGGCCAGGCCTAGCGGCTTGTGTGTTGGGATGCAGGGAGACAGGCCAGAACCTGTCTTCCCCTTGATCGCACAAAATTGTTTTGTTCTTATAGAAACTGGAGACGAGCTATTTCTAGGCTGTTCTGTTTCTAGTATTTATCTTCTTTCAGCAGAGACACAAGTGGCAGAGTCCTCACACTCTTTATTAAACCTCCGGGTGTATAGACACCCTGCAGCTGCGCCTTCCCAGTTTTGCTGGCTGAGGCCTCCGGGGGCCCTAAGGAGGCAGATAGGCCATGAGAAGCCACTTAATCCCCCTTTAGTCCTCACGACACTAAGGCAGAAAGGCCTCAAGTCAGCCGCTGACGCACGCTAAAGCTAACAAAGCAAACAAAAGAAATAGTTGCCAACATGGGGAGGTGGAGTTGCTGTGGGCGCGGTGTGTAGTCAACATGAGACGTACTTACAGGCAGGCATCTGTTTGTGCTGCTTTCTGACGGCAAAGCCGCCATTAATGCATTTTAGTCTATAAAAAATAAATTGTTTTGGCAAAATACAAAATATTTCTTATTAGGAATTGTTTTTAAACGAGAAATGATTCTTCTTAGTCACGCCCCTCTAGAGAATGCAAATTGGACTGAATATTCTGCTTTAAATTTCCTGACAATCGTGGCGATTTAAAGATAATTATGTCAATTAAATAAACTAAATAAATTATTTTAATTAAATGAACTAAAAGAAGAGATATTTTTGGGCTCCTGGGCTTCTGCTGTCACACGCTTGCTCAGCACAGGTCACTTGACACCAAAAGAGAGGGAGAAAAGGAATTGTTTTATTTTGTTGCAGCTTCAGATTAGTTTGTTTAAATAGAATTAAGTACATTAATTATAAATTAAAATAAAATACAAGAAAAAGAGAGATTAAAGGGAGCAGCCAGATGCAGCAAACACACACCTATGGAGACGTGTATGACTCGCAGCATCCAGGGGCAGCCAATATGTCGTTCCCCTTCCTGTCTGTATTTATCCATTAAAACGTGTAAATAATTATATTTGTGTATTTATTTCCTTTTTCTCTTTTAATCGAGCATTAATTAAAACACAGGATTTACTGTTTTGGGGGTGTCGGCCCGCTCCCCTCTTTGAACACATCGTGCAGCTGCCTATCTCGCCTGCTCTGCTGTTTCGAGCGGCCCTTTTGTCTCTTAACAGCAGCAGCACTTTATGCATTTTACATTAGCAGCAGCAACAGCAAAGCAGCAGCAGCATCAACCAAAGCATTCACAGCAGCAGCAGCAGCAGCAGCAGCAGCAGCAGTACCAGTAGCAACAAAACTGTGTCTCCCTGCCGACGACAATGTCCTACCGTGCATTTCAGGACGTAGAGAGTCCCCACGACTTTACGGACGGGGGCCCCTTGGGGGGCCCCCCCTCTCCCCTGCTTTCCAAGGGTCTACATATGGGCACCGTGTTAGGAAATTCAGGTGTCTCGACACGCGCGCAGAGCCCTCTAGAAGCAAATCAGACGCCGCAGTTAACTGATTGTTCTGTTGCTGCTGAGGCCATGGGCGAGGCCTCAGCAAGGACAACTATTCATGAAAGTGATGAAGACGGAGAGGACGAAGCACAAAGATGGGGTTACAACCGCGTCTTTCCCAAGCCCCAAAAACTCTTTTCTTTTGATGCTGCCAAAGATGCATGCACTAACGCTACCTGGAGGGCCCCCGAGCATGGATTGCGAATTGCCGCTGCTGTTGCAGGTAAGGAAGGGCGCCTCTGCTCCACGCTTGGCTGCTCCTAGGGGGGCCCCCAAGCCTTTCTAACCCTTAGGGCAGCAAAAAAATTCAAAAAAGTGCTGCTGCTGCTGCTGCTGCTGCTGCTGCTGTTGGTGGAGACGGAGGCTGGGGTGGGAAGGGGAGACAGCCACAGATAATAACGAGACAGAGGAGACAGAGACACAAACAGAGACAGAGACACAAACAGAGACACTAACAAAGACAGAGACACAAACAGAGACACAGAGACACTAACAGAGCCATAAACAAAGAGAGAGACACTAACAGAGACACTGACAGAAACATAACCAGAGACACTAACCGAGACCCTAACAGAGACAGAGACACTTACAGAGACACTTACAGAGACACTTACACAGACACTTACAGAGACATTAACAGAGGGAGAGTCACCAAGGGCCTCTCTGTGCCTTGGTGTGTTGGTGCCGCTGCAGCAGCAGCAGCAGAACTCCCGGAGACCTGTAGAGACACCTACCACCGCATGCACTACTCTTTAGTGAGAGCAGCAGCAGCCCTTCGTGAGGCCTTTGGCTTAGAAACTCTCGTCATTGGCGCGCATATCTTCGTCGGTAAGAACTTGATCTTTTCCTGTTGTTTTGTCTCTTGGTGTTTTGCACTGATGATTGTTATAGGTAGTATCTGTCTCTTTTAATTTTGTGTCTCTCTGTCTCTCATGCTGACTCTCTCTAGGTCTCCCTCTCTCTGTCTTGCTTTCTGTCTGTCTGTCTGTCTGTCTGTCTGTCTGTCTGTCTGTCTGTCTGTCTGTCTCTCTGTCTGTCTCTCTGTCTCTCTCTCTGTGTTTGTCTGTCTCTGCCTCAACCTATCTTAGTTTTTGTCTCTCTTGTTTCCTTGCTGCCTCTGTCTCTTTTTGCTGTCTGTCTCCTTTCTGTCTCTCCTAACCTCTTGCCTGGCATCTGCTGGTGTCTTTACTCCCTCTACAGTAGCAGCAACAGCAGCAGCAGCAGCAGCAGCA